>QKWP01000188.1:325397-351475 GCA_003550325.1 Gigaspora rosea | reverse complement strand
ATATTTGTGAATTATAAGATTTTATAAAATTTTATTAATAAAATTCTATAAAATCTTATGATTCATAAAATTTTACTAATTTATTCTAACAAAATGCACTAAGTAAACTTGTTCAGCGCCAAAAAATACATATAAATATATTCGGACTCAGACCAGTCTGCAGACTTCGGACCAGACCCAGACCAGACTCAGACTTGACTAATAAGTCTGAATATAAAAGTCTGAGTCCGGTCCGAAAATCAGACCAGACTCAGACTTGACTAAAGTCTGGTTCGAGTCCGGTCTGTAGGAGCACTATCTTCAGCAATCATTATTTATAATCTAAATATATCAAAATGAAGGGTCGATATAGGCAATTTATATATATTTTTTTTATACCTTTTATTATATCATTTTTGGAGGTATCAATTTTTTTTGCTGAACTAAATTTAGTATGGCAAAATTATTGCACAATGACAGCACTTTGCAATCACTTTTCACAAAATTTTTATTTGTAAATAGTGCTAAAATTTTACATATAAATAAAGCTATACATGATAAATATTCTAGAAATTTTAGGTAAAATTAAACTTGTGGTTGTGTCTTAATTAATTTTTTGTGCTGTACTAAATTTAGTACAATAGCCAAACGGATACCCATTAATATTTAATAATATTAAATTTTATCAATATTATCAAGATTTTTTGTGTAGTTCACTTGGATTATAATCTTCTTGATCTTCTAAATCTTGAATAAAATTATTTAAGGAAAGTGCAGTAAATCACATAATTTTCTGGGGGTCCCATCTATCACGTCCTATATATATATATATAGTACAAATAGCCAATAATATTGGAGCAAAATCGATTATTAGTTGATCGCAGATAGTTGTTACATAGTAAAGTCTAAATTCTACTAAGTCAATCGATAATTATCGATTAAGTAAACTTGTTTGGAAGACCAAAATACATATACCCTGAAATTTTTATTAAAATTGAAGAATTTTTTATTATTTAACTTTTAATTTTTACGTTGGTCAAATATATTTTTTTAAAAAATTTTAATTTTTCCGTCGAACATAAAAATCAAAAGTCAATTAATAAAAAGTTCTCTAATACTTATGAAAATTTTGTAGTAAGAAAATTTTGACCTGCTAAATAAGTTTATTAAGTGATTTAATCGATTTAATTAGTAAAATTTAGACTTTACTATATAGCGACTTTTGTCGATTGTGGGGTAGCTTATTTTCAGGTCAAAGACGTTTTTGAGCTTTTTTTAAATATTATAAAATTTGATTGGTCAATAGTCCTATCACTAGGGGGTCAGGACCTATGTAAACCCTAATCATGTAATTTACTGCAGTTCCCTAAATTAGTTTTATCTTCATCATCTGAATTTCTATCATTTTTTGATTATCTGTATCTATTTTCTAAATCAATTAATTTATATCCTCCCACATAG
The DNA here is from genome assembly GCA_003550325.1 of Gigaspora rosea. Taxonomy (NCBI): domain Eukaryota; kingdom Fungi; phylum Glomeromycota; class Glomeromycetes; order Diversisporales; family Gigasporaceae; genus Gigaspora; species Gigaspora rosea. Next base: position 350,035 of record QKWP01000188.1, on the reverse strand, counting down.
TTCCTTCTTCATCTAAATTATAATCATCTAAATCAATATTTAATGGCTTTCAATATTATTTTTATCTTCTTTTTCTTCTTCTTCTTCAACTTGTCCATTATATAATTCTTGATAAATTTCCTATTGTGGAGACAAAAGACGTCTTATTTATACTTTTTACATTACTGCGTCTCTTAATAAACTAATTCGATTAATTAAACTAATTCGACTAATTAAACAAGTTCGATAAATGCGACTAATTAAACAAAATTATCTAAATCGAATAAATCAGATAAATCAAACTAATCGACTTTCTCAACCTTCGAACCGGGTGAAACAGGTAATTCGCTTACTATACTAATTTTGGCGAGATTCGATCTGAGCCACCGCAGATAATATAAATCCGACCCATGATATTAAAGAAAATTTTATTTCGAGCCTGTTACAACGTACGTCCAACTCCCACATTCATGTGATTGGTAAAAGTATGTAGAGGCAATAATTTTATTACGCTGAAAAAAAAATTATGGCAGTGCAATCTAATCTTAAATGGCTAACCAATTTGTTAGAAAATTATGCAATATGGCGTGAAGAAAAAAACCATAATGTCATGCATATTATTTTCTGCGATCAAGGTTGATCAATCGTATCACATAAAGGGGTCATTTTCATGCGGGCATTATTTTATAATAATATAATAGGACATATGAAACACTTTATTAGTTATAGTCAGTAAATACATGCCAAGTAATAAATATTAAATATATACACTAATAATCAACCAAATATTAACTCTAACCTTAGTAATTAGGTTAAAAATAAAATGTAAATTTTTTATCAAGATAAACTAATAAATTCTTTATTTTATTAATAATAGCAAGTTTATTAAATATAATTATAATTGAGTATTGCTAACTAGCACCCGGGTGACATTGCCTAGTTATAATAATAGCTCAAAATTTTATTAAGAAAACTTACTTTATATTTCTAAGTAAACTTTCTAATCCCATCAGTACCTAACCCTAACCATAACCCTAATAATGATCATATTTTTTGAAAAATTATAACTAGGCGATATCACCCCAGGTGTAAGTTAGCCTTATTTATTATCATTTAATCTTTTTAACAAACTACTGGATTAGTCCTGGTATAATCAAGCAAAAAACTTAATACTCGATATCAAATTTATTATTATAGATCAAACTGGTGGCATGGGACAAACAGCCACTAACCACAAAGACCAACAACACCTCACGATATACCCAATGGTGAGAGGAGGTACAAATTTTGCAAGGCTAAGACGTATCGGGTATACGGTGAGAACACGGGGACAATTTTTACTAATGAAGGGCAGTGAAAACCAAAATCGGTTTTTCTTTTTTATTATTACTATTTTTTTCAGATTCGTCTCTACTTTACATGTGGGCAGAAATAAAATGAACTTAGATCTAAATCTATCACGCCATAATCGTTGACAATCGATTTTCCCACGTTTAACATTGCTAAATTCGGGAAGGCTATTCTGACAATTGATAAAGCCTCAATCCAACTGGTTTATGCATCATAATTCCGGTTGTCAATCTAATCCTCATTAATTAAACTATTCCTTTTATATTTTAGCATTATCGGGTGATCTGTCTATGTTTGCATGTCACAATTGGACATTGTGACATGCCATCTGATCGTGCGGGCTTTGCAACGATTGCTCAATGGGATCGTGTAGGCTTGGTGATGGTATATTCATGATTTCATATGTTCTTGCAGAGTATCAGGGCCAGGATCGGGTCTTGTATTTTCCTTTCGCTTTTTTTTCCTTTGGCGCAGTGCGACAAGTCACGTGCATCACAGGACCAACGATTTCGCCGCTAACACTATATATTTGATGAACATAAGGCAATCGCTTATTATGATGAATTGAAGTTAAAAAGGTCTAGAGTCGAGCCGTTTTTGGAGCTGATACTTTATTAGTAGACCTGGATCAGAGCTATTAATCAGCTCGGCTCAGCCGTTTGGCTTAAGGCTCGGCTCGAGCCGTTTTCATCATTAGGCATCAATTAGCTGCCGTGTAGCCTTGAAATAACGAGCAGTGGCGTATCTCTATTTTAGGCCTTAATTTAGATCAAAAATTGAAATTACACCCCTGCGCGTTATTTCGTGATTATAAGGTGATGCATCCAAATCGTATATATCATATACGTGTAATGCTTTTTGGTGAACATATTTTTTTAATAATTTCACCTACCGTATACACATAGCGAAGCACGTGCATAAAACTAGTACTTTTGAATTATGTCAAAGGACAAAGCTTCTAAAGTTATCATCCGATTAAAACAAGGATAGCCAGAAAAATTGAAGATGATAAGGAGACAGGTCATGGAGGAAAAGCGATCTCAATATTGCAAACACAGCATCCAATAAAAATACAGTCTTTGTAATGTAAAAATCAGAAAACTTATAAATGATAAATGGAAAGATAGCTGAAAATGGATAATCAATAGATGGGTTCCCAACCACAAGAAAAACATTTACTTGCAGTTTTAGCATAAGGTCCTACCTTTGGGTCACATGGTTTTTGCCATTAATTTGACAGATTCAGGAGGATGTTAAGCTATCCCAATATAATTCACTTACCAAACATTTCTCTTAACTGTCCGATAAGCAAGAGAATTTGAAAGATAGTTTTAGAACTAGTAGCTCCATCAGTAAGATTTGAATCGCCTAAAAAAACTTGAATGATATGATACATACCATTACACGGGCAATATTCAACAAAAGAACCGAGTAAATATTAATGTCATCTGCGAAATCTGGTTCTGCCATACACAGGCAGAATGGGAAACCAATCGCCGAACTTGCATGTCGGTTATTGCTATCAAAAAGGAATTGGAGTTGAAAAAGATATAGTTATAGCATTCATATATAATAAAAAATCTGCTGATATGGGGTATGCTATGGGGGCGTATAATGTAGGATGTTATTATAGGGGAGTTAGTGAATGTAAAGAGCTCAAGTATTATAAAAAATCAGCAGAGATGGGATGCGCTCATGGAATGTACCGTGTTGGAGAATTTTATCAAAAGGGACTCAATGTAGAAAAGAATATAGATATTGCTTTTGAATGGTATTTAAAATCAGCTATTACGGATCAATGTTCCACTGACAAAAAATATGAATATTTTCATTGGATACCATTTAAAAAATTTGAAGAATAGGTAAAGGAGCCTTTTCTACAGTTTTCAAGGCAGAATATTTAAATAACTATGGATCATATGAAAAAGTGGCGCTTAAGCTTGTAAAAATATTCCAATATAAATATAGAACCATTTGTAAAAGAGGTATTATATTAATATTTTGGAATATTATTTTTATTTTAAAAATTTATTTGGTTAAATATATTAATTTATTTAATTTATTTTGTTTTTTTTTTTTTTAGTTGAAAAGCTTGCCATAGTTTAGATCATTTTTAGGAAATATCAAGAGATGAATAACGATCGTATTCATTCTAAAGAGTATTTACATCGAGTTCTTCATCCTGGAAATATTCTGTTGAAAGAACATTATAAAGCATATATTACTGATCTAGGTTTATCAAAGCCATTTAATGAAAAAGAAAAAGAAAAGCATATTCATGGAGTTTTACCTTATATTGCACCGGAGCTTTTTCAAAAACAGCCATATACTCAAGCTTCAGATATTTATTCATTCGGAATAATCATGATAGAAAACAACTGGTCAAAGACCTTTTAATAATTATGAAATTGATATCGACCTTGTAATAAGGATTTGTAATGGATTACGACCAAAATTTGGACCAGGAATTCCTGATTGTTATATTGAATTAGCATATCAATGTATGAATTCGGATCAAAAAAAACGTCCAACATCTAATAAAATAATTCTTAAACTGAATGAATGGTTAAATATTATCGAAAGTGAAGTCAAAAATAATTCTATGTGGAAAAATATTTTTGGATGTAATGTCAAAAATAAAATTAAAAGTCAATTTTTTAGAAAGTGATGATATTAATAAAAAATTGCCAACAATTAAAGAAAATATAAAAAACGCATATACAAGTAAAGCTTATAATATAACAGAAATCAGCAAAAGTCTATTAAAACTGGAAGGTAGTAAAACTGTGAGTATTATAGAAATTACGGATAATATTTAACAAATCAATTAATATACTATGTACATATCTATTAAGAATTTATGTTACTTGTAGATTTGCTAATTAAGCTTTAATAGTGGGGTATTAAGTATTGTACTTATGTATAAATAAAATTAAACGAATTCTTTAATAGTAATCAAAAAATATATTAAAAATGATTTATTATACTAGCCAATTTGTTTTTACAATCAAATAATGTTTTGATCATCTATGCAAGTTTAGATGTTTAGGTAAATATATGTTACATAACTTATTACAAAAAATATTATAAGATTCAATCTCAATTTATCCCTCTAAATTTATGATTTAAATATCATATGTATTCACCATCATCTACATCGTAATATCATGCAATAACAAGTACTTATTATATTTAATTAATTTATACTTAAATTTTTATCACATAAAGAAATAAACGATTAAATTTAATTTACAGTGTACATATGCGGTATAAGTGAATTCTGTATAAATTAGAGGTTTCGACTCCATTTGATGTGATTCTTGATCTCCTTGTATCTCATGTCATACAAGAGGTGCCATAGCATGGCTCCATTAGCTACTTGTCTGTATGCAACAATGACAGCATAATTAAGCTTGTTTGCGAAATAAATTATATCTTCTTTTATTTTTCTTTGAGCCTGATGTATTTTGATCATGTCATGCATTTTACGAGAACCAGGTTTTTGCAATTAATTATTAAGTATAAAAATGATTTGTTTATATGACATGATTCTAATGAAATACCGAAAATGTGCACAAGGTTGCGCTCCAAATAATTTTGGATATCTACTCCGTAATTCAAAATTTCTCAATCCATTATTGACTTACGTATGTATAGATGTTGTTTTGTGATTTTGTAAATCATGTATGCCACTTTGCAATCGATAACCCACTTATTCTTTTATTCAATAAATTCTCTTAGCGAACATGTTATTAAGATTATTTAAGAAATTTATTTTTGATGTGCTACTAGTCATCTAGATATTTAGGGTGCGTGATTTTCAAATAACGCTATTTCGGGAATTTACGGTAATTTAAGGATTACCACTAAGATTCACCTTGATGATTTCGTAATGATAACGATAAATGAAAATGAAATATTAAATAAGTCTGGAAGTTTATATCCGGACCATTCCAAAATTTAATTACTATACAAGTCTAAAACTTGGTTTCAAAATAAGAGTCATTTCATTAATTCTGGATCACTTCTGTATAAATTTCATGTGTTAATTTTTTTTTAAATCAAATAATTTTTTTGTTTGGCAAATCAAATAAATACAAAGTTCCAATACTCCGAAATTATACTTTAATGATATTTGAACTTTAGGCCGTTTGAAGTTAATTTTTTGGTTAACATCACCCCCCCAGCTGAAGTCTCCCCCCACCTCCCTCCGAAAACGAACAGCCAATCAAAACGCTGGATGACTCTCTCCAGTCACCTGATTTATATCAACCAATGAAATTGGCCATCTTTGTTCATTTTTATATGCTCGTTTCATATGTTCGTTTCATTTTATCCCCCTCCCCCCTCCCGAGAGTCCTGGAAAAGTGATGTTAACCAAAGAATCAACTTCGAACGGCCTTAATCAAATTGTTTTTACAGTAGAAAGTGCCGATGAGATTATCCGATTTAATTAATCAATGGAGTTAACGAAAATTTTGATTAACCAGATCAGTCGAATTAAACAAACTAATTATCTCAAAATTAACAAGACTTAATTTTAGTTTGAACTTTCATAACGCTAGATTTGTTGTCATACAAGCCTTTTAACCTTTTAAATGATAAAGATTGAAGATTAAGTTAATATTTTAAACAGTCATATTTTGTTACTTTTAAGAAGACATAAATATAAACGCACAAAAAAATAGATCTAAAGACCATTAGTTCTTCACTTTATTCCAAAAATTTAACAATTATGAGCCAATTCAAATAGGCGTTCAACCACGAAATAATAATGGTCAAACCCAAAGACCTCAGAATATCGGTGGACCACAAAACGCTAATGGCCAATTTAAAGACTTCAGAATACTTACGATTTTATTGCTATTCAGCAACACGCTGACCTAGTTAATGGTGCATATCCATTCACTAGAATAAAAGATGTCTACAATGCTGTTTTCGGGGATTCACTTCCCATAAACATAGTCACACATAAGGCCGTTCGAATTTAATTCTTTGGTTAGCGTCACCCCAAAAAATGAACAACTAATTAAAACGCTGGATAGCTAGCTAACTAGCTACCCCAGTAAGACCTTGAAAGATCGTTGCTAGATGCACCAATCAGATGATCTACATTAATTAAACAATCGAATATCAAAATTTTTTTAAGTAATAAGACCTTATGTTAGGGTTGTATTTATGGCCGAAATAGGGCTTTTCTTATGCTAAAATTTAGCGGAAAACCTTTTTGTTAGTGCGCAGTAGACGGTTTCATAGAGAGTCATTGTTAGAAGAGATCTGATTGGTGCATCTGCGACGATCGTTCATGGTCATATTGGAATTACTTCACAATTAACTTAGTTCTCAGAGAGTTAAATTACAGACAAAGTTATTTTATAATCGATCAATTCATTGATAAATTTGTTACATAGCAGTATTTCATTAACATTTGATTTTACAGATCGATACTAGTCATTGTCGGTAAGGGTTAAGTTTAAATTAATGTTGGTGCAATTTATAAAAAAAAAATTGTCTATGAATTAACCGTCTGTAAAATAAACTTATATGCAAATTAATTGTCTATGTACTAATTTGTATATAAAATGGTTGTTAATAAATAATGCAGTAGTAGATTCACTTATTCAATACGTGCAGATTGTTTTTTTTTTAATTCAAATGGCACGTAACCATTTTTTTTTTATGTAACAGTAGGCATAATTATTACCCTGTTTTTGTAGTCAAATTATATGTGAATTTTTATAGTATTTAAAATCTGGGACTAAGGTCACGCAAAGTTAATTTTTCGTTTTGCATAACCCGCCGACCCAATTTTTCCAAAAAAAAAAATTTTTTTAATTCCTATTATGCCAATTATTCGTTTTTGCCATTTAATTTTTTTCTCCGGTGTCACCGATGATTACCTTGATTTTCCTAATTACCCAATAGATCCGAAAAAAGAAATCCAAAATTTCTGATTCCATGTTATGTAAACCGAAAAATTAAATTTGCGTGGCCTTATACGTGAACATGAGCTTGTTAATTTATAATAGATTAAAAAAAAAAAAAAAAAAAAAAAAAAAAAAAAAAAAAAAAAAAAAAAAAAAAAAAAAAAAAAAAAAATCCGACCCGCTGACTGAGATTTTGGAACACCATGTTATGTAAAATGAAAAATTAACTTTGCGTGGCCTAATGTGCTAGATAGCCTAATTGTATTTTAATTTCTTTACCTTGCTCCACATCTTATTACATGATATTATTCTTATGCATAATCTAAATCGCGTTTTTATCATTATAATTCTAAATAAATAGAAAATAAAAACTGGTATAAAAAGATAACAAAATTTGATATAACGATCACAGGTAAAAAAAAAAAAATCAATTTTTAACTGAATAATAACCAGTAATATATAGTATAAATTATAACTTATTTACTATATATTTACTAGGCAATATATGCAGTTTAATATATTTTCAGTTAATATGGTTTAAATACATATATTACCTAGTGAATATATAGTAAATGTCATGGATGATCATGAAATTGGAGATGGTGAAATTTGGATCTATTTTATGTACGATTTTTAAAATTTTTTGGGTCTTTTTTGTCAGCTTTTTTTTTATGGTACATATTTAATAAAAGAGTGTAGGTGGGTTTTGGTAGGGCTTATATTTTCAAATTGAGGCCCCAAAATTTCATAATTTGTACTATATATTACTGGGTTCCGAAGTCCCCCAACCAAAATTGAGATTTTTGTTATATCTTAATTTATGAAGTACAAAGTTAATTTTGTAATCGGTTTGCTTAATATTAAAATGAGCCATTAGACGGAAAATTTGTGTTGAGTATCTAAAAATAGAATGGAAATGATCGGCCTAGCGGATAAATATTTTACCATCGGGATAACGTTACACAATTTAATTTTTATCTAAAGCGGAAAATCAATTTGGATTGAGTTACACAATCTTTATTTACTGTTAATTTTCTAGTCGTAGGGGGCAAAAATTACATTTAGTTGAAATCTGTTTTTTTTACCAGTGGATGTTAAGTACATTATGATGAAATAATTGATAGTCAAAATAATAGGTTAAAAAAAAAATTATGTGAAATTAAGCAAAATATAGCTTAATTTCACAAGAAGTTTTTGACCCTTTTGAAAATTAATTTATTATAATCTTAATTTACTCGTATGATGTTCCTGGTTTTAGCGCATAATTGCCCTAATAAATTATTAGAATAATGTTCACATCTAAGTTACACAAAGTTAATTTTTCATTTTGCACAACACGGAATCAAAAAATTGGGTCAGCAATCATATTTTTCCGTCAGTCCTATCGGACATTCAAGAAAATTAAGGAAAAGATAAATGGCAAAAATCGAATAATTGGCACAATTAGGATCTAAAAAAAAAAAGTTTTTTCGAAAAATGAAAAAGAGTCGGCGGATAATTCAACCTTATCAATCAACGTCGTTTCCGATGTGCGAGCTATTATTTATATTGTAATAATTCATTGGCGTTTACTTGAGAATTTAATACGTATATCCAAGAAATAGTTATCTGAAAAACTAATCGCTAAAAAAATATCCATATTTATGTTTTTTATTTTAATTAAAAAAAAAAAGCAGTTTAAACCAAAAATGAAAATTTTTATAATAGTTATTCACGTTCCCTTATAGTTTTACAAGTTTTTTTACATAAATATTAGCACATTTTATCTATTTAATGGATTTGGTACGTACATTCGTAATTATTGCAACAATAAATACCCCTTAAGTATACTTGTTTTATTGTGGCTCAATTGTTTTTGTTTAAATTGCAATGGGAACAATAATTTTTGCAAATCATTATTTTACATAATGTGCACGCGCCATTCCGAGTACGCCCATGACTATTAAATTTGGAATCGTTGCGTTTAATAATTAACAAACTATATACAAAATCACGCTCATAGAACATTCCACTAAAATTCTATTTATATTTCATTGAGGTTTCATTTCATTGATGATTTCATAATTATGAGATAAATGAAAATAAAACATTTAACAAGTCAGGAAGTTGATTTTCAGACAATTCCAAAAAATAATTATTTTGTTTGAACAAAATTCAAATAAACAATATCTGATATTCTGAAGTTGATATTCAGACAATTCCATAAAATAGTTTTTTTTGTTTGGACAAAGTTCAAATAAATAATCCAATGGCCTTTGCTGTAATAAGATCATTTGATATAATTAATCAATCAAGTTATGAAATTTTGATTGAGCGTTTTCCATTTGGAAAAAAAAAATTTTGATTAACCATATTAATCTAATAGAACAAATCAATTATCTCAAAATTAACAAGACTTAATTTTAGTTTGAAACTTTCATGAGGTTAGATTTGTTCTTATACAAACCTTTTCCCTTTAAATGATAAAGATTAAAGATTAAGTCAATATTTTAAACAGTCATATTTTGTTGCTTTTAAGAATAAAAACCTATAGTTCTTCACCTTATTCCGAAAATTTAACAATTATGAGCCAGTCCACAATTCAAATTGCCGTTCAACCACGAAATAATAATAGTCAAATCCAAAGACCTCAGAATATTGGTGGACCACAAAAAGTTAATGGCCAATATCAAAGACTTCTAATCAGAAATACGCCGACCTAGTTAACGGTTCAGATCCATTCACTAGAAAACAAGACGATATTGAAAATTAAACACAGCAGACCATTCAATTTCCAACGACGACATTATTTTTGGGGTCTTCCTTTCCATAACCATAATCATGTATGATATGTTTTTCTCTTAATAGGCGCTTTTAACCACTACTTTTATTTTATTTTATTTTTTTATTTTCTAAACTTTCACATTCTAAATATAATTACCTTTAAGAATGTGTGTTAAAATATTTCTAAATTACAAATTTATGTAACATTTTCGACTTTTTTTTTATATGACATTCTAAGCACTTTGATTAAGGAATATAGTGTAACATAATTTGAACATTTTATTCGCTACAATAGGTAAACGGGTGCCATCCAAGTAGAATTATAAACCTTTTTCAAAGGCATTATATTAGAATTCTTTTATAAATAAAAGTAAGTGATTCCAAAAGTTTTCAGCAATATTTATAATCAAAAATACTGATAGAATACTGATAGAATACTATTAAAAAAATTTTGTATTTACCATTATTTCAAATATAATATGTATAAAAAGTTTTTTAAAAGCAAATAAAAAAAAAAATCTATATGTTTGGCAATATGATAAAACTGTAATTTGATATGTTAAAAATACAATTCCTGCGCTTTACTTCGAGAGAAATAAATCTCGAGTGAAGACCCTTTCTGTTTAAGCACGATCATGCATTGTTAGAGGAAACAAAATTATCGAAATTATTTCAAATATGAATATGTATAAAAAATTTTTAAAAGCAAATAAAAAAATCTATATGTTTGGCAATACCGGTATGATAAAACTGTAATATGTTAAAACTACAATACCTGCGCTTTACTTCGAGGGAAATAAATCTCGAGTGAAGACCCTTTCTGCCTAAGGCCGTTTGAAGTTAATTTTTTGGTTAGGTCAGACCAAGTTGATTATGTGTTTTACATTACCCCCCTCTCCCCTCCAGGGGAGGGTGGTTCCTTAGTAAAATTTTAAAAAAATTTTTCCGAATTTTCCGTGACCATATAAAAATTTTCCGAAATGTCCCGTAGTCCTATGTATATTTATCTATTTATCAAAATTTTTTTTACTATGAGGGAGGAGGAGCTCTGAGGAGGGGGGTAATGTAAAACACATAATCAACTTGGTCTGGCCTTAACATCACCCCCAGCTGAAGTCCCCCCACCTCCTCCGAAAACGAACAGCCAATCAAAACGTTGTATGACTCTCTCCAGTCACCTGAACCAATGAAATTGGCCCATAGTTGTTCATTTTTATATGTTCGTTTCATATGCTCGTTTCATTTTATCCCCCTCCCCCCTCCCGAGAGTCCTGGAAAAGTGGTGTTAACCAAAGAATCAACTTTGAACTGCCTAAGCACGATCATGCATTGTTAGAGGAAACAAAATTATCGAAATTATTTCAAATATGAATATGTATAAAAAGTTTTTAAAAGCAAATAAAAAAATCTATACGTTTGGCAATATGATAAAACTGTAATAAGTTAAGAATACAATACCTGCGCTTTACTTTGAGGGAAATAAATCTCGAGTGAAGACCCTTTCTGCTTAAAAACGATCATGCATTGTTAGAGGAAACAAAAATTATCGAAATTATTTCAAATATGAATATGTATAAAAAGTTTTTAAAAGCAAATAAAAAAAATTTAGATGTTTGACAATATGATAAAACTGTAATAAGTTAAAAATACAATACCTGCACTTTACTTCGAGGGTCGAGTGAAGATCCTTTCTAACTTAAGCACGATAATGCATTGTTAGAGGAAACCAAATTATCGAAATATTTCAAATATGAATATGTATAAAAAGTTTTTAAAAGCAAATAAAAAAAATTTAAATGTTTGGCAATATGATAAAACTGTAATATGTTAAAAATACAATACCTGCGCTTTACTTCGAGGGAAATAAATCTCGAGTGAAAACCCTTCTGCTCAAGCACGATCATGCATTGTTAGAGGAAATCAAATTATCGAAATTATTGACGTTAAAGTATGTGCATTAACGGTTTATTTAAGTATCAGTAGTGAATGCCAAATTCAGTTGATTTGCTTCCCATTTGAGAGATTCTAGATTTTCTGACACTTATAGAAGTCGATAATTTAGGATATTTTTTCAATTGCTATAAGTTTATGCTTTGTTCATTCATAGAGACTGGGGTTTTGGGGTCTTGTATTGCGCACTACGTACGTACGTAATGTAAATGTGCTACATAAATTTATACTTTTTTATACTCTATCTATTTTAAGAATTAGAATCTGAAACGTGCTATCGAATGAACATTTGCATAAACGTGCATTCGAATTACGGATCCTCGCTATGCATGTACGTACGTACGTTCCCACCCGTGTATTTTTTTTTATTTACTTTATATTATTTTTTCATTTATTTATATCATTACGATTGTATTAGTCTTTCCATTTTGAGTGAGTCATAGATAGATATAATCGGCTTAACCCCAAATAGAGTGGAAATGTGCCACAGAAATTAGATATGATTTCCAGTTTATGTACCTGGAAAGGGGGAACGTCTAAATGCCACCTCGATGCACTACTAACGCTAACTAAAATCAACTCTATCTAAGGAACTAAGGGTCGAATAGAGCTCTAGATTACGTCACGAGGCTCTAATATGAGGTCACGGGATTTGGACTACTAATTCTATGCGAATTAGTCTTATCAGTTAATTGTCGTGATATTCAATTTATGCGATCAACCAATTACGAGAAGCCTTACTATATGTAGGGATGGGTTCGGTCGGTTACGGTCGATTTCGGTCGGCTATTATTGACTATTGCATATAGCCGGCTAAGTGCGGTCGGTCATACCGGCTAATAACCGACTATAGTTGATCAATTATTTTACTATGTAATCCTTTAATTAAAGTTGTAGAGCCAATTCTTCCGATTCTAACGGCAGTTAGATCATCAAAATAAATTGGTTATAATTAGTGCAAGTACAGAAGTAAACAAATGACGTATGCATTATTTCATGTGATGTGATGATCATTTTTCCGATGATTTCCGGGATCGACGTTACACAAGTATTTATACGGCGTAGTACTGTAAAACCAGAATTTTTCGGGTCTAAGCAAACTTAAAAAAAAAAAACAATCGATACAACACTTTATTAACAAAAGAACTTCCTAGCAAGCATCTCTTTGCTGAATCACAGTGATCACGCCGAATCACGCAATAAAAGGTAGATATACTAAGAGTTGAAGTATTGTTTACCGTATAGCAGAAGGTAATAAAAATATATTGTATTTTTTTGTTATCCAAATAATTAACTTGTTTATTCATTCATAAATTTATGTAGACTATTTTCGAAAGTTATATGTATTCTCTATAAGATGTTTGATTCATTTATATATGCGATAGTATAGTTTTGTTAATTATAGATGAAGCATAAAAATGGGATAAAGGGCGTATAATTTGTTATAAGAAACTTTTTTAATAAAGCTCTTGTGCTTATAAGCTATATTTTAACCTGGGTGCATAGTTTTATTCATTTACAATGCGAGTTAGTTTGCTTCGAAGTTACGAAAGAAATTGTAATATGTTTAATGATTATCTATCTGTTTTCATTGAAAGTATATCACGTGGACAAAAACTGGTTTATGATTGGTCAACTACCTGATGATCAGACCCGTGCATTTCCGAAAGTCCTCCCTGCTATCGGCTACAATTTAGTCGGTCAGCTAAGCCCCTCTGACCGACTAGAATCGGCTACGGCTATAGCCGGTCACAAACGGCTATAACCGTAACCGTACCCATCCCTAATGCCAAATCATTATGGATCAGTATTGCTCTAGCTATTACATTCAACTGTCTGATGTTTTCAAATACATCTTTAGACGGATATTCTTCTGATATATTTAATTGCGCATATCTGTTTTGAATAATTCCAGTGCAGTCCGTGGAGGGGAAGGGAATAAAATTTTAATTCATGATAAGATTTCCAAATTTTTTGACATAATGACTTTATCTACTTTAAGAGCATATGGACCTGCAGAAAAAGGAACAATTCCATGTCGTTTCCTTTTAGTTATAGCTGTGATTCACCAAATAGTTCTGCTGCCGCTTTCAATATATATAAGAGAACAGACGTATCCAAGTTACTAGCCCAAGTCGAATATTCAGAAGTGAGTTATTATTCAATTTTCCAGGATTGTTATTGTATTCTATTTTCCAACTCTCTGAAATGCAAAAAAGTCTTTGGACAAAATATCTAGATATTATAGCCTTATTAGCAATAATTGCCCTAACAACAGGTAGATTAATAAAGTTTGTCCGAATTTGATTGCATAAAAAAGCAGGGATGGTAAATGACCTGGTCATTTTTCAATTTTTCAAATGACCTAAAATGAACTTAAAATGACCGGTCATTTGAGGTCATTCAAATTTTATGTCATTGGGAAATGACTCGTGACCTAATAACTATGGTCATTTCCAAATGACCGTGTCATTTGGTCGTTAGGTCATTTTGCATAGAGTTGACATCCTACCAACCACGAAAAACTTGTATAATGCATGTTTTAAATAATTTATATGTTCACATCATTTTTCGATTATTAATTAACATGCCTTTTGTAAATTCGAAAATGATTTATCTCATTTTGTAATCAGTAAATTATTATTATTCACGAACTTTTTTTTTTTAATCACTTCATACCTAACCTTATGATTCGATTGGAATATCGCTTTACACAGGTATGAAAATAACCTAGTCATTTAGCCAAAATACAAATGGCAATCATTCATCAAATGATGACCAGTCACTTGGGGTATCAGTTATTATCATGTGTAATAATTTTTATTGGATTGTATCTAGCAACATTTCATTTTACGGAGAGCAATAATCAATTTGGATTGGCAAAAGTATTGGATAATCAATTAACCAGAGTTAAATGACCTTATTAAGTCATTTGGGCAGTGAAATGATTTGAGTCATTTGGTTCATCTAAAGTCATTTACCATCCCTGTAAAAAAGAGCGTGAGCATGACCATATTTATAAATATTCCATTTAGCTCTCGCTTATCGATTGAAATTTTACCAATTTCTACAAGTCAGTATTAAATTTAAAGGAAATTCACGTGTTGGAAGATATCAATTAAAATTTCATCTACTAGACCGTATTTTATGTATGGAACAGCAGTGGACTTATTCTCTATTCGACCTTGAATATCTGAATCCATATTAAAAACAACAAACATTAAGTATTAATTGATGATCTACGAATAAACGAGAATTTGTATTAATAAAATCTATAGCGACACATATAAAATATTAAAATTGGCATTCCTGACTAAGTAAAGTTAATTTTTATTAAGCTAATATTTTGTGAACTTCTAATGAAAGTTGTGGAGTAAGTTTTGTCATTCTAATGATATTAAGTTCAGTAAAATTAGTTAAATAGATAAAAATTATAAGTGATTTAAGTTAAAACTTTTTATAATACTATAGGAATCACGATTCCTATATTAACATTTTTTTACTATGTTTTATTATAAAAATTCTCCCAGTGTTAAGTTCTCTTTACTTGCGAATCATCAATTAATATATATATATATTTATATATATATATTTAAAAAATAAGAAATCAATTTTTGATTATTTAGTGTAATCTCATAAATTATGTTAATTACCTGAAGATTCTTTAGATAATTCCTTGATAGTAGTGATGGGCAACGCGCGGGATCCGCGCGTGATCCCGCGCGGGATGCGCGGGATTTAAAAACTCCCGCGCGGGATTTTTAATATAAGATTTTCTGGCCTGCGTTAGCTTATCATCTGGCCCGCATTAACAAATAATCCGGCCTGCTTTAACATAAGTGGGCCAATTCCTAATTAGTATTTGATGTACTTAAATAAAAATATTAAATCTTTTGAATGATAAGTTTAGATAAAATTGGAGCCAATCAGTTATGTCATTCAGAAATTATAAGCCGATTATGAATTTCTTATGAGTCGCTTATGAATTTTTGTATGTATATAACCTGGTTATAAATTTTGTACGTATGTACAGTACCTGATTACTTATAAATTCTAGCACATTTATACCTGATTATGCACTTGATTACTTATAAATTTTTATATGCTTATGATTGATCGCTTTGTTCCATTATAATTTTTAAATATATATTTATATAATAATATTTTAAAATTTGATAAAATTAAGGCAAATCTGAATTGGTGAATTTAATAATTATAAGATCCAAATGTTTTAAAATTAGGTAAAATTTATATAAGCATTTTTATTTGTAATAAATGTAGTTAGATTTATAAGAAATGATCATTAATTTAACGAGAAATTACATTCCTAGTGATGATATATATATATATATTTATTAATCGGGAAAAATCCAGAAACTCTACTCGATCCCGCGAATCCCGCGAATCCCGCGCTATCCCGCGCGGGATCCCGCATCCCGCGCGGGATTTTTGAAAAAATCGGGATTTGCCCATCACTACCTGGGATCCAATTCGGTAGATCCGTAGGAATCCGTTCAAATAGCTTGGCTGTAAATATTATGCATTGATTAGTTAATATTATCTGATAAAAAAAAAAGAACTTCAAACGCTTTTTATTCTTTCTTTCACATAATTGTGTAAAGAACATATTTATTGTCATGCTTTTACAATAAAAAAGCATTACGATAATAAACTTTAAATTTTTTAAAAAAAATTTTTTTAAGTTTTTTGAAAAAAATATATTTTTCTTAATATAAGGAAGTTTGTTTTTCCCATTGCGAAGCCATCTTTGTCAGGCCAATTGCTCCGATACGTGTCAATGGTTGTGCTTGTACTTAAATTACCCAACGCTGTTGAATTTCACTTATCTTGGTTGTATTGCGCGAATGTGGCGGCTGGAGGTGTCGTTCTCTTTGATCACGTGATCACCATCGCTTCGCAATAATAATAAAAGTCTAACGTAATTGAAGATACTCTAGAGATGATTGATAATACGTGTCAAATCGATGAATATGAATGCGCCAAGCAGAAACCTGTTTATTATTTTTTTCATAATTTAACAGACAACAGCACTCAAGAAATTCATCTACATGATATATTCTACTGATACCATACTAATACTAATAAACGCTTGTGAACGATTAAGATACTGTTATCAGTTTTACGGGTTCACAAATATCTCTTAAAGGCGGATTCGATCAATTATCCATATACTATATATTATGCTGTATATGCTATATGCTATCAAAAGTGATAAGCACCGCACAAAAAATTACACGTAAGTAGGCATGGAAGTGACAGACGTTACAACTTTAATAGTATTAGAAGCGTGTATTGTATGGTAAGAAAACACATTATATATAATCGGATCTGGATCCGGGCCCGGATCTTTTTTATTCAGATCCTAGTACAGACTCGGATTCGATCCGGTTTTCGGATCGGGTCCGATCCGATCCGTGCGGAACACTAATTTTTATTATTGGATAAAAATATTAGATCAAGGTGAAACCTGAGTTGCGAAATAGTGAAATCCGCTTTGTAGATAGAGTTAAGGTGAAATCCGTGTTTTATTATGTTTTTTTATATAAAAGCGGATCTCAGCCTCATGTGATGATAATAGCAGATTTCACTATTTCATGACTCAGGTGTAAAATATTTATACGCTATGTCGATCCTTTCCATTCTATTTTTAGATATTTAAAACATTTCGGACATCCATAACTCATTTTAATTAAAGTTAATCGTTCATAAACTAAGGTTTAACAAAAATCTCATTTTGGTTTTGGGGATCTCGGACCCTTATTTTCAAGGCAAAGACCCATATATTCACTAGGTAATATATGTATTTAAACATATTAACTAAAAATATATTAAACTGCATACTGGTATATTGTCTAGTAAATATATAATGAGGTCAGACCAAGTTGATTATGTGTTTTACGTTACCCCCTCTCCCCTTTAGGAGGGGGGAGGGGTGGTTTACATAGAAAATTTTTAAAAATTTTTTTTTCAAAAAAAATTTTCCGAAATATCCCGTAGCCCTATGTATATTTATCAAAAATTTTTTTAATATGAGGGGGGAGCACTGGGGTAATGTAAAACACATAAACAACTTGGTCTGGCCTAAATAAATTATAATTTGTACTATATATTAAGCCACGGAAAGTTAATTTTTCGTTTTGCATAACCACCGATCCAATTTTTCCAAAAAAAATTTTTTTTTAAATTCATATTGTGCCAATTATCCCATTTTTGCCCTATAAGAAATGTGGTATGGGTTCTAGTACGGGTTGGTGTCAGGAATCTTGAAATGGCACGGATCTTGTGGCACGCACAGGAACATTTTACGGAATGGCACGGTAAAATGGCACGGACATTACGGCAAAGGGTGGCACTTAATCTTATGTCATATGAAATGGCACATTCATGTATACGTTTTACACGTGTTGGCTCATTTCGTGGAGAGCGAAAGATCAGTAAAGGGTATTTTTTTAAAAAAAGAGTGATATCTCATGATTTCATTGATGAAGCTTCCCTGTATGTCTTAACAAAAAAGATCCCTTACAAAATTTTGCTTCATATGCAGTTAGCTTGTTCATCTTATATTGATTATTTATGTAAATTTACGTTTTAATAGTTAATCCACATCGTTATCGCGGTGGCACGTGAATTTACGTTCATTACCTGCGCCAAATTCCGTGCCGATTCGACTAGTAAACTGCTATAAAACCCGAGCCATTTACGGTCCAATTGGCACGGGCATACGGTCCCACACGGTCCGCGGAATTCGTACCAATTTGGACCATACCCGTACAAATCAGGATCTTAACCCGTACCTATCTGACGCAACCTGTGTCGATCCGGTCCAATTTTCTTATAGGGTTACCATTTAATTGTTTCTCCGGTGGCACCCTTAATTTTCCGGAATTACCTGATAGGCCCGATAAAAAAAAAATAAAATTTTCTGATCTCATTATGCAAACCGAAGAATTAATTTGGCGTGACCTTAGATGTGAACATGAAATAATTTAAGCCACGCAAAGTTATTTTTTTTTTTAAAAAAAAAAAAACTGAACTGTCGAGAAACAACAGGCTTTGCAAAACGAAACGTTAACTTTGCGTGACCTTACTGGTTATTATTCAGTTAAAAATGATTTTTTTACCTGTGATCGTTATATCATATTTTGTTATCTTTTTATACCCAGTTTCTATTTTCTACTAATTTTGAACTTATTCAAAAAACGCGATTTAGATTATGCATAGGAATTATAACATGCAATAAGATGTGGGGCAAGATAAAAGAAGTAAATACTATTTGGCTATCTAGCATGTTAGATACAGTTTTTGAATTCTATAAAAATTCACATATAATCTGACTACAATATAGGGTAAAAATTTATTAAGTATGCCTACTGTTACATAAAAAAAAACATGGCTACATGACTTTTGAATTAAAAAATAAAAGAAAAAGCAATCTGCTTATAATAAGTGTAGCAAAACTTACGTTTTTGACACTCCTGCACTTACTTTTTTGATACACCTAAATGTACCCAAAAATTTTATTACCTTTTTGAGACACGGCGATTTTAAAAAAGTCACATGACCGCTGCGATTAAAATCGACCAATGGAATTGCAGGTAAGATTCTAATATAAGGCTTATAAGTTTTTTTTAATTGGAACTAATTTTTTTATTATGCCATTATTATTTGAATTTCTAATAAGAGTTGTAGAGGTGAAAATTACTATTCCAATAGTAGTAAACATATCAAAATTGGCTTAGTGTATTACGAGATATAAGTAAAAAAATTTTCACAAATTTTTAAAGCTTTTAAAAAACTAAAAATTCACAAAAATTTTTTTACTCATATCTTGTAATACACTAAGCCAATTTTGATGTGTTTACTATTATTGGAATAGTAATTTTCATCTCTACAACTCTTATTAGAAATTCAAATAATAATGATATAATAAAAAATTAGTTTAGATTAAAAAAAATTTAAGCCTTATATTAGAATCTTATCTGCAATTCCATTGGTCGATTTTAATCATGGCAGTCACGTGACTTTTTTAAAATCGCCATGTCCAAAAGGGAGGAACTTAAGGGTAGAGAGTATGTAGATCATTTTTATTAATAAACTAGTTACTAAAAATTTTATATTTAATAATAAAGAAAATTTTTATTAAGTAACCAATATTAATTTTTAAATAAAATTTTAGAGGAGGTTTTTCTGATTCTAACAGTGGTCGAATCATTAAAATTGGCCCATTAGAACCCAAAATATAGTTGTTTTTATCTTTGAGACCCTATTTTACTTATTGTTTGCTCGTGATTTGATTGGCCAATTTGTGATCGCCCTCGCAGAATAGACCCAGTCCCTGCAAAAGTTGATACTATAAAAACTTTATCAAATTTTATTCAAAATTAATAAAATTTTTATGATATGTGTATTTTTTATTACAAACAATTTTATTTTTTTATGTCAAAATTCCTGCTCTGGCTGAGAGTTTATTTAAGGGTAGAGGGTATGATGATCATTTTCGTATATAGAAATGTGGTATTTTTTTTGTGTAACACATGCAGAAAATCGTAGATCTAGAATTTTCTATGATATGATAATCGATCTTTTTTTTAACTTTCTTTTTTGATATATCCTAGGTACAGTACTTACTAATTGTCGTTAGTGTCGCCGATTTTGGTGTCGTTATGTATCGTCGTGTTATTGAAGCTATGTTGCAAACTCGTCGCTTTTGGTGTCATATTTTTGACGTTGCTGTTTAAATGTTCTTTTGAATGCGGATTTCGTCGTTTGTGTCGTTTGTGCGGTTTTACGTCGCTGAGGTGTTTGTCGCTTCCGGGATCCTAAGTACTGACAATTGTTTTTTTCTTTTTTTTTCCATTCTAATCAATTTTTTTCTTTTTTTTCTTTCTAATTCTTTTGGGATTAACGACTTGAAGCAAATCAGCTTCCTTTGGTGAGATGTATGGTAGTTTTCAAATTCGAAACTCTTTGATCGACTTTTTCTTGTTTTGATCGAAGGTATTGGTGGGTTAAATTCAGCAAAACGTCAATGGACTCAGTTGTTTAAACGGAATCCTTCTAGATAGGCGATTTGAGGTCCTGTGAACGTATGATCGAATGTTTCTGTAGATACGATTTTTCCTTTGGTTAAATGGTTAAATAGAGTTGGGTTTAAAATAGTAGAGAATGTGTTTTAGGTAGTTAGGGTCTTGAATTGGAATTTGTAATAGGACTAGGAGAGGAAAACAGATTCTAGTTAGATAAGGGTTTCGGGCGTGATTTTGGATCAAGTGTCGAATAATGACCACTATTACTGTATTATTAGAGACTATGTAATTTTATGAATAATTTTAATTTATTTATACGTAGCTAAATTTTTAAATATTTTATCGTATTTTTATTTGTAATACTAATTATTGTAAAAATTATTATGAAGCGAATTATTATGATTATTATAATTTTATAATTTATTAAAAAAAACAGAAATTTACATCAAACTTGTACCTACAATGCACATTACCCTTAGTACCGTAATAACACTATATATGTTCCACCTGCATCTTCCATCTCTGCTGATGCTTAATAATAAATAAATTCCTTCTGTTTTCCCTTTCAATCCCGATTTCCTATTAAACGAATTACGCAGGAGATACCGAGTAGGGCCAGAGTTTAAATTAATGTGGATACATAAGGACGCATATTTTAACCAGCCAGGTGATATACCAAAAGTATTAATAAAGGGATTAAACAAGAACAGGAGCTGGAGGCGTTAAAGGAACAATCAAAAAAGGACCAAGAAAACAAAAAATAATATTATACTATTAATTATTATAGTAATATATTAATGGTAACAATATATAACGTCTTTTCTTCCATTAGCGTGTCCTATTACTGTTGATTTTGATAATAATAAATGCCTTCGTTTCAAATGAATAAGTCCCATCTCTAAAGATTTTTGAAGTAAACGAATGCCTTATGTTTATCCTTTTCAACTCCAATTCCATGTTTATAATGGTTACGGCCTAAAGTAACTTCGAAAATACAATTGTAATATCGAATTTGCAAAACAATGTATGGATTCGGATCTATAAAAACCACCAAATTCTTTAGAAAACTTAAAAAACAGAAAGAAGACAATTAATTACCTTATCAAATTTATGTATACCAGTAAGTTTCTTAAAATGAGTCAAAATATTGTACCTCTTATTTCATATACCTTTTCTATTTACGAACATACGTGTTTATACGTGCTGTAAGGTTTTCATACCACAGCAAAGTTCAATTGGTTTTTTACGAATACGAGAATATGATTGGGTAAGCTATTTATTCTAGAAGTCGATAGAATAAATTACTACCCAAAAATTTCAAGAGAACTTTCAGAGTAACCCAAAAAATTTTGGGTTAATCCGAAAAAGTTTTACTGCATATACAAGTACATTTTTT
The DNA here is from genome assembly GCA_003550325.1 of Gigaspora rosea. NCBI lineage: Eukaryota > Fungi > Glomeromycota > Glomeromycetes > Diversisporales > Gigasporaceae > Gigaspora > Gigaspora rosea. The sequence goes on along the minus strand of QKWP01000188.1, from coordinate 327,623 downwards.
TAAAATGAAATTGCTTCTAGAAATTTCCCTACTATAAATAGAGGTTTTATTTTACATGCCATAAAATTTTGGCAAGGGTTAATCGTGACCTTAAAAATTTTTATCAGGGGCATATTTTTCGAAACATATGATTTTCTCTTGTGCCACAAAAATCATATGAAAAATGATCGACATACCCTCTACCCTTAATCAAGCCTGTGGATCAAGGGTGCCTTTTTGGGCAGCCCCACAATTGTTACATTGAATGAGAGTACAACTAGCCACATGTACAACTTTTGGTTGTCTAATTGAAGTAGTCCACCCGAAGGTTCTATACTAGTTGCTATACCTACAACATAACTAGAGAATTGCCTATTTAAACCCTCTGGTCCAAGCTTCGCATGTCAATCCTACTTGTGATCACCAGTACAGTTCTCCGATACATTAGTTAGTTGAAAACAGTCCCAGATGCTAACTACATCGACTTAGGACTAATTTATCCTTGCGGTACACTTGGTAGAGCAGTCCCTGTCCCACACAGATATTATCTACACTTCGGTAACTTACGCACTTACCGAGGCAAGCAACTTGCAGTCAGGGGATACCTAACTGCTACCATTACCTACTTCTGCCCTTGTAAGGTTCACTCCAACCCCAGTACCAACTATCACTTTCCTATCGGTCTTTTAGCAATACATCCCAGACTTCCAATCCAGTTGGCCCAGAAGGGTTGATCTACCTGGCATTAGGTGCCATTATGGTTTTTCTCCTCCTGGTACAGTGTGAGACAGCATAAACCAACATCCCGTACCAAATTTTGAAATAAATACTCAATTTTGATTGGCTAGAATAATGTAATCAATTGTGATTGGTCAAAAATTACATATGAGTTTCTTTTTTTATATATTAAACGCCAAATTTTCAATTTCATAGTAAACTTTAAATTGATATATCCTTTTAAAATTAAAAATAAATAAAAATATTTTTTAGCCGAATTGTAGCTTAGCCTTAAAGCTACAAATTGGCTAAAAAAAATTTTTAAAAAAATTTTTATTTTTAAGTTATATCAATTTATGTAAAATACATATAAAAAGGTGTTGGTTTATAGTGTCCCGCACTGTACCTACTTCTATAACATAGGTCCTTTTCCTCCAGTATCTAATCCGGCGGCCAGGTTGGTAGACCTTGTCCCTGAGGTCGATGTCCGGTTCTTCAGCTCTAGTTCAATATTCTAGTTTTGGTAGTACCGTCAAAGATCTTTGCTACTTTCTTCATCGGGTCATTACAAATAGGGTTCTGACGGACCGAACTGAGCCCGGACTTTAAGCAAGTCCGAGTCCGGTTCGAATTTTGAACCGGACTCGGACTCAAACAATTTTACAACTCAGTTCGGTCCGAGTCCGAATATCAAACTTTTGGCTTGGTTCGAGTCTGGTTTGAGTCCAGTCCGAAAAGTTTGAGTCCAGTCCGAAAGTCCGATACCCAATCCAACGTGCATAAAGATGGTGTTAATGCTGTGATAAAATTACGGGCATCCATACCAGGAACATAAGTGTATGGTTTTACTGGCATCTAAATCGAAGGCAAAATCTTAAAGCTAATTGGCGTACGTTTTTTTTTATAATATTACCTATTTAATGTAATATAAAATTTCTAATTTTAGAGGGAGGTTAAAGCGAAGTAAAATTTAGTTAGGAGGTTTATATATTTATATATCAAGAATGCAGTAGTTTATGCTGCATGTAGATTATGTATTAACTTCTACTCTAACAAATTTTATGTATAAAACTTATCGTAATTGGTTATAAGATGATTATATATTACAAAAATTCGTTCTTCTTTAGAAAATGATAATCAGATGTCATTTGTAATACAGTACTTCATTATTACAATCAATGGCTTGCCATTTAAAGTAAAATCAGGTTTAAACTTTTATTAAAAAATGATTCATAATACCAGTACAATCACATGAAATGTGAGAGAGATGGTTCCGTTCAACTTTTTTGATGCACTACATGAAATCTAAAAGAAAAAGAACTCCTTTTGGGACTAGAATGGTCCTGAAAGTAAGAATTCCAATATGGTATAATGATCATGTATTACGATATCTACATTATAATCTGAAAGTTGCTAAAAATATTTAAAAAATTGGTATACTAAAATCAAGATATACCATAGATAACTAAGGGTTGAAAACATTTAATCGCATAAAATTTTGCTTCTGCTTAGGTAGAATAATGATTTTAT
>QKWP01000188.1:238188-324569 GCA_003550325.1 Gigaspora rosea | reverse complement strand
ACTTGAAAGTCCACAACCTCATTTTCTCTTTGCAGCACTTAAATTATTTTTATACATTTTAAGTTTATATAGTATATTTAATTTTATTATTTCAATCTTTCACTTCTAATTATTCTAAATAAAAAAGATGACATATTACCTTTTCTTATTCATTTTATTTTATTCCAATTAACTATTTATCAATATCGACATTGATAATTTTACAATCATTTTGCCATGTGTTCATGATATATCAAATTACTACGGAGATGAAACAATTTGGCCCATATATTTAAGAAATATCATAGATAAGCAGTTTGTCATTAAGAGCTAAAATTATTTAGCAGCACAAAATTTTCTTTATACTGTTAGTTTAAGCTAAATGGTATTAAATCTAAGTGGGTTAAACTGTTAGGTGCATTAAACGATTAATTGTTAAAAAAAAAAAACTTTTTTTCTAGACAGTTTTTGTAATATATATATATATATAATTAAAATTAAATAAAACTTTTAATAAAATAATCTAAAAAAAAATACGAATAAAAAAATTAATTTAAGCACGGACATTTGGACGTGCCTACTACTAGTATTTTAATGGCCTCAAGTCAGCATCAACTGCAATACTTAATAAAATTAAAAATACAAAAACAATATGTAGTATAACCAGGGTTAAATTAATTGCGATAAAATCGTGTAAAACAGTTTTTTTTTGTTTTTTTTTTTTACATTTTGTACTACATATATTTATGATCTATGCCAGATTACAGATCAGATTGGCATAAGAAATTTTTTATCTTTTTTTTTTGTTTTTTTTTTGTTTTTTTTTTTACTGCTAATTCCGGACCCGGACAGGTTCGCGAACTTCGAACCAGACCCAGACTGAACCTATAATCATGTTTGAGTCCAGTTCGGGTTTGGTACTTTAGGTACAGTCCGATTTCAGGTTCGAAATTTTTAAAATTTATGGTTCAAGTCTGGGTTCGAGTCCGGGTTCAGCCGGACCCAGACCGGACCCGAACCGGACTTGGAACCCTAATTACAAACAATTTTACTTAGTACATAAATACAATTTACATAGTAAAAAATTAACTTTTATATGTAGCAACTTTTAATTTCGCAATAAAAATATTTTTGGTCACTCATTTATTAATAGAAATGATCTACATACTCTCTATCCTCAAAGGACCCCGAAGAACTCTGATACAGCTCAGATCTGAGTTTGTATAATTTTAGCAATATTTTAGCCAAATAAATGTATAAAATAGAGCAAAATTTGAAAATTTACTATATAAAATACAATGTTTGATAAATTTCTATGCAAAATTTTCTTTTTTAGAATCATCTGAGTTGTATAAGAGTTCTTTGGGTCCTACCTTTAACCTATACCCTGGGTAAAGGTCTTATCCTGTGTCTGTCATGTGACTATGTTTATAAATTAAATTAAACTGATCAACACAAAATGCGTGTTTTGACTCTTGTCATTTTCGTGGTGCCCTTGTTGCTTTTATTGTCATTGTATAATATTTTTTGTGCTTTTGTTGTCATTCTTGCAGTGCTTTGTGGCTCTTTTATAGTGCTTTCATCGTCATTTGGTAGTGTTTTTGGTTATCGTTTGGTTGTCGTTTGGTGTCTTTGGTTGTCATTTGGTGCCTTGATCGTCATTTGGTGGTGCCTTTGGTCGCGCCTTTGATCATTATTTGGTGGTACTTACATTGTAGTTTGGTGGTGTTTTGGGTCATATTTTGGTAGTACTTTTGGTTGTAGTTTGGTGGAAGCTTTTGGTTATCATTTGTTGGTGCTTTTCATTATTATTTGTTGGTACTTATATCATCTTGAATGGTGCTTTTGATCATTGTTTGGTGTGCTTTAGTTGTTGTTTAGTGCTTTTGGTCATTGTTTGGTGGTGCTTTTGGTTGTAGATTAGTGGTTTTTTGATCGTTATTTGTTAGTGTTCTTGGTTATTATTTGGTAGTACTTTCGTTGTTGCTTGGTGAAGTTTTTAATTGTTTTTTGCTAGTCTTTTAGTCGTTTGTCTTGTTATGCTTTTTTTATGATTTTTTTACCTTTATATTTTTTTTTGTACTTTTTGCTACTTGTATTTTTTCTAATAAAAAATTATCTTTAATTAATAATAATAATAATAAATTTTTTTTTGTACTTTTTGCTACTTGTATTTTTTCTAATAAAAAATTACCTTCAATTAATAATAATAATAATAATAAATTTTTTTGAGTTTTTTAAAATTTGGACCAATCATATTTAGGCAGTACAGAATAAAAACTTATACCCCGGGCATAGAATAAAAGCCTCTACCCTGGGTACAGGATAAGAACACTCATTCAAAAACATAAGTTTTCATAAACGATCACATGATGATCTTTCGTATAAAAGGTAGAATGTCCAGGATTATGCAATGCGATAACAGTCAGGGAATATGTCACGCAGATCGATTTTATATAGTAACGTTACACAAAATTTGATATACTTACTTTTAGAACGTAAGAAGAAAACTTGTAAAACTCTTTAAAAATTCGACTTTTATGCATTAATAAAACTTGTTCCACAGGCTCTGTTTTGTTTACAAGTAGCCTTCTTATTTTATTTTTTACTTTGCTTTTTTATATATTACAGGATCAAAAAGGTGTATTATTTTTAGCTTTACTGCCCGAATTATTTCCAGGAAGACAAGCTATTCATTTTTTTTTAACGGATCAGGTTAGTATTAGTAGCTGGTTATATGGTAACTTAGAAATACAAAGTAGAGTTTATTATTAAAATTTTCTAATACAATAGATCGAAAATTTTTCGCTATATTTATATATAGAAGAAGTTCGTTTAACATTAATAAGATCGGGTAAGTCTAAAGGGTTCAACCTTTTTTAATAGCTAATAAATATTCTTTAGCTGAAACACTAACTAAATCCTTAACCCGTCTTCCCTTTGTAACTTTTTCTTTAGTTTTATAAACATCTTCGTGCAAAATATTATATAATCGAATAAGACCACTTCTGTAAAAATTGAACATACGCATGTAACCATCTCGATTCATTTCCTGGGCATGCTTAAAAAGATCATGTTGAGTGGGATCAGGATCATAAAATGCGAAAGTAAGTTCATCAATGAGCTGCCATAAAGTTTCATTATATTGTTTAACTTTATGACTTCCAAAATTAATCTTATTATCTTCTACAAATTCATCATACAATAATAGTACTCTCTCACGTTCGTCTTGAATTGCCATTATTTTTTGTTTTAGGTTAGCTGGGTCTGATAAGCCGGAAGTCAAATTTTGCTTGACAAATTTAACGCCATATTGCTCCAAGGCTTCATCAAAAGCTAAGTAGTGGTTTTCTCGAGTAATATTTACTGAAGCGACATGCTTGAATAGCTCGTATTGCTGTGGATGACGTGACACTGATTCTAAAAAGGTTATAACTGATGATGTATAAATATTTTTACCGGTAGTAGGAAATAAGGGCGCGAATGCTGCCAAGCTTTTTAATTGCATATCCGCATTACCCAGACGAATACCTATACGATGAGCTTTCCAATACCCGGCTAAACGGTAAAATAAAAACCACACTTTTAAAATATTATTATCTCCTCTAAATATAGCTTCTACATCTGATGGTATATTGTTATTATTTAAATAAATATGAATTGCTATTCCAACAGCGGTGTGTATTAATTCTAATACTTTACAGGTCGCACGATAGTCTACATTTTGCTCTAGCTTGTCAAGAAATCGGACACCAAGCTTCGCCGCCATGCTATAAAGACCGTATCCACTAAATCCTGCAATCAAGGCACTGCACATAGCCTTCGAAGTATGCCATTGTCCAAGGATAAATCTACAAGTTAAGTTATTATTTGTATACATTTTTGTTCTTGCAAAAATAGCCGCATCGCATGCTAAATCAACAACGTCTTGTCCAAGGTCTTCTAAATACATATCGATTGACTTAAATACGGATTCGTTACTATTAGGTTCTGGTCCAGGCTCTAATATAACGACGTTTGGTGGGTTTACTCGGCATCCCGATCCAACAATAGTAAGAATTTCAGCATTAATTTCTTCAACTCCAAAATCTTTGTTATGTCTATTTATTAATTGTTTTACTATTATATCAAATTTTTCATCCCATTCTGATGTTAATGCCGATTGACCAAATAAATTTTCTTGAAATTGTGGATTTTCTTGAGTAAGAGATGATAAGGCGAATGGAAGTTCGAATTGAAACACTATTCTTAGAGTAGCATGTGAAGATTGCCGCGTAACATCATATATATTCCCATACTTAAAGACAATATCCTTGAAGTCGATATTATCAATCACAGCAACGTTCCATATATTTGGACCTTTAATTAATCTTGTCAAAGGATTAGACTTACTTATACGTTCTTTTTCTAATCTTGTTTCATGTTTCCAGGTATGGGATGTAATATGTACCGCATGTAATATGGCTTGCAGAGAAGATATTAATTTAGGCTTTTTACATAAAGAAGCCATGGTATAGGTAAGCCATATTTTCCATGAACGAAAGGCTGTTGTTAGAATAATAGACGCAAGAAACGTTGTAATTTTTTTTAGAGGATCTGTATTAAATTCGGTTTCTTTTTTTCCACGTTGTCTATTTTTCCTTTTTCTTACTTCGTATTTTTGTTTTTCAATAGATTCGATTAATCCATTAAAAAAGCTAGTAAGAATCAAAGGGAAACTATTATAATATTCATCTAATGAGGATGGATTTTCTAACTTATTACGATTTTTTTCAATGTCTTTACGTGAATTACATATTGTATTTCCTAACATTTCTCCAAATTGACGGCTTTCTTCTACTTTTATAAGTTTTTTATCTGTAGACGAGTAATAATCGAACCTATTAATTTTCATGGCAATTTTTACAAGCAATGGGCTAGGTAAATTAAAATCCGTATCCATTGAAGTTGACGACGATAATTCCGGGGTTTCTAATAATTTTATAAGATGCCGCAATACCTCTTCTTTTTTATTTTCATTTTGAGAATATGAGAGGTTAAATAACCAAGACGAAAAAAGCCTTAAAATATGGTTAGTGTCTTCTGTATGCAGATTATTCTCAACACATGTTTGAGACTTTCCAGGTCCTAGACGTTTATGAAGATGTCCACCATGTTTTTCAAAGCATTTTGCACAGATATATCTAACATATCTGTCACCAATAGTAAATTTCGAGACAATCTTTGGAATTATTCGAAATACGGGGCAAGATTTTAAACCAAGACATGGGACTTGAACATCTCTCCCGCATATATTCCAACAATGGTCTACACAATCATTACCTCTACTAAAAAACGTTTTATATTTATTGCATAATAAGCATTTTTTTTTATTAACTACACCTTTAGTATAACGCCTTAATTGTTTAGTACCAGACGAATGAAGTTGTCCATGATCGAAGTTAAAATGATTAGAGCAGACTCCCAACTCAGTTAAGTTTAAAGATTCATCTGGAGTCAATTCTACTTCACATGCACCAACTAATTGTGCTAGTGATTTTAAAGAAACCGTTGAATTGCAACGCCCGATTGCACCATTTAAATTATCAACGATAACGCAAGGTGATAGTTTTGTTGCTTTAGTTTCGGGAATTTCTTCATAATCTGTATCGTCATCGTCATCGTCATCGTCATCGTGCTCAGATAATGTATCTCCAATATCGTTATCTTCGTCTTGAATTACTTGATCTTCTAATAAACTTCTTGCTTTTGTAGCGGCTAGATAATCATGAGTAAACATAAATTCATGATCATTTAGGTCAGTATTCCAACTTTCGTCTTCTAGATCCATTAGGGCTAATTACAGATAAAGTAATATGTAAGTAATGGGTTTATTTGTTAATATTAATGGGTTTATTTGCTAATGTTAATGAATTTATTTGTTAATGTTAGGTAGAAGGCTTGAGGTATCTTATTTATATATTTTGAATTTGGATATTTGAAACGTTTTAGAGAAGTTTTAACAAAGGTGTTTCAGAGGGTTTGTATCATTTTACCAACAATCATTTTCTCAACGTAATAATTTGCCGACAATCAATTTACCAACACATTTATTTTATCAACAATCATTTCACAAGGCCAGATCCCGATAATTATTTTACTGACAATTATTTTGCCGACAATTATTTCATCGACAATCTTATTTTCAAAATCATTTCACCGACAATCATTTTACAGACAATTATTTCACCGACAATCATTTTACCGTGTAAGTAAAATAATTGTCAAGTGAATTGTTAGTATAATAATTTTCGGGTAATTGGTTTCTGTTAGAAACAATACTGAGTAATTTAAAAACACACACTAATTAACGATTTTGCTATAATTTTGATTTATTATATGTATTGCATTATTGTAAATAATGAAGCACAATAATTGTAATAAAAAAAAAAAAGTGATACGAATAAAAAAAAAATTAAATTATAATAAAAAATATTATATAGATCAATGATAAAAATAAATTAATACATTGCAACAATACATCTTTTTTCAATCGATTTATAATCATTAAAAATACCGAATTTACATCTCTGATTTCACGAAATACTACTAACTCTTCTATAAATTCTAAGTAGTCATTTAAATTAAACATTTAAGTGCAACGTACGTTTGAATTTACTAAGCCAATATGCACGACACAGCTGCAAATCTACCTTTCTCTTTTCTTGAATATCTTCAAATTCATCATAAGGAATCTATAACAATTGATATTTGTTTTCAATTCAACATATTTATTGCAAAAAAAATAAGAGAAGTTAGAAAATTACCATTAAGTATTCTATTATCACCCATATTAGTGGCTTTTTATAAAATTCGAAACCTTCCTCTTATCTTTTTCGACTCCATTTTCGAAGGTATTGATTTATCACCTTCAACACCGATTCTAGAAAAATAACTACAATAGACGTTACATATTCAGCTAAATTACTTTAATCAAAAAAACAAAATGAGAAGTGACAAGTTAAAAATTAGCATAAACAAGAAGATATTGATAAAAAGTAAAGAGATAGAAGAATACTATCCTTTTATAATTATGTCTAAAGCTCAGCAAGACTTTTTTGGTAATCGAGTAAAACCTAAAACTAGCAGCTTTGGTAGAGTTCGTCCAAGACTAACTTAACTTTCACAATGCGAATTGGCTAAAGATTCTTTACGTCTTGCTCCAGGCAGGATTGATCCCGAAAGTATCTTGCAAATTGCAACCAAATCTTGGGAAAGAAGTTTTAAAAAACGTTATTTGAGTAAAGCACCAGTTCGAAGTTAAAATGCATACCAGAGTAAGAGAACTTCACGACCTTAATAGAAATAAGATTTCGAAATGTTAGCAATTTTTGAGCGCGAGATTATTTTCCGTTTACATATAAAACGATTTTTAAACTTATCCTATTTGATAGAGCAAAACCCGCAGAATAGCGTTATTTAGAAGATATTTTTATTGTCTTTCACTCGTCATGTGGTTCGATTAGGAGCGAATAAAATATTTCTAAAATTTTCATAGTAAATTTTTAAAAATTGATCTACATTTTACTATGATCTTGCACTCACATATATAGACATGTGACATATTCCCTGACTGATAAGGTAAATTATGCAATGCGATGGGGTCAATTATGCATTGGATGTGAATTATGTAATTTTATATATAAATTTCAATTATACAATTTTAGTAATTCATGTGATCTTTCAGAATCAATTTGAAGTTCATTTATTATCTTCGTCAAATCACTCATCTAGTAATCACAATTCATGCACATGACCAAAATGCCTTTTTTCTTGATTAGGGAGCATCTATAAATAACATTATGTACCCCCTCATAGTAGCGCTTGACCCCCTACTATATAAAAAAATTTTTTAAAATCCGTATGTTTATATATAAAATTTTACAAAAACTTGAATATATTGTGATACAGTGTTCCGATTTAGATGATTTAGATACCATTTGATTTGTCTTAGTGAAATGAATCCAATGATACCAAAATCATTTCATTTGGATTACTGGATCAATAGTTATTCACAAAAATTATTGATTTATAGTCATTTTATAAGAAAATATAATAACCAATAGTATTTGGGCAATAACTTTGATCTAGTAATCCAAATGAAATAAAATTGGACCATTCGACTCCTCTCACTAAGACGAATCAAATGGTACCAAAATCATTAAATTTGGACTACTGTATCAGTTTTTAGACGATTTTTTCTAAAAAAATTGCATTATATTTTTTTGACCCTCTACTTAAGAGAAAAAACGTTATATTTTGTCAGACCCCCTCCTCCTCTTATATAATGTTATTTCTGGATGCCCCTTATGCGAAGCATCCAAGATGCAAAAATTTGGTAATTTATGCGCATCTTATGCTTTCACATAACCCTGGACACCCTAACTTGAGGTGCGTCAACTAATCATTATTGAACCCTAGCATTACTGATCTAAAAAATTTCGTTGTTAGTGTTAGTGTTAAGGTTTGGGTGTAACCAGATTTTTAATTACCCTAGTGTATCATATGTAAAATCAAACAAAAATATACCAAACCCTAACCCTAACACCAACAGAAGTTATGCGGAAGCTCATCATGTGTTCACGTGAATTGTGAATCTACGTTTGTATTAACAACCGCTTTATATACAACCAACTTAGTTCATAGAAAATTAATTTGCATATTAAGATTATTTTCAGACAGTTAACTCACAGACAATTTTTTTTTATAAATTGCACCAACATTAATTTAAACTTAACCTAGAGCGTCATATAACGTCCCCGGACTCATAACACTTCGGGATTAAAAAAAAAATTTAAAATTAAAGATTGATGAAATACTGCTATATAACTAATATATCAGGGAATTGATCAATTGTAAAAAATAACCTTGTATGTAATTTAACTCTCTGTGAAATATAGTAATGGTTGGTGAGTTGAATAAAATATTAAATAAATGTATCAAATAAAATATAAGTAAATATATCGCATTATCTAATAACTTGATTTTGGTCCATCATATGATATTTCGTACTATGTATCTCAGATTAACATGAGTACAAAATATGGTAGCGGTATGTTACACTAGCACAGCAGATTAATATGTGAAATATAGATTTTTAACACCTAATCAAATGTAGGATTTTGCAAGCCATTCTAGATGGCATTGGGTGTTCCATACAAAATGATTTACAAACACAGTGCATCACGATATGATTGGCCCACTATGTAAGATTTTTAAAAATTTGTCGTCAATTAATTATAATAAATGCTGTGTATTTTCAAAATGTTATAATTCCCTTTCTAGTAAAGAAAATTCGATTCTGTAACTTACAAATGATATAGCAATAGTGCGGTTTTAAAACTATGTTGCTATATTTTAATATTAATATATAAATTATAGTAGGTCTCTATAACCTAATCGTTTAAATAGCACTATTAAAATGTTATAACTCCCTTTTAATAAAGCAAATTCAATTCTGTAACTTGCAAATAATTTAAGGCTTTGGAACTATGTTGCCATATTTAATATTAGTATATAAATTTTAGAAGGTCTCTATTATTTAATCGTTAAATAACTATTAAAATTTTATTAAATTTATAGGCTTAGCCAAATTAATAAAATAAATTAAAAAATACCTCAACATAGTTTTAAAACTACACTATTTTTTATGTCGTTTGCAAGTTACAGAATCGAATTTGCTTTACTAGAAAGAGAGTTATAAAATTTTAAAAATACATAGATTTTATTATAGAATTATATACTATCGCTATAGTAATAACATAATTTTAAAAACTTTACATAGTAGCCAATCATATAGATAGTATTGCAATATGTTTGTAAATAATTTAACGTGGACACCCCACTCGGTGGTGCAAACATAACTCCGTTCCTGATACTGACTCTTTTCGACTAAACCCGGTCGGTTAAAACTGTTTGTTTTTGTAGAACAAATGACTTGTTGTTAACCGGTATCAAAAATTATCTACTTCAGTAATTGTCAAATATTTAGAATCTCTCCAATCGAAAGTAAATCATATTGAACTTGAACATATGGGGCCTTTGCAGTAGAAAGGGCCCTTACTGGAATATAAATAATTTTAAAATACAAAACTTTAATCAAAGATATCTCAGCAACTACTTGATCAAATTTAATAAAAATTTTTTTATTTAAATTTTATATATTTATAGAATTTAAATAAAAAAATTTTTATTAAATTTGATCAAGTAGTTGCTGAGATATCTTTGATTAAAGTTTTGTATTTTAAAATTATTTATATTCCAGTAAGGGCCCTTTCTACTGCAAAGGCCCCATATTATAAAGACCAAGTGTTTTCATTCTTTAATATTAAATACTATCAAGTAGTGATGGGCAAATCCTGATTTTTTCAAAAATCCCGCGCGGGATGCAGGATAGAGCGGGATTCGCGGGATTCGCGGGATTGAGTAGAGTTTCTGGATTTTTCCCGATTAATAAAATATATATATATATATAATCACTAGGAATCAGTATAGCAGAAGTTCATTTTGATTAGTTGTTAAAATACCCCAGAAAAATGTCGATCATCCTCGGATAGATTACTGGCTATACCCGGATAAAGTTTATTACGAACTTTTAATACTCTCTAAAGACGCTTTTACAGTACATTTAATACAGTTTAATAATTACTGTTTTAATTTAAATTTCACGAAATATATATCTATATTATTTATTACACGATAAATATATTATTTTACAAAAAATATTTTAAATCAGCTTCGCAATACATTATTACGCATACCCAAAAACCCTAAACACTACCACTATTACAACTTTTTGTATCTATAAACGTTATTTTATAAATTATATTCATAGCCTAAATATATACAATAAAAGGTTTTAGAATAGTAATTCAAAATAGTACATTTATTTTTTACTTGTAAGGTAAACAAGCCCAGTTAAAACAACAGCTCACAATTTCACTTACTAATTGCTTAGATCACCGAACCACCTTCCCGACCTTTCAAAATATTCACTTCTCATCTAGTTTCTTGAACTACCGTATCTCACTGTATCTCTCATTGAAAAACAGTAGGTTTAAAGACGAAAAATAGGTTGCTTAAGTTTATTGTTTCGTCACGTATTACAAAAAAAAATTTTTATATGACGTGACGATTTTTACAAATAAAAGTATTTTAAAAATTACAATTGACTGTATAAATAAATGATCGTCACCAATCATATTTATTCAAATTTTAGCCAATCAAAACGAACTTCTGCTATATGTAATTTCTCGTTAAATTAATGATCATTTCTTATAAATCTAACTACATTTATTAAAATAAAAATGCTTATATAAATTTTACCTAATTTTAAAACATTTGGATCTTATAATTATTAAATTCACCAATTCAGATTTGCCTTAATTTTATCAAATTTTAAAATATTATTATATAAATATATATTTAAAAATTATAATGGAACAAAGCGATCAATCATAAGCTTATAAAAATTTATAAGTAATCAAGTGCATAATCAGGTATAAATGTGCTAGAATTTATAAGTAATCAGGTACTGTACATACGTACAAAATTTATAACCAGGTTATATACATACAAAAATTCATAAGCGACTCATAAGAAATTCATAATCGGCTTATAATTTGAATTACATAACTGATTGGCTCGAATTTTATTTAAACTTATCATTCAAAAGATTTAATATTTTTATTTAAGTACATCAAATACTAATTAGGAATTGGCCCACTTATGTTAAAACAGGCCGGATTATTTGTTAATGCGGGCCAGATGATATGCTAACGCAGGCCAGAAAATCTTATATTAAAAATCCCATACGGGAGTTTTTAAATCCCGCGCATCCCGCACGAGATCACGCGCGGATCCTGCGCGTTGCCCATCACTAATCACAGGGATCCGTCGGATCTTATTTATCTTGGATTCGATCCGATCTGAAGCACCGGATACGGATCGGATCCAGATCTCGGATCGGATCTTGAGAAAAATCTTATGAAAAACAATATCTAAAATTAGCTAAAATCAAATTTGGGTTGTTTGGTTACACAATCTTGATTTACTGTTTACTTGAAAAAAATTTTCTAGTGCCGTAGGGTCTTACTGGTGTTATTATCCGGTTGTGAGATATCAGACCCGCCGGTTAAAGCTAACTGAAAATAAACGTTGGATTCGAAATTAGTGATGTGCCATTTATATGATACCTGAAAAATTTTAGCATACAGTACGTACAGTACGTACAGTACGTACTGTACGTATAGTTCTTTTCTGGCATCTGATTGGCTGGAACAAGTGATCGGCAAAAATTTTAGCGTACAGTACGTACAGTACAGTACGTATAGTACTGTACGCGGCACATCACTATTCGAAATCATGGTCACACTTTATAAACGACATTGGCTATTGAGACGAAGCTCAAGATTCTGACGATTATCATATATTCATAGTAAATGCGCATTAAGACAAGCAATTTACTAGTGGGGGACGATTTGTGAGAAATCTCTTTATTAGGAGAAGGGTTCAAAGGGCATACATCTTCTACTCTAAAATCGGGGGACTAGCATTTATATACAGGTGTAGGTATTACTGAAGAAACATCGTATGATCTTTCTCAATGAAATTGTCCTCAACAAAATCATCGCCACTAATGATGCCTGACGAAACTCACGTGACCTGACGAAACATAATAGTTTCGTCATTTCGTCAGTGACGAAATTATGATGAAACTTATGGTTTTGTCAGGCGAAATAGTTTCGTCAAGCATCTATAATCGCCACCCGAACATTAACCCGTCGAGGTAATTATAATATAATCGGATGACATAGAGCCAATAGGATTGTTTATTTGATCGACACGGATCAGCCCGAAGAGACAAAAACAGCGAAAAAAAAGCGAAAGTCGCAAAAATACAAGAAACAACAGTTTAAACCCATCTTGGTGCATTAATAAAAAATGTCGGGAGGTCAAGATTACTATAAGACATGCCCTAACCCTAACCCAAATTAACCCTTACCCTAACTTTAATTAAAAAATCAAAAACACGTGACTGTGACACGGCTTTAACGTCCCCTAAATATAGTAATTAATACATAGTATTGACAACCATATTAGGAAACCTATAGATTCAGACTTAACATTTCCTAAAAAGTTAGACCCGATTTACACTAAGGTTACGAATTAAGCTTTCTATTGTTTTGATTGTTTTTATTTTATATTACACCTGATCTATCCAATTAGAATCTAGAATTTGTTATTAAGTACTCTATTGCTCCGTCTGTAGTGTCTTTCGGACAATAATCTTAATTGTAATAAACTTTATTTCTGAAATTTTTAATTTAAGATGTACTCGTATAACGTTCCTGGTTTTAGCGCGACTGCATCGAGCAGCCACCCTAATAAATTAATAGAATAATGATCACATCTAAGGCTACACAAAGTTAATTTTTCATTTTACATAACACAGAATCAAAAAATTAGGTCTGCAGTCATATTTTTTCCGTCAGTCCTATCGGACAATTACGGGAAATTAAGGAAAAAAATAAATGGCAAAAATCGAATAATTGGCACAATTGGAATCTAAAAAAAAAATTTTTCGAAAAATTTAAAAAGGGTCGGCGGGTAATGCAAAACGAAAAATCAACTTCGCGATTCCGATGTGCAAGCCGTTATTTATGTTGTAATAATTCATTGGCGTATACTTGAGAAAATTTAGTACATATGTCCAAGAAATAGTTATCTGAAAACTAATCATTAAAGTATTCAATATATTTAATTAAAAAAAACCCGTTTAAACCAAAATTGCAAATTTTTATAGTAGCTATTCACGTTCCCTTATAGTTTACGGATTTGGTACGTACATACGTAATTATTGCAACAAGAAATAACTCCTTATATATGCTTTGTTTTATTGTGGCGTCAATTGTCTTTGCTATTCATTACAGTTAAATAATCAATGCGATTATTGATATTTTAATGTGCATGACGCATTTCGAGTACGCCCATGGTACTATTTTAAATTTGGCTAATTTTTTGAATCACTGCGTTTAATAATTAACAAACTATACACTTAAAGCATAGGAATTCGCGTTATGCACATAATGTAAAGTATATTATTTAGTGACGCTATTTCGAAATTGTCTAGCTATTTTAGGGGGCTTGTTTTTCAAAATAACGCTCATGCCAGCTATTTCGTAAATTTACGTAATTTAAATAAATTCTCTTTATATTTCATTGAGGATTTCACTGATGATTTCATAATTATGACGAAAAATGAAAATGAAATATTTAACACGTTTGGATGTTTATATTTAGACAATTCCAAAAAATAGTTTTTTGTTAGGACAAAATTCAATTAAACAATACTCCAAAATTATCTTTAATCAAATGGCCTTTGCAGTAGAAAGAGCCAATGAGATTATTCGATATCATTAGTTACGAAAATCATTGATTAACCAGATCAGGAATAGAACAAATCAATATCTCAAAATTAACAAGACTAAATTTTAGATTGAACAATTATGACGTTAAATTTGTTCTTGTACAAGACTTTTCCTTTTAAGATGATAAAGATTAAAGATTACGTCAATAATTTAAACAGTCATATTTTGCTGCTTTTAAGGATAAAAACCTTTAGTTCTTCACCTTATTCCGAAAATTTAACAATTATGAACCAGTCCACAATTCAAATTGCCGTTCAACCACGAAATAATAATGGGCAAATCCAAAGACCTCAGAGTATCGGTGGACCACAAAACGTTAATGGCCAATTTCAAAGACTTCCTAATCAGCAACACGCTGACCTATTTAATGGTTCAGATCCATTCAAAAGAATACAAGATATAGAAAATGAAACCCAGCAGAACGTTTAATTTTCAACGACGTTAATTTTGGGGACTTCCTTTCCATAACTATATTCATGTATGATATATTTTTCTTTTAATAGACGTTTTTAGCTACTATTCTTTTTTTATTTTCTAAATTTTCGCATTCTAAATATAATTACCTTTTGTTGAAATATTTCTAAATTACAATTTATGTAACATTTTCGACTTTTTTATGGTGCCATTTTAAGCACATAAATTAAGGAAATTTTGTAACTTAATTTGAACATTTTATTCGCTACAATAGGTAAACGGGCCATCCAAGTTAAAACTATAAACCTCTTTCAAAGGTATTATATTGAATATTTTTATAAAGAACAATAAGTTACCCCTAAAGTTTTTTAACAATATTTTTAATCAAAAATAACAATAGAATACTATTGAAAAAAAACTTTGTATTTACCATTATTTCAAATATGAATATGTATAAGAAGTTTTTAAAAGCAAATAAAAAAAACTTATATGTTTGGCAATATATAAAACTTATAAAACTGTAATATGTTTTAAAAATACAATTTCTGCGCTTTACTTCGAGGGAGATAAATCTTTAGTGAAGACACTTTTTGCTTAAGCACGATTATGTATTGTTAGAAGAAACCAATTTATCGAAATTATTAACGTTAAAGTATGTGCATTAACGGTTTATTTAAGTATCAGTAGCGCATGCCAAGTTAAATATGATTTACTTCCCATTTGAGAGATTCTAGATTTTCTAACACTTATTGAAGTAAATAATTTAGGAATAATTTTTTCAATTGTTTTAAGTTTGTGCATTGTTTATTCATAGGGACTGGGGTTTTGGGGCCTTGTATTGCGCACTACGTACGTACGTACAGTTGCCTCCAAAATAGGACGGTTACTCAAGAAACATAATAAATAAAAAGAATCATTCAAAAAAATAAAAAATAAAATAAAATAAATAATGAAGACCGCCTCCAAGAACTTATGAAACCTTAAAGACGGCACTTTAGAAGAGTAAGAAACTACATCCATCAGTCTTTATGAATAATAGCAAATATTCACAAGTCATTGTCATAACGATTATGGTTGTAAATACGTACTGATATTTAACATATTTAACATATATCGATGTACTGTAATGCTGTATCTTATTTGTAAATTGTATTATATTTTTATTTTCTGTGTAACGTCCTAAACTTTTGGAGGCAATTGCACGTAAGTACATACGCACGTACATATGAATTAATGTAAGTATGCTGCACAAGATTATACTTTTTTATACTCTATCTATTTTAGCGTGCTATCGAATGAGCATTGCATAAATGTGCATTCGAATTATGGATCCTCGCTACGCACGTAAGTACGTACGTTGTGAAGGGCCCCCGCCCCGTGTCTTTTTTTTTTTATTTGTTTACTTTATATAATTTTTTCTTTTATTTATATAGTATTAGCCTTATTATTTTGAGGCATAGATAGATATAATCGGCTTAACACCAAATAGAGTGGGAAGGTGTCGCAGAAATTCGATACGATTTCCGATTTTTGTACCTGGCGACTGCGCGCACTATGTACAATACCAGTTTTTGTATCTTGCAATCTCTGCCATTGCTTGTTTAATCCTTTTTTCGCCCAAACAGTGTACACATTCCGGTTCTTATATATTGGCAGTGTACTTTGGCAAACCCAGTTCTTGAACATAGTTCGCTCAAGAAACAATGTACAACTTCCGGATTTCAAGTCTAGGATAGTAAGAGATAGCTATATGGAGTGCTCCGTATTAAAAGGGCCCATTTTTACAATTTTTTGAAAAATGAGTTTTTATTAAATTCATGTAAATTTTGACATTATTGATATTTTTCAATTATTAATGAAAGTCGATTTGCATAATAAAAAATCAAAATAATGTAAAAAGAAAAATTACATTAGGCTGCGTAGAGTCAACACGTCACGAGATTATCCGATAGTCACATGCCGTCTTTAACGTGAAATTTAATTAATCCCGGATCTAGTCCAAAATCAAGAGATAAATGTAAAAATGGGCCCTTTTAATACGGAGCACTCCATATACACAAATTAATATAAGCTGTATATTTTATTAAGTGAGAAAAAGTATGTAAGACCCTGACAATAAAATAATAACTCACGAATTTAAAAACAGATAAAGTTTGGCTTAGTTGAGTTTTAACCTTCGAAATTAATAGTATTTAGCGTTATAAATCGATAATCCCCCAATAAGTCAAATTCATATCACCTAATACTGTGATCATGTGACACATTAAGAGTCTTTAACGAATACCAACATATTATAACTAAAAAGAAACCAAGGCATTAGTATTGTGAATACTAAAAATAAGGAGAATCGGAGAACAACTTATCATAGTCGCCAATTTCACCACAGCAAGACCACAAAGAACCTCAAGGCACGGACCAGATCTTCCATACCTCCTTCAGCCTGCCAGTTTGAGGATCTAGGAATCTTGGTCGATAGTTAGAAATGATCAAAATCGGCTATGACTACGTTGTTTTTACAGTGTATTTTTTCAAATTTAAGAAAAACTTGGATATTTGCTTATAAGAAACTTGATCATATGATACTTGACATCAACCAATAAATGCAATATTTGCGTTACTTTAATCTGTTTTGATATACAGACGTACCTCTAGATCATCAATGTTCGGTGTGAAGAGCTCCCGCCTCACCATTTTTTTTATTTGTTGATTTGTCTTTTTATTTATTTATTTCGTTAACATAGTATTGGCCTTTCTACAATTTCCAGTTTTTGAACATAGCAACTGTCGTGCTAAGTACATATACCAGTTTTTGTGCATTGCGATTTTGGTTATTTGTTTTTTTCCTTTTTCTCTCAAACAATATACATATTCCAGATCTTGTACATTGCGTTTTCTAGTTTTGTATAAGTCACTCTCGTTATAGTGAAGTCATTGGGCTGAGAGATTTTCTTCACTATATCAAGAGATTTACTATATCAAGAGTCTCTCAATATAGTGAATATAATATATTATAATAAATAAATCTTCACTATATCGAGGGAAATTTAAAATACTATTTAAGTAATTTCAGTAGCATATTTTGCTTAATATTTTTTATATTACCAGGCAATTACTTAAAGTAACAGTAACTATTAGATAATTCTGATAAATTACACAATAAATAATCTTTTTTATATGTTTTGCAATACTTCATTTAAATCTTAGTTAGAAAATTGCATTTATATAAAAAAATTGTATTTATAAAAAAAGGGTATGCGATGTGCAAGTTGCAACAAACTTTCATGATAGTTAAGATAATTTAATGTTAAAAAAAAGTTGCTACAATTCTTAGGGCATATTTTTATATGTTTTGACAATTATGTAATGTAAGAACCTACTTTTACAAGAAGCACTAACTAAAAAGAGAAATAACCCAAAGTCTTTACTATGATGCATGAGCACATGATCATTCACTTGTTTCATTTAATTGGCTGTTATACATTACATGATATAGACTTCACTATATCGAGTGAAATTTTGTTATCTCTGTTCGAAAAAAATCCTCACTATATCTTATATCGAGAGTTTACTATATAACTTTGTGAATATTTAATATATTTGAAAAATTTTTCACTATAGATCAATCTTCACTATAATGAGAGTTCACTATAATGAGAGTGACTTGTACATTGTATCACATTCATAAGAACATTGTACAGTTTTCAGATTTCAAAGATGGCATAGTAAAAGATTGTGATATGGTACAATTAGTATAAGCTGTATATATTTACTAAGTGGAAGAAAAGTATATCAGACCAACCTTTTGCATCAATAATATTACAACTTACTTAGAATTTGAAATCAAAACAACTTAGTCAGAGTTTATATCTCAGAGTTGGAATAACTCAGAAAGAGTTTAACTCAATTGAGTTATAATCTTTAAAATAAGAGTAGAAGTATTGTTTTGAAAGTAATATTTACCCATAAACAAAAGCTAATGTTCTGTATTAGAATATCTGGCACTTGTCAGGGACATGTAAAATTTGGATCCAAATTTACTCAAATAAATCAAAATTTTAAATTTATTGAAGTTTAGTCTATATAGAAACATATGATCTTAATGATTTGATTGGCTACTTGCCAATTATAGATCACATGCCTGTTGATTTTGAATTAGTTATTTGTAATACAAGATTTTTAAGCTATACAAATCATATAATTAGTCTGAATTACTATTAATTTCTTGAAATAAATATTTTAAAATTTTAAACCTTGTAGATCAAGGAACCCAGTGATTATTAAGTAATCATTAGATCACATGAAATTATATAATTACATTATTTGTTTACTTGCACTAACAAATTGGCTAAACTAAACTATCACCTATTTTCTGTGCTATAACAAATTTATAATAATATTAGATGTTTTAACCTTATCGACTATCTTACTTTTAAATATCTAACTCTAACTTAGGCTGAATAATTAACTATGTGATATTAGAATGTAAAACAGTATAACAAATACAAAAATAATGAAATCACATAATTTTTACTAATCAAGATTTTTCTAATAATTTGTATACTTATTACAAGTATAATGATTATTATTATAATCTGTATAAAATTTAAACTAAAATAACTTTTGAACTATTAAAGATATACAAGTAAAAATATCTTTATTAGATTCTTTTTAATATTCTCTTTAAAGTAATAGAGCTCTTTTTGTATTGTCATAAAATTAACCATGTTTTAGTAATTAGATTTTCTTTAACTTATATAAAAAATAAAAAAGGGCTCTATTACTTTAAAGAAAATATTAAATAGAATCTAATAAATGTAAATTTGCATGTGTCTCATAAGTAGTTCTGAAGTTATTTTAGTTTGAAATTTTATTCATTTTTGTTATTAAACAGAATAATCAACAAAAATCTGTATTATAGATTATTAAAATTAGTTACTATATTTGTAAATTCTATAATATTTTATATATATACCCTAATGTAATATAATGAATACAAATATATTACTGGGTTCCTTGATTTATAATTTTCCTAAATATTTTGTATGCTGTATTTGATTTTGAAACAACTATACTTAGTGCTACTAAAATTTTACTATATATATAATTAGAATTTAATTACATTTCAAGATTAAATATAATATTATACAATTAAAAAATAAATTTTTGTTTTAACAAAAATTACTTATTTCTTAAAAAATTGTATACTAAACCACTTTCTGCACATTTATAAAAAATTTTCTTTAAACAATTTTACTATATAATTGCCTAAAACCCTAATTCTAATATAGATTTTACTTCAATTCTAATCTAACTTACCAAATTTTGTTGTTTGTCATATGTAAATAGAATTTTGGTAGCAATATAGAGACAACAGTTTATAAATACTTACCAAATTACATAATTTTTATGCACTAAACAAGGCCCCTAGATAATTCTAAAAAAAAAGGTAGTATTATTTAGGGGTTAGTAAAATTATGGGGGCCAACCTATTATAAACATATTGCTAATAAAAATGTTGTATAATTATTTGTATAACAATTGTATAAATATATAATAAAAATATTCACAATACTATACCAAAGAACCTTTGGTTGTATTAATTTACTACTGATTCAAGACAGGCTTTTGTTTTCTTCTATTTCTGCTTCCTGGTAGGTTTGTATAGTAATTGAGTACATATTGGTGTTCTCAGAAACTAAATATCACTTTTAAATAATAAAAGTTGTCAAATTCTGAATTTATAAAATGAATCTGACAAACATGAATATAGCAAAAAAAAATGATAAGTATAGTGAAGTTCTGGAAAGCTCTTATCAAACAAAAAGTTTGAAGTTATGAAAATGAAAATATAAATCAACAAGCTTATTCACAATGCGTAATTCAAAGTCTAGCTTTTCATCCAAATGCTCAAGTTGCCATGACTTCCAGACTAGATAAAACAATATGCTTATTTCAAATCATGGTAAAATCAATCTGAAAATCCAATTTGTTGTACTTAAAGATTTACTTATTTATCGAGCAGCATTCAATTCAAATGCGACTGAAATTATTGCCACTGAACAGAATTCTGTTGGAAGTGATACCGAAGTATACTAATAGGTGTTAATATGTGAAAATGTGTTCATCGATTTAGGAATAATGGCAGATTTAAGCCTATGAAGATTCAGTATCAAAGAATGGCATTACTTTGCTATTGGGTTAGTGATATGAAATTTTCTAATACATTATTCGCATTTTGCGCTCAATTTTACTTAAAAATAAATCGAATTCTGGTATCATTAATTTTTATGATAAGACTTGTTTAGCCTTACCAAATCCTAAGCCTTTAAAGTCAATTATGAATTTGATTACAAACGTTCATGATATAAAATTCAATCATGACTCTCAAATACTTGGGATCTTGAGTCATTTTAAAAAATTGACTAAATTTACTCTTATGAAATAAATTTCTTAATGTCCTTTTTTATTATAAACCATTTCTTTAATGATTTTTGCAGCAGGTACATTTACTATCTCTTATCGTGTCTTCAAATTGGCCAAACAAATTAAAAGTAATGACAAGATCAAATATGTATATTTGCTAATTAAAATTTTTGTTAAAAAAATACTAATCTATAAAATAATAAACTACTTATTTCACCAAAATTCTTGTGGAAATCTATTAAATTCAGAAATCTCATCTACTTTAGCTTCTGTAGGAGTAGAATATACTATTCTAAGTTGTAACCTAAAATTCAATTAAAAAACAAATTAAAGTTGTTAAAATTAATTATGTGTGTAAAAATATCTCAATTGTAATATTTACCTTTTGTGGATTGGTGATACGAATTGTTTGTTGTACTGTAGCACTGGGTAAAATGCCTGTCGATGAAGGTGGTTGCATTTGTAGTTTTTGAGTTTAAAATATTTAATAAACCAATGAAATCTTTTTTTTAATATAAAAAATAAATGTGTAAGGTTCTAAAACTAAAGTAAATCTTTAGTTCACCTTTGGAACAGCAGCCTGGAATTAAAGGTTTTGTATAGTTACACCTACACCAACATTATGAAAAGTAATTTCAATGTTGAGAATATTGGAAATGTTTGAGTCTTTAGAAGAATTTAAACTAACTTTAAATCTGTTTTTGTTATATGTTACATACTGATCTAAATTGTAAAATTAATAAATTAGTAAAATATAATTTTAAAAATTTTATCCGTTGCGGTCCCTATGAATCTGTCTATACCTGTAGATGTAGATATAGATATAGTCGAAGACTGGAATAGAATTTTGGCACCCCAAGTCCTAATAAGCCAAAGCTATTTAAAGTATTTGTTTGTTGAGCATTTTATATAGGTGCAGGTGCAGTAGTCGGTATAGTTGACCAGAGAGAATAAATCATAATATCATTATTTGCATTTAGTAATAAAGGAATGCTTTGTATTGATCTATTTCAATTTCAATTTTCTAATT
The DNA here is from genome assembly GCA_003550325.1 of Gigaspora rosea. Lineage (NCBI taxonomy): Eukaryota > Fungi > Glomeromycota > Glomeromycetes > Diversisporales > Gigasporaceae > Gigaspora > Gigaspora rosea. The sequence goes on along the minus strand of QKWP01000188.1, from coordinate 302,255 downwards.
ATTTATTGCTAAACGTCCCAATTTCTGCAAATTTTTGGTAATAAATAAAACTTTATGTTCATCTATTCTAACTTTAACTAGTAAAAATTCATAATTTTTAGTTTGGAACAGTTCATATTAGGTATGTGCTATTTTAAGATGCTTATAGGCTTCAAGTCAAGTATATGATTTCTGCATGAAAAAATTCTGTGCCAGGTTTTGTCGATCATGTGGCGCAGCAAAATCCTTTAATGTTTGATTATATTAGGGTTAGGGTTAGGGTTGTGTGTCAAATAGAAAGTCTATAGTAAAACTGCCCAACGAAAACTTTTTGTTAGTGCGCTAAAGCCGATTTCTTATGCAAAATTTTAAGAAATAAGCGATTTTTAACAAAATAAATGTTTGTTTTGAAATTTCCTGATTGTGTTATATTACACCTGATCTTTAAAATCTGATTTGTGGATCAGGAGATCTGCGCCACATGATTGACAAAACCTGGCACAGAATTTTTGTATGCATGATTTCTTACCTTTATTTCTTTATCTTACAATAATTAAGCGTAAATATATGATTTAGTTTTTTTAACAATAAAAAGCTAGCAATAAAATTTCTTTATAATTCATTACTTACCTTTGTCTATTTCGAGGTTCAAAAAAAAGACATCTCAGTAAACATGTTATTTTTAAAGAAATTAATAATCAAGACTTTGGCTAGTCAAACATGATACATATGAATTTTATATGAATTTTATATAAAATGACAATTTTAGTATTACAATTAAACTTGTATAATATTTGAGTTGCCCCGTAATTTTACTAACCCTAGGTATTATAAACTAGATATTTTTTTGGGCCATGTAATACTAAATTCTTGCCAAAACAAAAAGTAAATTTTTGTTTTGACAGAATTTAGCATCATGTGGCCAAACAATGTTTGGTTTAAGGGTAGGGTGTACAAATTTCCAATTTCATATAAAATCGATTGTAGATCAACTTTGTGTAACCAATTTATATGATATCATATGATTTACATGTAAACATCATATGATCTGACCAATCAATTCTTTGTACAACCTACAAAAATCATATAGCGTCCTACAAAAATTTAATTATATGTAAAGTTGATTTTTTTTAAAGCAATGGATATTGCGCAACTTTATTATTATAAACAAACTATTTAAAACTACCTATTATATAAATTTTATACAAATTGGTCAAGAACTTAAAAAAATTTATCAGAAGCATTTTTTTATTTACTATATAAAATTCCAAAATACCATGTAGATCATATGAAAAATGATTTACATTCACCCTACCCTTAATAATACAGTCTTTCCTCTTTAATCACCTCCTATATAATCACAACTCCTATACAATCACATTAATTTTTGAGCTGATTTATTAAAAAATTTATAAAAAAAACTTTTATATAATCACACTCTTTTATATTCACCAATTTTCTTGATATAAACTGCATGATTATAGAGTAGAATGACTGTACTACCTTTTTTAGAATTATCCGAAGGCTACCAAACAGTATATAATATGGCTTATATAATTTATTAAAATAGATATTTTCAAATTTTAGGGCAAATTTTTTTGACAACTATCTAAGAAAATTCAATGAAATCTTGTTTATATCAATTCAATAAATCAATAATATTTTTTAAAAAAAATCTCATAAATTATATTTTTGTAGTTGTTGAAAAATTACACTCAAAATTTAAAAAATTTCTACTATTTTTAAAAAAATAGCTATAACAAAAAATGTTTAAAATTTGAATAAAAATTTTCTAACTACTATCTAATTGAATTTGATATAATTTTTAAATAACTTCTAGAATTAATAGAATTCTTTTAACAAAATTTTATTGAATTCAATCAAGTAGTTGTCAAGAAAATTTTGTTCAAAATTAGAAAAAATTTTAAAAAAGGCTATAACAAAAATATTTCTAAACTTTAAACAAAAGTTTCTCAACAAGTACTTTATAGAATTTGATGCAATTTTTTAAATTAATTCTATTAAATAATATAATTTATTTAACAACATTTTTATCAAATTCTATCCAAAGTTGTTGAAAAAATTTTATTCAAAATTTAGAAAAATTTTTGTTATAGCTATTATCAGGGAAGTTTTTATAGTGCAGATCTGCACAGATTTTTAAAAAAACCAATTATCAAAAATTAATGCAGTTCTGCGACCCTGCTAGTGATCATTGAAGAAATTTTTTTTTATTTTCTGCGCAGATTTAATTTTCTGCACAGATCTTTAACAATTAACAATTCAATAATCTGTGCAGTTGTAAAAAATAAAAAAATAACAAAAAGTGAATAATAAAAATTACAATATGCTCGCCAAAATATTAAATATTAACTGAATAAATGCTAATTAATTTTTCATATATTAAAACAATAAATTCGAATATTCATATATTTTAACAATTTAATTTATTACAAAATACAAAAAAAAAATTAAAAAAAAAATACAAAAATAAATACAAATTACAACATAAGCCTGATTTCAACTATCATGCTACATCCCAACTATTGTACTATGTCCCAATATTCCAACTATCATACTAAATCCCATACTAACTATTATGCTATTATGCTATGCTATGCCCCATACTAACTATTGTGCTACTAACTATCATGCTACATCCCATACTATCGTATTACTTTCCATAATAACAATCGTACTATGTTCATTCTAAAGAAAAAAAGAACTGTTATAATATATTAAAAAAAAAAGAAAAAACTATCATAAACCAGATACTAACTATCGTGCTCCATCTGTTCTACTATGTGCTACATTCCATGCTACATTCTGTACTATGTTAGTTTTATTCTAAAGAAAAAAAATGTTAGTATTGTAATAATAAAAAAAAGAATACTATCGTATACTAATGCTAGCCTTATGTTCATACTTTTTAACTCCAATTCTATGATGATAACAATATCCAACACTATTTTTTCCACTCACGTTTCGCATCTCTGCAGATTTTTGATACCTACTCCATCATTCTACTATTGCATTACATTCTGTACTATGATCATTCTAAAGAAAAAAAGAAAAGTTAGTACTGTAAAAAAAAAAAGAACAAAGAAATTACAATACCTTATACCGGAAGACACGATCGCACACCAACGACAGCACCAACGACGGCACCAACGATAGCTCCAATGACGGCTCCAACAGATTCCTCATCAGTACAAGGCTTTATCTTTTTTAACTTTCAGGGTTGGATTTCTAAAGTTCTTGTAAATAATATTGTCGACGAGAAAAGCATGTAAATAATATTGTCGACGAGAAAAGCACACAATAAAATAGACAAAAATAAATATTAGTAAAAAAAAAAAGAAAAAAAATTGAATTATGCTTATCTTTGTACTGCTTGTATAACTGATGATCACTGCCACATATTTAAATACAGTACTACAGTACCAATATAAAAAATCGATAATAAAAAATATAAAAATAAATATCATAATAAGTAAAAATAAAATTAATAAAAAATAAAATAAAATGTACATAAAAATTTAAAAAAAAACTTAACTTATATAGTGATCTTATTGATGATAAATGAAAAAAAGTTAAAAAAAAATTTAAATAAAAAAATTATTTTAAAAAAAATAATAAATAAAACAAAAATATAAAAATTTAAAAATAATTTAAAATATAATTAAAAATAAGGTGAAAAAAGTTAAATAAAATAAAATTAAAAAAAATGTGTGATAATATTAAAATAGAATTATAAAAAAAGTCAAAAAAGAAAAAATAAAAAAATAATATTTATTAAAAAAAATAAAAATAAAAAATAATAAGTTAAAAAAAAATGTAATAAATTAAAAAAAAATTACTAAAAAAAATAATGATAAAAAAAAAATTTAATAAGATAAAAAAAAATCGTAACGATAAAAAAAATAAAATTAAAAAATAATAAGTCAAAAAAAAAAACGTTATAAATTAAAAAAAAAAATTAATAAAAAAAAATTAATGATAAAAAAAAATTTAATAAAATAAAAAAAAATCGTAACAATATAAAAAAAAAATAAATAAAAAATTATAATGATAAAAAATAAATTAATAAGATAAAAAAAATAAAAAATTAATAAGAAAAACAAAAAAAATGTAATGATAAAAAAAAATGCGATAAAAAAATAAAAAATAAAAAAAAATTAAAAAAATTAAAAAAAATTAAAAAAATGCTAATAAATTAAAATAACAAAAATAAAAAAACTGAAAAAAACAATTAAATTAAATTTAATAATTAATAATAAAAAAAAAATTAAATAAAAAAAGTATCAAAAAAACCCCGAATTTAAAAACGATAAAATAATTTAAAAAATAAAATAAAATTTATAAAGTAAAAAAAATAACTAAAAAAATGATAAAATTATTAATTAATAATAAAAAAAAAGAATAAAAAAATGTGTTTATTTATTTATTTATTGCTTTGTTTTGTTTATTGTTTTTTCGTGTTTTTACCAGCAGGTAAGTATCATAATCTGTAAAGATTATACTTTTTAAAAATTTGCACAGATTTTTTGGCAAAAAATCTGCGAAGAACTGCAAAAATCTAAATTTTTGAAGATCTTTGGAATTTTTTATACAAGTTTCTGCACTTATTTGATAAATTTAAAGATCACTACAGATTATTAATTTCCTGAAAATATTATAATCTGCGAATATTATACTTTTTAAATATTTTTACAGATTTTTGGCAAAAAATTTGCAAAGAACTGCAAAAATCTAAATTTTGATGATCTTCACAATTTTTTAAACACTTATTTAATAAATTTGAATATTACTGCAGATTATTAATGTTTTTATTTTCCCGATAATATTTTATAAGTTAGTAGAAATTTTTTCAAATTGAACAATATTTCTCAACAAATATAATAAAATTTAATAAATGTTTTAAATATATTTTATTAATTTATAGAAGTTATTTAAAAAATTTCTATCAAATTCTATCTGATAGCTATTAAAAAGTTTATTCAATATTTAGAAGATTTTTGCTATAGTAATTTTTTTATAAGATAGCAAAATTTTTCTAACAACTATATAAAATATTTATAAAAAATTTTTTAAATAAATGTTATTAATACAATAAATTGATTTAAACAAGTTTTTATTAAATTCTATTAGATAGTTGTTAAAAAAATTTTTCAAAAATTTAAAAAAATTTATGCTATATTATGTAATATTTGGTATATGTGAAACTATATGATTTGATATGTGCCTATAGACTATCCAATATAAAAAAGCTTTTTTAAATAAATAATTATATAACACTAGTAAGCTTAATTCTAATTCTATTACAATAAGACTTGAAGAATCTTAAGAAATTTTTAACACCTTTTTTTGCCTACTAGTTCAAGATTAAGAGTTTTGAATAACAGTTAAATAGTGTTTCGATTGGATAGTATATTGTTAGTAGTTTTTAGCTTTTATTCTGCTAGTTACTATTAATAATACACATGTACAATTTTGGTTAAATTTTCTTAGAATGCAACTATATACTGTATACTAATTAAATCCAATTATAATAAATTTATTCTAAATCAATTGTAATAATTTAACTAGGGTTTCTATGAACTGAACTAAACTAACTTTAGATAAGTTAGATTCAGTTCAATTTTCAAACTAAACTAAATTTGAACTTTTTTAAAATGCTATTCAGTTCAGTTTAATATTGAACTTTTAGAGCTAGTTCAAGTTTAGTTCAAGTTCAGTTCAAAAGTTCATAAACATATTTAGTTTATTTTAATATTCAACTATCTAGTGCTTCTGGACCTGGTTTGTCCAGTCTGGTCTAGACTAAGTTTTAGACTAGACTCAAACTCTAAATTTTCTAATTTCAAACTTTAAACCAAATTTAAACTCAATTATAAGTTTGGTCTGGATTTGGTTCAAACTTTTTAAACTAGTCTAGTTTTGAATATATATATATATATATGTATTTTTGACTGCTAAACAAGTTTACTTAGAGTGTAAAATAAGAATCAATTAGTAAAATTTAGAAAATTATCGTATAGTGCAGAACACCTAAAGGCTGAATTCACGTGATTGTTCTATTTTAAAAATTTACAATCAAATTTGATATTTTTTTGAAATTCTGCATTTTGATTAGTTAAAAATTAATTTTTAAAATTAATTTTTAAAATTAATTTTAAAATATTTTAAACCAATAATAGTGAGCATTCAGTGAGCCAAAACATGTGACTTGTTCTATTTGAGGTAATTTTTTTATATCATATAAAAATACTATACTTTTAAACTTATATAAATTAAAAATATATAATAAGTTTTAAAAAATTTAGGCTGCTAAGTTGTAGTAAATTAGTTAAACTACAAAATAGCAGTCCATTTTTTGATATTATTTTATATTAAATGCTATTAGCTTTTAAAGTTTAAAAAGCCTTTAGGTATCCCGCAGTATATTATATATAATTTTATTAATAAAATTATTAAAAACATTATATTACTTAAGGGTAGAAGATATGTTGATCATTTTTCACATATTTTTGTGACACAAGAGAAAATCATATGTTACAATAAATGCCCCTAATAAAAATTTTCAAGGTTATGATTAACCTTTGTCAAAATTTCATAGCATGTAAATTAAAATTTCTATTTATAGTAGGGAAATTTCTAGAAGCAATTCCATTTTAAAAAACTATACTTGTATATATAGTAAAACTTCTCTGGGTTAATCTGAAATTTTCTAGGTTACCCTAAAAGTTCTTGGGTAGTTATTTATTCTATCAGGCTTCTAGAACAAATAGCTTACCCAATCATATTTGTTTTTTTTTTTTATCTTTTACCTTTAGAAAAATTTTTGGTTAGCACTTTTGGGTAAACAGGCTATAGATTAAATAATTAGAACATTGTTTTTTTCAACTTTATTTATTTTTGCTGTCATTTTTATTTTATTTTAGAGTTTAATCTATAGAACGGCTCTTGGGGCTATACTAAATAGAGCTAAGCCAGAGAAAATCGATTGCCAAATTTGAAGCTTTTCTTAGATAAATGCCTTTGGTTTTTTGGTGACAGTAATTTGGATCTTGGTTTGTCATAATATAAACAGTACTATCCAAAAATTTAGTTAAGCTTTGGGTTAAAGTTAAAGTTAGGATTGGTCGTAGATTTATTTCTTTTAACCCTTTTTTGTTATTAGCTTTTATTTCACTTTTCTGCCATTTTTTTTGTTGGTGGTGGCATTTGGTTTTTGGTATAAGTTTTATTTCTATAGGTAGAATTGTATAGTATAAAATTCAAATAAAAAAAACCTTTTTTATTAGGCCATATAGTTATTGTTTTTTATTATATTTAATGATAGTCCCTCGATTATTATATTAAGCTTGTGGGTAGATCAATTAATAATATCTTAACTGTATATGATTAAGTAGAAACAAAGTTTTTGCTAGTTCTCGACTATTATTATTACTAATAATTAATTAATTTTAATTAATCAAAATGATTATTATTTCAATCACTAGCAATTACATCAAGAGACAAATTATTTAAATTAAAAACTAGTTATAATACTGTATATATCGTTATGAGAAATTTAAGCCATATTATTTTATTTTTAACTAGTTTTTTATTTTTATTAAGAAATTTATTTTATTACAATAAAATAATAACTAATATTACTGTTAAATTATATGTAACTAAATACTACACTGTGGTTCGATTAGTCTTTTATCTCTATGATGACATTTCTTCTGGTTTTACTTTATTTCAAATATAGTTCACCATACTTCAGTTCTACACTACAGAACTGTTCTAAAGAATAAACTCTAATGAAAGATAGATCAGTAAGCAAAATAACTTGAAAAAAAGCTAACGTATCATTTACTGAATTTAGCATAACTCAACTAAAGATGCTATTCAAGATGATTTGCATATCAGAACTGCTATGAACCTACGGTATACCAGAGTCTCTGGCTTTGCTTTGTTTAGAATAGTTTATTATCCTTTAGATTTATAAAAAAAAATCAGTAAAATAGAATATCAAAAAAAAAAATCTAAAAGAAACAATGTACCAATTACAAAATTTACACCTAGTCAAAGGTGCTATTCAAAGTAATTTGCATGTCAAACCACTACGAGCTTTCACCAAAGTTTTCTTTGGCTTCATTTTATTTGGTTTAGATTCTACCAAAAGTTGTCCTAAAGAAACTCCAAGGAAAGAGTAATTACTAAAAAAAAATAGCAACAGCAACAAAAAGAAAAAAAGAAAAGCTAAAAGAAACAACAAACAATATAACATTGTTGGATTTATAGCCTACTCGACTAAAGAAGTCTTCCTAAATTAAATGCCAGTGAAAGAAAAAAGAAAAAAAGCTTAAAAAAGTGCAAAAAAAAAACAAAAAAAGTCATATGTATCATAGAAAATTCTAGATTCATATTCTGGATTTGATTTCCACATGTATTACACAAAAAAAAATAACCATCAATTTCATATTAGAAATGATTGACATATCCTCTACCCTTAAAATTTTACTAATTGAGTATAACTTCTTGTACTAAGTTATTTTGGCATATTTTATCTTATTTTTTTTAAATTTGAAGGAAAAATAATTAAGTATCATTGTTCAAATTTTAATATAAATAAAATTATATATACCAAAATGAAGTATTTTTTGATAATAAACAAGTTTACTTAGAGAAAAATTAAAAAAAATAAGTAAAATTTAGAGATCATAAAAATTTTATTATTTTATTAATAAAATTATTAAAAATATTATAATACTTGAAATTTTATTAATTGATAATACCTTTTTGCACTAAATAAACTTGTTTAGCACTAAAATATATATACAATTAGTATATTTTATCTTATTTTTTTAAAATTTAAGCAAAGATATTTGATCTTGAATTTTTGATGAAAACTTTTATAATTAGATATCTTTTTATCAAACTTTAAAAACAGTAAAATAAATACCAATATAATATATTTTTTTTATACTAAACAAGAACCTGCAGGTTGGTAGCATAGTAGTTGTGCTCCCAGGTTATTTGCTGCTTTTAAATACAAGGTTGCCAGTTTAGGCCTTGCTATAAAACAAAAAATAACTACTCAAGATTGGAAGAAGGATGGGCTGAACAAGGTGCTAGGACACAGTTAGCGGTTCAGCAACAAAAACACGAATGCACTTTGAACTAGAGATTAGACCCGGATGTAAAATTGTTACCCGGGTCACCTGTGTGATTTGAAATCGGGTGACCCAGGTGAAAACGGGTTGTATATAAGGGTCCTGGAGTTGAGAGAAGTGAACCTCTTCAAACTTTGGATTATTGGGTGAACAGATCACAAGATCAAAGTGTGATGCTAATAATGATTACCGTGCATGCGAAAAATTGGAGTGTTGGTCAACTATGCAAAATAAAAACTATATGCGGTACCATATAAGAATTAATTTTTAAGATCTTATGATCAGAATAGTAATCAGATAGTGACAGGGTTATTTATATTTAATTAATAGTAAAGAATGTCTTGTGGGCTTTCGGATGTCTAGAGCAAATAGCTCTATTTTTCTCAATTATTTTAGCGTAATCGATTTTTCAAAGCCTTTATGACAAAGTTACGTTATAAAACCTCATTACTTTTACCGTTATACTCATCACTACAAAATAATTTATTGATGTTGCATTTGTTAATTTTACTAACATCTCATTGGCCCTTAAAAACTATTATTATTGTTCTCGCATTAGATAACCTTAAAATTAATACCTTATCGATGCCTTCTCTACATTGCTTCGTAAACTAACTCTTAAATTGATTGCATAAATAATCAGACAAATTAAGTGATATCCTGACTCGGATCCAAATAATTCGTGATCTTACGTAATTTGCATATATTAATTTTATAAAATAAAAATATGAAATTGACACTGAACATATATGCCTTAACCCGATTGCAAATCAAAATTTGACTACCATAAACTATCTGGATGGTTACAATAGTTATATAAACAAAATCTAATGGGCGTTTAGAAAAAATATGTTAGATAATTCTATCTGTACATAATATCCGGCATCATAATATACTAACTTCCCCTTTCCTGGTTTCGCACAACTACATTGCGCAGCTACTTATTATACAGTGTAAAATTATCACGGACATCATGGATATACCTATAAAACTTAACCAATCGAATGAATGCCCTTCTATGATCTTAAACCCGATTTTGACCTGGGTTGTAAAATCTTGACCCGGGTGAACTGTTTTGTCACGGGTGACCCGGTTTACTACAACCTGGGTCTAAACTCTACTTTGAACACTTTCAGTAAGATTCTGGTTAAAAAGAATTAAGAACATTCTGGTTAAAACTTCCAGTTAAAAATAGGACATCCTGCTATAAGCTAGTTGTAAAGAAGTTGGATACCTCTGGTGAAATTCTAGTTGAAACACTTGGACAGTTCCAGTTAAAATTCCCTGGTTGGAAATGGGTCAGCCGGTTAAATCTGATTGGGACAATAAATTAGATATATAGTAAGATATAAATAGTATATAAGACATATAGGGAACCTTGCTAATTAGAATGGCCCCATTGATTAACATTGACCTTAAGAAATCTTATCATTTGACATCTCAAGATAATTGCTATCTTGGGGTTAAAAAAAAAAAAATACTGAACAAGTTTATTTAGTACAAGAACTTATAATCAATTAGTCAAATTCTAGTAATATAATATGTTTAATAATTTTATTTATAAAATATACAAATTTCTATAATTTTCTAAATTTTACTAATTTATTCTAACTTTTTGCTATAAATAAATTTGTTCAGCACTAAATAATACATTATTATAGTATATTTTATTTTATTAAATTTAAGTAAAAATACTTAATTTTGAATTTTTGATAAAAATTTCAAAATTAAGTATCATTTCTTTAAATTTAAAAAAGTAAAATAAAATATGCTGATATGATATATTTTAATGCTAAACAAGTTTACTTTATACAAAATATTATGATCAATTAGTAAAATTTTAAGTAATATAATATTTTTAATTATTATATTAGAACCAGATGAAATTTGAGTTAAGAATAGTGAAATTCACATTGTAGATCAAGTTAGAGTGAAATCTGCATTTTATTATATTTTTTATTATATAAAAGCAATTTCATTCTCATGTGATGATCATAGCAGATTTTACTATTTCACAATACAGATTTCACCCTGTAGTACTATATTAATAAATTTATACAAAATACTATAATTTTCTAAATTTTACTTCTAAGTAAACATGTGCAGCACTTGTGCAGCACCAAAAAATATATATATAATACTCAGGCTTAGACTAGTTTGTAGACTTTAGACTCAGATCTAGCCAGACTCAAACTTAACTAAAAGTTTATATTTTTATTATACTATTATTAATTTAGGGTTTTATAATTTATTGCACCTTCTATTAATTGAAAGTTTTGCCTATGAAACCACATTTGGAGTTCTAACAAATACTTCTCATGAAATTTTGGTATCAACTATACCCCTGCTCCTTCCTAGACCTTAACCCTAACCCTAATATTAAATTTTATTTTTTTTTTGATAAAAATTTCTTTAATTATTTGTTACACAAAATCAATGATCCTTTATAATGTGTTGCAATATATTACACTGTGCAATAAATTATAAATTCCTTAATTTTATTAATAAAATAATTATAGTTTTTTAAAATTTTTATTTATAATATATTTTATTGAATATGAACATAACTTTGAACTAAATATTAAACTGAACTTTTGTTATGTTCAAGTTCAGTTCAGATTCAAAAATTTTAAGTTCATATTTAGTTCAAGTTCAAAAATTAGAGTTCAGTTCATGTTCAGCTCAGGTTCATTAAACTAAACTGAACATTTTGTATATGAACTGAACATAGGAACCCTATATTTGACAGTTAATTTATAAAAATAACTTTAATTATGATATAATCTTCCTATATATATTAATTGATAATCCGTTTCCGAATGAGAGAAAAATACATTGCCGTATATAGTAAATCGTGACGCACATCACTATGAATTTTACTATAGTCAAAAATGCCATTTCATGTAAACAATAGTTTGTTTACATTAGTCGGGAAATCTTTTATGGCAATATCTCTGCATCTGCTAAACAGATTTTAATGATATTACTATATTAGAATCGGAAATGATGCTCTACAAGTTACTTAGAAATTGAAAATATATTTACTTAGTAGAAAAATGACTTCACTTTGTCGTGAAGTGGCATTTGTGGCTTAGAAATTTTATATAGTAAATCATATAGATCTGCGCGTCGCAATTTACTATGTATGGCTCACTCATTTGGAAACGGATTATCAATTAAATGTCAATATAATTGGTCATTTTGTCCTTTGATTAGATGCTCTTTAAAGTCATATGAATAGCATATACATATTGATCATCCCGTTTCGTTTATAGGTGCTAAAATATTGTCAATATCCACTTTATTCAATATTCGACAAAATTTTGTGCTTGAGATTGTGGCATAAACAATTTGTTAAATGTTGTCTTAATCCATTAATTATATCGACGTGAGTAGCTTGCTTAATAGTCTTTAAGTGTGAAGAAAGTTTAAAGATGTCTTTAGCATTGGAATAATTTAAAAGCATCGTATATTTCTTTGAAAATGCTTACAAGTTGTTCACTTAAAATAAAATTTAATGTAGATTTTGTTTAATGTAATTATCTGCCTTAACCTATTTTCTGAAATAACCCCAAAATACCAATTCGTAATTAACGTCATCTCCAAATTTGCTGAGAAATTCAAGGGCATAAATGGACTATCGTTACCATCATTCAGCCTATTCTCAAGCTCAAATTTCATCGCTTTAAAAAATACTTCTTCATGATTTCTGCTGATAAACAAATACAAAAAATTCAAACCAAAATCAGTTTTCTTCGATTTATTCTTTACCTGAAAAATGTTTTTATCATTGTATTTCCAGCCTTAACCAATCTTTTTCCAAGTAACAATGTATCTAAAATAACAGTATAGTGTAATTCAAATCCAAGCATATTAATTCCGAAAGTCGCTTAACCACTTCTTCAGGATTTGGAGGAGTCCATTTTAGCTGCAGATTCCGGAGAAAAGAGTATAATTATAGCACAATTCATTAAAATCTTTACAAATATTGTGGTATCTAATGATGCCTGACGAATGACGAAATATACGTCATTGACGAATGACGAAACCATTCGTCAGGTAATTTCTGATTGACGAATTGACGATTGACGAAACCCCTGACGATTGACGAAACCTATGACGAATTGACGAAACCTATGACGAAATGACGAAAACTATGACGAAATGACGAAACCTATGACGAATTGACGAAACCTATGACGAATTGACAAAACCTGTGACGAATTGACGAAACCTGTGACGAATTGACGAAACCTATGACGAATTGACGAAATCAATGAAGAAACCTGAAGAGTTATTATATCCATACAAAATAGAGTTAATTACCGCGTTTATAAAAAGTTAAGATGTGTTTTAATAACGATAACGATAAGAGCTAAAAAAACGATGTTTTAAGCGATAATGCATAATTAATAACAGCGATAGAGAATCAATATAGGTTGCTAAGATAACCAGTGCATTATTATTATCGTAATCTTACTTATTTACGAAGGAGAGACGCGAAAATACTTGAAAACCAATGTTTAGATCGACCTTGGTGCACTAATTAAAAATGACGGAAACGAAATTTTACAAATAATGAGCACCAATATATCGTTGTAGTCTCCAACACTAACACTCTTGCCATAAACTTCTATCTTTACGCGCTTTGTTTATTTACAAAATTTAATTTCCTTTTTTACGTGTTCGGAATCTATGTCGGGTTGATCCGGAATTGACGAAAATAAACGCGTGCACAAATTTTGACTATTCCGGATCAACCCGATTACCGGTATTCTCGACCGGTATTCCGGATCAACCCGATATAAATGACTACCGGTATTCCGGATCAACCCGACATATATTTGAACGTGCGAAAGAAGAAAAAAGAAAAAAGCCAATGAAACCTTATAATGAAATATCATTTTTTTGAAACAATTTAAGGTTTAGTGTATCTAAAGATCATTATATAGAAGCTTGTTGTTTAATTAGTGGCTGAATCGGTTGCCAATGTTTCATCAATCGTTAGAGGCTTCGTCAAGGTTTCGTCAATACGTCATAGGTTTCGTCAATTCGTCATAGGTTTCGTCAATTCGTCATAGGTTTCGTCAATTCGTCATAGGTTTCGTCAATACGCCATAGGTTTCGTCAATTCGTCATAGGTTTCGTCAATTCGTCATAGGTTTCGTCAATCGTCGGGGGTTTCGTCAATCGTCAAGGTTTCGTCATGACGAAACCATGACGACGTCATTCGTCATCGCAAAAATAATTTCGTCAGGCATCATTAGTGGTATCCAATCTTATGCCAATCCTTCATCAAATCAGATGAATCAGTATTGCTCTAGCTATTACGTTCAACTGTCTGATATTTTCAAATCCATATATTCTTCTAATATACTTAGTTGCGCATATCTGTTTTGGATGATTCCAGGCTGTGGATGGGAGAGAATAAAATTTTGATTCATGATTAGGTTTCAAATTTTTTGACATAATGACTTTAGCTTCTTTAAGAGCATATGGTCCTGCAGATAAAGGAACTACTCCATATCGTTTTCTTTTAGTGATAGCTGTGATTCACCAAATTTTTCTGCCGCCGCTTTCAGTATATATAAGGGAACAGACGTATTCAAGTCACTAGCCCAAGGTGTTTTTATATTTTGTCAAATGTTATGAAATGAGATTTTATTCGATCTTCCAGTATTGTTATTGTATTCTATTTTCAACGTAACAAGGTCCTTATCCAACTTTCTGAAATGCAAAAGAAGTCATTGGACAAAATATCTAGATATTATAGCCTTATTAGTAATAATTGCCCTAGCGACAGGTAGATTAATAAAGTTTGGACCAAATTTGATTGCATAAAAAAGAGCTTGAGCACGATCATATTTATAAATAATCCATTTAGCTCTCGCTTGCTGATCGATTGAAATTTTACCAATTTCTACAAGTCAGTATTAACTTTAAAGGAAATTCCACATGTTGGAAGATATTGATTAAAATTTCATCTACTAGGCCATATTTTATGTATGAACCGGCAGTGGACTTATTCTCTATTCGATCTTGAAAGCTGTGATTCACCAAATTGATCCGCTGCCGCTTTCAGTATATATAAGAGAATAGGCGTATCCAAGTTACTAGCCCAAGGTGTTTTTATATTTTGTCGAATGTCTGAAGTGAATTATTATTCGATTTTCCAGGATTGATATTGTATTCTATTTTCAACGTAACAAGGTCTTTATCCAACTTTCCGAAATGCAAAAGAAGTCTTTGGATAAATATCTAGCTATTTTAGCCTTATTACAATAGTTGCCCTAGCAACAGGTAGATTAATATGTTTGGACCAAATTTGATTGCATAAAAAAGGGCGTGATCACGACCATATTTATAAATAATCCATTTAGCTCTCGCTTGTTTATCGATTGACATTTATACAAGTCAGCATTAAATTTAAAGGAAATTCCACATATTGGAAGATATTGATTAAAATTTCATCTAATAGGCCATATTGTATGCATGGAACAGCAGTGGACTTATTTTCTATTCGATCTTGAATATCTGGATTCATAACAAAACAACCTTCATATAGCATAAATATATATATATTTAAAAAAAATAAAAAATCAAATTTTAATTATTTAACGTAGTCTCATAAGTTATGTTAATTGCCTGAAGATTCATTAAATAATTCCTTGATGGCATTTAATATTAAAGAATGAAAACCCTTGGTTTTTGCAATTTGTTCGAGTTGTTTAGATAGAAAAATCTCACATAAAAAATATACCACAAATGTCCAAATTTTCAATCATGTTATAAATTTTTGAAATTTGAACATTGAGAACTTACATGTGAAATTTCTTGTTAGGGTCCAAGTGGATGTATCCAAGATCCACAACTTCATTGCGATTTTGAGTAATTAATTTTCAAAACAAGATTGTGATGAATATTTCTATTTGAATGTATATGACTGATTGGATAAGTTAAATTAAGCTTATGGTTCTGATTAATGTTCTGAACGTGCGTTTGCAAAAATTCAATGTTTCATCATTTCCATCTTCTAAAACCAGCAAACAATTTAATTTATTCTGTTTACTTAATTATCAGTTCAAAAATTATCATGATTCTTTATCTCAAATTATAAGAATGATAAAGGTTATTATTATACGATATTTTACATTCTTTTTTGAAAAGTTGAAGATTATCATTTGTCCTTCGATTACACCGTGGATTAAGCTTCAATAAATGATATAAAAAAAGTGATAGTTTGTGATGTCTATTATGAAGTATACAAAAACGACAAATGATTATAACAGTTTTTACTTCTTCTACATGTTTTTTGGAATAAAATTGTCGGATTCAAGAAGATTTGGAAACATATTTGAATCAATATCTTCTTGCAAAATATAAAATAATCCATTAACAACTAATTTATGTTTATTTAGATCTTTCATGCACTCTGTATGAAAGTAATATTTATCAGAAGATTTGACAGACATTGCAAATTTTTTATTTCATATTGCGAACATGTGATGCTTTTATTTGCTTTTTTAGCATTAGAAAGTTCTGATTGTGACATTTAAAAAAATAAATATTTATTAATAAAGATTGTTGCATTAAAAGAAAAATTTTTGATAATAATCCCGATTTGGAAATTTGTATAAAAAATTTGCTCTATAAGATTTATTAAATTTAGTATAACTTTCATCTCATTGTCAACACTTTGTGCATCTGTTTACGTAGCCATATTACCATTTTTCGTGTATGGCATTGTCTCCTTATTTATTTTCATGTGCTACAGTTTGTGCAGACTTTTTTTTTTTTTTTTTTTTTGCGTGAAAATTCTACACTTTGTAATTTAAGAAACTAACATATTAGCCCGTGCTTTCGACACAGAGTTTCCTGAAGTCAATTTAAATTAATGCATATTGTTTATTTATGTAGAATATAAAAAATTTTGATGCACAGGTGTTTTTATCGTTTCAATAATTAACAGGCGGGGGTGATTTGTATTCATAAAGTGTTGTGTAGAGTATTCGCGACAGTTATTATGCGCAGACGGTTCTATTGATCATCATTCAGTTGATGTTATCTGTGTACATAATATTCATTAACAGGATTACCAGAACTTTTTTATAAGGAAACTTTCTGATTAATTAAAAATACAAACCCCGCATACGAAATCCATTAACTTACAGAATCTTACATATTCTCCACAATTGCAAAAATTAACTTCTTAATTTGATCTTATACATGTCTGTTATCATTATGTACGTACATACTTTCGAATACAATCACACCTGATAATTGTCTGTTTGCGCAATTGTGCGATGATTTTTAGTAGCGTATATATGGCTGACAAATTTTTTGATATATATTAGGATTGATTATTTGGCCAAAAAACGCACTTTAACAATTGGGCAATCGGACAATAATCGGGTATACAGCGCTACAAATTTGATCAAAAGGCATATGAATTGCAACCCGCGATAATCAATTAACCAGATCAGTCGAATAAAGCAAATTAATTATCTCAAAATTAACAAGACTTAATTTCAGTTTGAACTTTAATAACGCTAGATTTGTTCTAATACAAGCCTCTTCACCTTTTTATTTATTTATTTATTTATTTATTAAACCCTCCCTGGGGGGACGCCGGATGGCGTACTTCTCTTCACCTTTTAAATGATAATATTAAAAGATTACACTATTACATCAGCTTTTAAGGAGACATAGATATAAACAAAAAAAGATATATAGACCTTTAGTTCTTCACTTATTCCAAAAATTTTACAATTATGAGCCAGTCCACAATTCAAACTGGCGTCCAACCACAAAATAATAATGGCCACATCCAAAGACCTCAGAATATCGGTGGACCACAAAACGTTAATGGCCAATTTCAAAGACTTCAAAACACTAGTGACTTGATTACAACTCAACATCTCACTGAACTAGTTAATGGTACAAATTCATTCACTGAAATACAAGATGTAGAAAATCAAACACAACGAAGCACTCAATTTTCTACAATGCTGTTTTCGGGATTTCCTTCCCATAAATATAGTCACGCATAAATATTTTTTTCTCTTAATTAACACATTTGGCACTATTTTTTTTTTTTATGTTCAACTTTCGTATACTAAATGTAATTACCTCTGAGAATAAGTGTAACATTTTCGACTTTTTTTTATAGTGTCATTCTAAACACATAGATTAAGGAATATAGTACAACTTAATTTGAGCATTTTATTCACAACAATAGTAAATGGGTGCCATCCTAAACTTTTTTCAAAGATATTATATTAGAATATTTTATTAAGAATAATAAGTTATTCCAAAAGTTTTCAACAATAATATAATCAAAAATACTAATAGAACACTATTAAAAAATCTTTGTATTTATCTCAAATTTGAATATGTATAAAAAGTTTTTTTAAAAGCAAATAGAAAGAAATATTTAGGGAATCAATAAAAATACCTATATGCTTGACAATATGATAAAACTGTAATATGTTAAAAATACAATTTTTGCGCTTTACTTCGAGGGAGATAAATCTTTAGTGAAGACCCTTTCTGCTTAAATACGATCATGCATTATTAAATGAAACCAAATTATCGAAATTATTAAAGTATATGCATTAAAGGCTTATTTAAGTATCAGAGCATATGCCAAGTTCAATATGATTTACTTTCTATTAGAGATTCTAAATCTTTTGACGCTTATTGAAGTAGAAAAGGCGAGACAAACTTGATTCTATGTTTTACTTATCCCCCAGCGATCCCCCTTCTTATAGAAAAAAATTTGGATAAATAAACATAGCGCTACGGAAAATTTTGTACAGTCATGGAATAATTCTTTTTGAAAAAACAATTTTTTTTTTTTTTTGTAAACCACAAATTCCCTCTTCTCCTCTTTCAGAGGGGAGCGGGGTAGTGTAAAACACAGAATCAAGTTAGTCTCGCCTAATTTAGAAAAATAAGAATGAAGAGACTAGGTTTTGGGCGTACTTATTTACACAGTAATACAAACCAAAAAAGGGCATCCGATTTTGTAAATAAACTAAGTGCGTGAGATAAAATTTAGGGTTAAGGCCTTAACGTTAGAGGCTATAGAAACAGATTAACACTCGTTACGTGTAAAATTTCATTCCCGATATTTTTAATTAGTGCACCAAGGTCGATACATTAGTTTTTTGTATTTTCGCTTTTTTCTTCTTTCGTACACGTTCGAATTCTATGTCGGCTGATCCGGAATAGTCAAAATTTGCACTCTCCGATTGGCTAATTCCTCTTCAAGAGTTTGTATTACCCGCGCAAATAAATGGAGCACCCATCTAGACAGGTTCTCTCGTGATTGGTTGCATAAATTGAATATCGCGTCATGATTGGTCACTCTACAGATCATGCGCAAACTGACCAATCAAAATTTTTATTTGTTATATACAGTATTTATATGCTAAGTTATATAACTAAAAAAAAAATTCGTACGTATAACACACGATAAAACGATTCAATACTGTTTAATTTAAATAAAAGATTATAACATATATCTATCGCTATATTAAATTGCAATAAATAAAATTATTCATCAAACGTCAAACGACAGAACCATAATCCCTGTGATATATAATAAGCAGCTATCTTAATCAAAATCCACGAACGAATGAAGTAGAACCTATTTATTATTTTAAAAAACAATTATAATAGACGTAAGTTTTTTATTACGTTCTTAAATAATATTAGAAAACAAATTTAAACTTATTAATTTCAAGATCCCGAAATATAAGGCCACGGCAAGTAAATTTTCGTTTTGCATAACATGTTCCAAAATTCCAGTCGACAGGTCGGTTTTTTTTCGAATCTATCGGGTAATTACGGAAAATTAAGGTCACTCGGGCGACACCGGAGAATATATTAAATAATCGGAATTTAAAAAAATTTTTTTTTTTTTTTGAAAAATTGGGTAGGCGGGTTATGCAAAACGAAAAATTAACTTTGCGTGGCCTAAACCACTTACCAAACCTTTCTTTATATTCAAATAAAGCTTCATGTGCTCATAATCTATTTTAATATATACAGATTACCTCTCAAAATCGGTCCCGTTAAAACCGATAGCCTGTTATAATCGGTCAAAATTTGATCCACTAAGTCTGTTTCTAGCATAGCTATTTTACCTCTCAACTTCAATAATCTCTCAAAACTGTCACAAAACTTATTCACCATGCATACCGATTTTGGGAGGGTACTGTATTTGCCACGATGTTATTATTTCCAATGATTTTGTTCAAACTAGTTAACTTACTTTAAAACGTTTAGGCCACGCAAAGTTAAATTTTCGTTTTGCATTACCCGCCGACCCATTTTTTCAATTTTTTCAATTTTTTTTAAGTCCCAATTGTTCCAATTATTCTATTTTTGTTATTTGGGGCCGTTGCAGTAGAAAGGGCCCAAACTCCCCTAACAATCAAATTTGAGTTCTTTCAAGATTTGGATTAATCTTGAGGTGGGCTATACTTTTCAATTACAAATGGAAATTAGTTTGCATAATAAAAAATCAAGATATTTTAAAAAAAGTTTTTAGAAGACTTGTAAGTCACGAGATTACCCGATATGATCAACCAATCAAATCGCATAATTTTTGATTGACCCGGATCAGTCCGAAAAAATAAACATGATTTTCTCAAAATTATATATTTCCGAGTTTCGGCCCTTTCTACTGCAATGGCCCCATTTAATTTTTCCCCATAAATCGGTCCGGTATCACCCGATGGAGACATTAGCTTCCGAAATTATCCGACAGGGTCGATAGAAAATCCACACAATTTTCTGATTCCATGTTATGCAAAGCGTGATATTAACTTTATGCGGCCTTAGATGCAACATAAGGCTATTAATTTATAATAGATTAAAAAAAAAAAATCCGCCGACCGAAAACCGGGAATTTTGAAACTCATGTAATGCAAAACGAAAAATTAACTTTGTGTGGCCTTATATTTATTGTACATTACCATTTTCCTAGCTTAACAATCGTCTTTAAGTGAAGTAAGGTGAATCCCGTAGGTACCAAGATCGTTTGTAAAGAGTCTTCTGTCGTTATTTAAACGGGAGTTACATTTTCTTAAAAAAAAATTTACAGTTGACCCTCTCAAAACCGATCCTGTAAAACCGATAACCTGTTATAATCGGTCAAAAATTGTTCCACCAAGTCTGTTTCTAACATAGCTATTTGATTTCTCAAATTCGATAGCCTCTCAAAATTGTAACAGAACCTGTCCACATGATACCAATTTTGAGAGGACTATATTGGGTAAAAGTACTCTAAAGTAATAATGCCTGACAAAACATTTTCGCAGCGACGAAATGGTTTCGTCAATGGTTTCGTCTGATGAAACCTTGACGATTGACGAAACTCCTGACGAAATTACTTTGACTAATAAAATATAAAAGCAGAGCCATCCTTCTTTTGATGAGCTTTTTTTTAACGACCTCTGGATATTCTGAATCTTAAAATTTTCAAAATTACTATCTTATCATATGAAAATTGCCTAATACTTTCGAAATTAGGCACCCCTTATTTTGACATGTAATGCAGGCCATCATCATAATGCAGGAAAATTGGCATAATGCGGGCCAGGATGCTTATTTTCGGGGGTGATTAATTTCGGAAGTATACGGTAATATATATTAATTGATAATGGACCTACCATTCAGATGCACTTCTTTCATCCTTCTCAAATCTTATGCCATGTTGCTGTATTGATAACAGAATACGAGTTACATTGTCCGCCAGAATTACCACCTCCAGCAGATTTAAATCGATTTTGATGTTCACGTGATTAGTGATACGGGCCGATCCCAAACGCTTGGGCCGACCCGGCCGACAAAATTATTCGGGCCGGTCGACCGGGCCGACCATATTATTAAAAAATTTTTAGTTGACCCAAAATCACCAAACACGCCTATAATAAGATCTCCTACCTGCTAACGGTAATTTCGGTGATTTTACTGAACAAATTACATACCTCAAAAAATTCTCGACAACCTTGCTCGCCATGCTCGTGGGTTATATTGGTTGTCTGCCTACTATCCCGAAATTTTCCGATATTACACTATCTTTGATTCTGACTTAATTCTGGCCGAATATATGATTAATTTCATCCTATTTTGACAACTTACCAAAAGTTCTAGCAACTTATATCAATTATCTCAGTAACTTATCATTCGGTAATTATCAGCAGTTAAGTAAACTGCGGAACTAAGTCTTTAAAAATCATTTAACGGCCCGACGAGAAGTAAAAATAATTAGCCAGCCAGAAAAAACTCCTATTCAGCTATTAAACCAAGAAAGATTAATTTGGATTAGTTCATTGATGGTCGGTTTATTGACTATTGGTGATTTCTGGTTAAATTAAAGCGGATAAAAGATAAAAGGTTGAGAAATAGATTTGACTTAAAATCCTAACCTATCTTTGTCGACCCGCCCGGCCCGTGAAGGCGTGGGTCGACCCTCGGCCCGCCCGTCCGCCCGGCCGATGGGCCGGGGTCAGCCGTATCACTACATGTGATGATCGACAGAAATTGACCACCGAAAATTAACTTTGTGTAGATTTTTTTTTTTTTTTTTTTAAAAAAAAAAAAAAGGTCCGACCCGCCGACTGAAATTTTGAACCACCATGTTATGCAAAATGAAAAATTAACTTTGCGTTGCCTTACATAGGATCTGAAAATTATGTCAGTCGGATTTTTTTTAATTTCTGTAAGTTAATAGAATAATGTTCACATAGGTTATGCAAGGTTAATTTTTCATTTTGCACAGAAATGATCTTTACTAAGTTAACTTAGCAATCTCCTAAAAAAAGCTGTAGAGGTGATCACGATTAATGTGGTGAAAAATGTCTAAATTGGTTAGGGCCATAATTATGCAAAAGCATAATATGCGCATAATTTAACAATTTTTCGCATCGCATAATCGAGCAAAAAAAAGGCATAAACCACGTGGATAAAATATGATTGGTTGTTGGGAGTATGTTACTTCATTTGACAATGCTTTAAATTTGTAATTTGGTATGTTCCGGAAAGTTCCGATGTAGAAAATGGATGAACTTAAATTACGAGCATAGTTGAGGTAAATTTCCAGTAAATGTCTGAAAAATTCCCGATGAATAGAACTAATTAGTGCACAAAAATAAAAATCGCAAAATCGATCGCATAATCAACATCAGTTCGCCCGCATAATTTACCTCATCGCACATCGCATAATCCTGGACACCCTAAAATTGGTCGATAAAACACGCGATATGAACAAAAAAAGTTCTCGCGAATCTTAAAGTGGGGTCTTTCTTTGTGCATATCTCACGATCTACGGGCCAATTTTGATGTTTTTACCACCTCTACTTATTAGGAATGTCTCTAAGGTTAACATAATAAAAAAAAATTAGTCCGATTAAAAATATATTGATTATTTTTAATTTTATTGTATCTGTAAAAATCCGATTCTATTGCTGTGTTGTGGTCGCGCGACTTTTAAAAATCTGCATATCTTCGTTGATTGGCCTTATTGGAGTTCGTGTAATATGTCAAGCAGCACTAGTCATGTGCGAGTGACTGACTTTCACCCGAGTGAAAATAGAATTTCCCTTAAAAATAAGCAATTTTTGACCTGACCTATCTATATATATTTCGGGCCATATTAAACAATGTTGGAAATCTTATGTTCTCATGTTCTCATGTGAATATACTTTAAATTTGAGAACATTTGATATACTTTAAATTTGAGAACATTTGATATACTTTAAATTTTAGAACATTTGATATTCCGTAAATGGTCTCTATGAAAAAAATTTGAGAACATAATAATCAAATAATATGTTCTCTATATAAGTATAATAGCATAATGCTATATAGAATTAAAAATGGGAATCGAGTGACGTCCCGAAATCATCAGAAAAGAATATGAGTGAACATAAAAACGAGAAAGGTTGGGATATGTTCCGAACTAAGAATTTTAAAAAAATTATGGATATAAATAAATTTCACGGACGAGAAGATAAATAAATTCTGTGAACATTAAATAGATAAATTTGTATTCGTGAGAACATAAATCTCAAAACAGATTTCCAACACTGCTACTAACTGCTTATTTAAGTATCATTAGCATATGCCAAGTTCGATATGATTTACTTCCGATTGGAGAGATTCTAGATTTCTGACACTTATTATTGAAGTAGATAATTTAGGAAATAGTTTCTTCAAATTTGCATTGTCTATTCATAGAGACTGGGGTTTTGGGGGTTTTTTTGATCTTGTACTGTGCACGTACGTATGTATTACTGTGCTACACAAATTTATACTTTTTTATACTCTATCTATTTTAAGAATTAGAATTTGAAGCGTGCTGTCGAATGAGCATTGCACATCATAAAGTCATTTTTATAATATCTATAATTATTATATAGAATACTACGTAAAAGTTATATATGCTAATTTTTATATATTATTAAATTTAGCATTTATATAAATCTATTTAAACTCATATAAAAATATTTTTATGTAAATATATTTATGAATTTATGCATTATAATTAAGTAACTTTTATATATGATAAATTGTTATAAAAAAATTAAAATTATGTAAATGGTATATATTTATGAATTATATGCATTATAATTAACTAACTTTTATATATGATGATTTTTACATAATTTTATATAGAGAATAACCGAGAGAATTCACGATTTACGCATATATTTATATGAGTTTTACAGGGAAATCCCAAAAATTCCTGGTCGGATTTAGGTCGGCATTTAGCCCTAGCGATTAGCAGGTTATATAGCAAAATTATCATTTGGGAGCTTTTCACTTAATGAATGGCTATGATTTATTAGTAAAGCTTTTAGGGATGAGAATAGCGGAAAAATAAATATCAAAAACAAACTATTGGCACAATTGGTTCTTAAAATAAATAAAGAATAAATAAATAAATAAACAAAAAAAAAATTTGAAAAATTTGAAAAATTGAAAAAATGGGTCGGTGGGTAATGCAAAACGAAAAATCAACTTTACTGGCCTTATACAAATTCACAATCTTGATATTCAGCTTTTAAAACTGGGTTTGTAGAATTTATAGGTTATCTATCAATTCTTTGACTAATATTTTTTTTTATGTGTCATTTATTGATTCTCATATATTTAGAATCAACAGAGTTCATTTTTGCATTTCTAATCAACGCATGGCCATTGCTGTAAATCATGTCAATAAAATAACTTTAATTAATTACATTGATATTTTAACGTCAAAAAAGTTGATTATCCTTAAATATTATTATAATTTTTCTTAATATAACAGATAATATAAATTTCATTTTTTTGGTTCATAAATCACTTGAATGAATACTAAAAAAAAGGAAATTCAAGGATTTATCTAAAATGAAATGTACGCCCGGAAATAATTCATAAAATATCTGCTATAAATAAACGAAATAAACAAATGGACTACCTTGTAAAATTATTTGCTTTCGTCAAGGCAATCATGTATTTAACAAAATTTCGAGTTAAATGGCAATAGCTTTTCAGAGTAAATTTTGGTCGTTTATTCGTTTGCTGACTGAAGTATTATACTAGCAATAATCCAATATATTTAACACCTAAAAAATTCAAAAGGACACGCCGCAGCATTTAATTGTGCTTTTTGAAGGAACAGAAAAAAAATAAAAATGTTTGGGTTTATTTTCATGTATTATGATTCTTTTAATTACTGTAAACAGAAATATGTTTTTTATTCTTTTATTATAGCCTTTAGCTTTGATTCTTGTCATTAGACAATAATTATTATTTATATAAAGAAAAATGTAAGCGGTACACCCATGCATTAGCTACACCCTATAGCATTACTAGGAACCAAATAAGGAAACCATTTGGGCAAGATTAAAGTTAAAGTTAGGGTTAAAATTAGGGTTAAGGACAGGGTTTAGGGTAAAATTATGAGAGGAGCATTTTGTTTAGTTACACAACAAGGGAACGCTATTAAATTTTGAGATATAAAGGGACGCACCAAATGCACGGTGCACCATATAATACACTATATAAAAAATAAATAAAATTCATACCGATTCCAAAATGGCATGCTTTATTTATTGATTCATAAATTGGGGGAACCCATAGCAAAAGGTGGCTTCGGGCCAACCATTCTGATTTACAAATATATAATTCGGTTTAATACTATTGCAGCCCCTATCTAAAGTAGCGCCTGAATAAAATTACGCCCCTGAAATTAGATCGTCATGCATGTATTAAGTCGTAATTTTAGTCAGGCGCTACTTTGGATATATAAAGTATACTTTAGATAGGGGCTACTTTAGATTGATAATCACATTAATTTTAGTGATGATTTTCTTAAAATCATGTGATTTTCCCGAATTCACTTTTTCTGTGTTCCTCCCATATGTCGATTCCAAATTGACAGGGATCAATAACAAAGCATGGTTGGGTCTCTTAAATTAAATCTTCTCAAGCAAATTCACAATATGATATTTAATTGTCTATAGTCTCATACTAATAATTTTATCAAAAATGTTGGTTATTTTTAGGCCTCGTATGATTAATTCTTAATTGGTTCAAATTGTTTTCTATAATTTTGTATTGTATTCTCTAATTGAACGTAAAAATCGTTGAATAAAGTATCTAGATATTATTCTTCCCATTTCAATAATCTTTTGAACTACAAGAACATTAGTAAAATTTGGTCCTAAACGAATTGTGTGAAATAATGCAAGTGTTTTACGATTCCATTTAGCTCTAGCGTCGCATTAGATCACATGTTAATAATAAATTTATTGGAAAACGAGCATACTTAAAATTCTTTAATTTATCAAGGAATCTAGAAAGATTGGGAGTTCAATAGTCAAAAGCATAGAATGCAGAATTTCGACTATTTGACTCCAGTTTAATTAAAATATTCATCTTGGTTCCGTTGGAACTTCATTATAAGTGTCTGAGTATGCAACTTTTTTTTTTTGTTCACTAAGTTCAGCGTTATATTAATATAAGGATCATGTAATTTAGCGCATATCTATCTGATAGACCAATCATATCGTAGGATCAGGTGTAACGTGAATTCGAAAAAAATTGCGATATTTTACGAGCATGTAATTTATAATTTGCTAATGAAAACCACTCTTCGTGCTCTAATAAAAAAATCTTACTCTAAAATCCCTCTTCTCGCTAATGCACTATCTTAGCCACGCCCTTAACCCTAACTAACAAAAAATGGGTTATTTTGGTTTGGGTTTCACGTTACACCAAATCATATGAGGTGCGTAACAGCGCATCTGCAATAATTGTATATTTTGAAAATTGACTTATGATTATCAATCAACGTCGTTTCCGATGTGCGATCCGTTATATGTATAGTAATAATTAATTGACCGTATACTTTAGAAAATTTATGTGTATGTCCAAGAAATAATTATCTGAAAAACTAATCACTAAAGTATCCATATTGATGTTTTTTAGTTTAATTAAAAAAAAAGTTGTCTAAACCTAAAAATGAAATTCTATAGTGATTATTCACGTTCCCTTATAAGTTTTACGGGTATTACATTAGATATTGAGCACATCATATTTGGTGTAGAGGTTGTACCCGAAATAAATTTCAAATTCCGGATAACCCGCCCGTTTACCAGACTATTACCGGGTCACAAACCGGATTGTTTTAAAAAATCCGGGTTACCCGGTTGACCCGGTTGACCCGGTTTGTTTGATTGGCTAATGCAAAATTGAGGTAGCTCTTAAGGGTATGTAATTTTTTTAGAGGTTGCACCCGTTAAAAAATTTAAGCTCCGGGTTACTCACCGTTTACAACATTATAAACTGGGTCATCTTAATAATCCGGGTAAACCGTTTTTTTGATTGATTGATGCAAAATCATAAATTCTCTTA
Source organism: Gigaspora rosea (assembly GCA_003550325.1). Classification (NCBI taxonomy): domain Eukaryota; kingdom Fungi; phylum Glomeromycota; class Glomeromycetes; order Diversisporales; family Gigasporaceae; genus Gigaspora; species Gigaspora rosea. The sequence goes on along the minus strand of QKWP01000188.1, from coordinate 274,197 downwards.
TATGCATTTTTTTAAAAAAACTACGTATAATGATAATGGTAACTGATAAATTTATTAATTTTTATGTCAGGTGCCCCGAGAATCATGATAATAGCTGTAACATAATCAGTTTATTCTCAAACGGCTAGAGGCCGTCGGAAAATAAACTGGGTTTAAATAATAAAATTTAAAATGACCTCACTCCCAACGGACATACGTACTTTACATACGTTTGTACGTCACATTATCATGCTTATGGATAATTAATTCGGGTCACCCGGTTAACGATAGCTATGACCCGGTTGACATGTGTTAACCGGGTTACCCGGGTAACACTTATACGGGTACAAGCTCTAATTTGGTGCTTACACACGTACGCACGTAATTATTGCAGCAAAAAAACTCCCCTATGCAATTTATCGTTATCGTTATGCATACTTTGTTCTTTATTATAATAGCAACTATTGTCTTTGTTTGAAAATTTCAATGGGGACAATAATATTACAAATCGTGATAATTATAATCAATGTAATTATTAATATTAACGTGTACGTGAACTATTTCGGATAATTTTTTAAATCGCTCCGTTTGATAATTAACAAATTAAAATATACACATAACGCTCATGCCCGCTATTTCGTGATTTAAGAAATGTACACTAAATTCTCTTTATATTTCCATTGAGGATTTCATTGATAGTTTCGTAATGATACGACAAATGAAAATGGAATATTTAACAAGGACTAGGATTGTATTACATTAAACATTACAATTTTACATTACATGTAATTTTACGTAAGTTTCAGAAAACTAAATTTATGTAATTTTATCACGTCATTCATTAAGTATCAGAGTTACAATAATTCGGCCACTATTATTGCATTATTTGATTTGAATGCACGATCCAAATTGAATCACGAAAATTTGATTCAGAGACTAATGTCGTATGTTCAAAACATGAAAATTAGCTTACGCAAAATTACTTACGTAAACTTAGGTAATTTGACAACCCAATCCGGACAATTGGTTTCAGAATAAATAGAATAAGTTTAACTTCATTCACTTTGATTGCCTTTTGTATAAAATTATGTGTTGATTTTTTTTTTTTTTAAATTAAATAACTCTTTTGTTTGACAAATTCAAATAAATACAAAGCTCCAATACTCCGTAATTAAACTTCAATAATATTTAAACTTTATCAAATGTCCTTTGCCGATGCGATTACCCAATATAATTAATCAATCAACCAGATCAATCGAGAAAAACAAACCAATTATCGCAAAATTAACAAGATTTCATTTAGTTTGAACTTTTTATAACATTAGATTTGCTTTTATACAAGCCTTTTCACCTTTTAAATAATAGAGTTTATGTTAAGGCCATACAAATTTAATTGATTTTCATAGCATGAAACTTTTAAATAGACCCGGCTTTTCTTTTTTTTTTTAAAAAAAAAATTATTTTTTTTTTTAATTTATGAAAACCAATTAATTAATTTTTGCATGGCCTAATATTTTAAAAGTTATATTTTGTTACTTTTAAGGAGACAGATATAAACACAAAAGAAAATAATATAAAAATCTTTAGTTCCTCACCTTGTTCCTCATATTTTACAATTATGAGCCAGTCCACACAAAATAATAATGGTCCAATCCAAAGACCTCAGAATATCGGTGGATCACAGAGCGCTAATAGCCAATTTCAAAGGCTTCAGAACGCTGATGATTCTATTGCTATTCAGAAACACACTGACCTAGTTAACGGTACATATCCATTCACTGAAACACAAGATGCAGAAAATCAAACACAGCCGAGCATTCAATTTCCAACGATGTTATTTTTGGGGTCTTCCTTTCCATAACCATATTCATGCATAATCTAAATTGGCGCCAATTTTTTTATTATCTAAATTTTCGAATTATAAACATAATTACCTTTAAAGAATCTTTGCTTAAATTGTAAACTTATGCTATATTTCGACTTTTTTTGTGTACGTACATAGATTAAGAAAATATGGTGTAATTATACTTGACCATTTTATTCACTTCAATGTAAAAGGATACCACATACGTATAGAGTGATAAACTTTTTCAAAGATATTATATTAGAATATTTATATAAGCCATTCCAAGAGTCTTTCAACAATAATTATAATTAATAATAATAATAGAACACTATTAAAATAAACTTTGCATTTACCATCATTTCAAATATAAAAAGTTTTTTTTAAAAGCAAATAGAAATATTTAGAAAACCAATAAAAGTTATATGTTTCGCAATATGATAAAATTGCGCTATTCAATAGATCTACATTTAGATCTGATCAAGCATTTCCCGTTTTTGTAGATCATGCCAATTACTTTAGTATAAGGTTGCATGTAAAAAATTATTAGATTAGTATAATTTAACGTTCTAAAAAAAAATTGTGCATCTGTCATGTCATGCTTTATTAAATGAGCCAATAAAAATTATTAGCAAACAAGGTGATCTCTCCCCTTTCTATTGAGTAGCGCCCATATATTAAAAATATATAAGCACGATCATGCATTGTTAGAGGATACTTATTGAAGTAGATAATTTAGGAAATAATTTATGCATTGTCTACTGGGGTTTTGGGGAGGACCCTTATAATGATCTAGGCTCGAAACCAATAAAAATTGCAGGATCTTTGGATTTTCGTGTAACATAAACAACCGCTAAAAATATGACAACCAGCCCAGCTCAGTTTTCTAAGTAAAAAATGGTATCTTTTTTCATGTTAAAACTAGCTTATAAAAATATTGTAATATCGGAAAAAATTAACGTTTAAAACTGAAAATTACAGTAAATGTATTACGAATTATTGCATAACTGTAAATTCATACTGCATGAATGATTAAATGAATAACACACTTCTAACCATAAATTAATTGTCTGATTTCCAAAGTTACTAAGTCATTTAAGCATATTTAAAGTCATTTAAAATATTGTTCATGTTTACAAAATTATAGCTGGCTTGAAAAAAGTTTCAATAGTTATGGAGTTTAAGTGACTAAATGAATTCTTTATAATGGTCTACTAAAATTTTATTAATGTATATTATGAGGAGCAGTAAACTACATTAACTATTCCAGTAATTATAATTATCTAATCTAAATGGTTACTTTCTTGGTATTAACAAGTTTTCATTAACAACTAAGATTAAAGTAGTTGATTTTTTTTTCGAAAGTCATTCAATTATACATTATCACGTTTATCACGTTTTCATGCAACAACATTATTAATAATACTTCTTCGGATATAATAACCTTCGGATACACAACCTTCGGATATACAACCTTCGGATATACAACCTTCGGATATACAACCTTCGGATATATAGCTATATATTTTTATTATGTTCTAAATTTAATTATTATTTACAAGGGGAAAATTTTTTATCAAAGGGAGACCTTTTAGCGATATTAATGTGTTGCCGTGTTACCGATGTTACCGATGTTACCTACAATTCGTCATTGTTTTTCTTTGTAAAATTTTATACACTTTATCCGCATTGTTCATATTTAGAACTTATTACGGTTTTTCTTTTAATCAAAATTTATGACGCGTATAATTGCATAATAGTAGATAGCATTTAGGCCGTTTGAAGTTAATTTTTCGGTTAACATCACCCCCCAACTGAAGTCTCCTCCCACCTCCCCCCGAAAACGAACAGCCAATCAAAACGCTGGATGACTCTCGCCAGTCACCTGATTTATATCAACCAATGAAATTGTCCCATCTTTGTCCATTTTCATATGTTCGTTTCATATGCTCGTTTCATTTTACACCCCTCCCCCCTCCCGAGAGTCCTGGAAAAGTGATGTTAACCGAAGAATCAACTTCAAACGGCCTTAGCGCAACTCATATGTTACGATTATGTATATCACCATATGCAATGCAATAAGGCGCGATTTTCCACCGCATCATTAAATTGTACTTACTTTTGAAGGAAAAAAAAATTATTTGGCTTTTATTTTCATGTATTATGACTTTTTTAATTACTTCAAACAGAAATACGATATTTCTTCTTTTACTGTAGCATTTAACTTTGATTCTTGTCATCGAGGCAGTAAATATAATTTATATAGGTTATTCTCGATAAATTTACCAAATGTTGCTTATTTTTAGGCCTTGACAGAAAAGTTATAAACTTCACTTTATGATTAATTATTGATTCCAAATTGTCATCAAGACTTTTTCTAGCTTGCTCTATTAATTTTGATATTGGCAATATTTTTCTCTATTAATTTTGGATTGTACGTTCCAAATGAAAGTAAAAACCGTTGAACAAAGTACCTAGTAATTTTTTTTTTACTACGGCATGAAATAATGCATGTGCTTTCTCAAAATAAACGATTATTCATTTAACTCTAGCGTCACTTTGTTTTGAGAAACATTCAAACTAGTAATGAATTTATTAGAAAACGATCATACTTGAAATTCTTTATTTTATCAGAGAGTGTAGAAAGATTAAGAGTTTCGTAGTCTAAGATCATGGAATGCAAGCATTCGATTATTTATCTTAGTTTGTTTAAAAATATTCGTTTCGTTTCATTAGAAATTATAGAGAGAACTTCATAATAAGTAGCTGAAAGTGCAGTTGTTTTTTGTCCAAAATTTCAGCGTTATTTAATATAATTGTACTATTGAAAGCTGAGTCTATATTAGCCCTATAATTATTAATCAACGTCGTCTCCGATGTACGGTCTGTTACTCATGTAGTAATAATTCATTGACAATATACTTGAAAAAATTTTAATACGTATGTCCAAGAAAGTAAGTTGTCTAGACAACCTAAGTATTTATATTAACGTCTAAAAATAAAATATGGAAATCTTTATAATAATCAGTAATCAATTCATATTTCTTTAAAAGTTTTACATGTATGTAATGTGTTACATTGCATTGATGCAACAGACAGAAAATAATCTTATTCAAACTATCCATTGTTTGTTGTTATGCGTATTTTGTCTATTACATCACCTTCGTCTTTGTTCCAGAAAAAAAAACAAAAAAAAAAAGAAGGAAAAAATTTAACTAAAATTTGTTGTTATGCACACTTTGTTTATTACAGCACCATCGTCTTTGTTCCAGAAAACAAAGCAAAACAAAAAAAAAAAAATTTAACTAAAATTGTCTAGTGATATGCAAAGTACATATTTTCAAATGTTTAGCTGCCAGTTTTTTATTGACCAAATTCAGGTTAACTGCATAAGTCACATTCTTGATTTCTACATATAAAAGCCCATCAACTGCATCAAAAGGGCAGCCCTGACTCTAGCGCTTTAAATTTGTCATACTACACAAATTTCTATCATTGATAAGATGAGCAAGGGGTTAAAAGGTATAAGTAGCACAAAATATTGTTCGGATCTTGAAATCTTTTCCCCCATATTTTAATCTAATAATCCATTTAGCAATTTACCATTCAAATTGTCTCATCAAGATGATTCAAATGATACCAAAATCATCCAAATCAAATTGTTATATCGAAGATGGATCAAAATAGAAGTTCATTTATGAAATCGAACACAATTATACATATTGTTTCCTATCATACATGTTATTTATTATTTCCAGGTCAATTTTGATCCGTAAAAACATCGAAAAAAGAAATATGTTACCAAGCAAATGATTTCGTAATAAAGTGCACTCCTTATTATATTTTCGCCACAACTGTCATCATGATGATCTGGGCTAATTTTAAAGCCATTAATGCATGATTAGCCGAATTAATTGAAATTGAATCTCATTTAAGTTTTGTGTTATTCTTTGAAATCTTTTTTATCCTTGTTGTTCCTGTTGGAAAATAAATTAGATGATATTAAATACTTTGACGTATCCCAAACATCCAAAGTACTTAGGGAAGTGCGTTTATTACGTAATTATTTTTATTAGAAGGTCATACCCCCTCCCCCTTCGTGATCTAATTAGCAGCCAATCATAATTTTTATATATAATATATAGACGTAATAGACTGCTAACCTCCCCTCCCCCTCTTGAAATTACGTAATAAACGGCGCTTCCCTTATCAATAGAGAACTTTTTATAACACAAGATCTGTACTAAATGCAAGAAATTTTTTGCAATTTATATGAGAATTTAAAAAAAAAAAAAAAAAAAAGTCTAACTCCCTGCCAATCATGATCATAAATTACCGGACCATTTGGGCAAATTGTCGAATACAATTATTTTTTTGTAACACAAGATCTGTACTAAATGCAAGAATTTTTTGCAATTTATATGAGAATTAAAAAAAAAAAAAAAAAAAGGTCTAAAAACTCCCTGCCAATCAATCATAAATTACCGGACCAATTGGGCAAATTGTCGAATACAATTATTTGACAAATTATTTTTATTCGATAATATTGGCCTCGTAATGTATACTTATCTGTTATATAAACACAAAAAGATACAAAAACTTTAGCTTTTCATTTTTTTGCCAAAATAATTTTAAAAATGAGCCAATCTACAATCCAAATTGACACTCAATCACAAAATAATAATGGCCAACTACAAAGATACCAGAAGATTGGTGAACCACAAAATGCTAATAACCAACTTCAAAGACTTCAGAATACTGAAGATTTTATTGCTACTCAGCAACCCACTGACCTAGTTAACGGTACATATCCATTCACTGAAATACAAGATGTGGAAAATCAAACACAACAGAGCACTCAATTTTCAACAATGTTGTTTTCGGGGATTCCTTTCCCATAAACATAGTCACGCATAAATATATTTTTCTCTAAATTTGCGCTTTTAGCCACTATTTTTTTTTTTTATGTTCTAAACTTTCGCTAATTACCACTTAGAATATGTGCTAAACTATTTTTAAATTGAAATATATGTAATATTTTTGACTTTTTTTTTTATGGTGTCATTCTAAACAAATAGATTAAGGAATATAGTGTAACTTAATTTGAACATTTTATTCACTACAATAGTCAACGGATGTCATCAAGCTAGAACTATAAACCTTTTTCAAAGGTATTATATTAGAATATTTTTATAAAGAACAATAACTTACCCCTAAAGTTTTTTAACAATAACCATAGTCAAAAATACTAATAGAATACTATTTAAAAAAAAAACTTAGAATTTCCATAATTTCAAATATGAATATTTATAAAAACTTTTTAATAAAAGATAGAAAATATTTAGAAAAATCAATAAAAAGCTTATATGTTTGGTAACATGATAAAATTGACAATCCTGCACTTTATTTCGATGGTTATAATATCTAGTGAAGATCCTTTCTGCTTAAGCACTATCATGCATTCATCATTACAAAGTCATTTATTTTATAATAAGTAGCTGCGCAACGCAGTTGTGCGAAACCAGGAGCGGGGAAATTAGTACACATGATTCTAGATAATATGTATAGATAGAATTATCTAACATAATTTTTCCTAAACGCCTATTAGATTCTGATAATATATACATGATCTAATTATTGCAACCATCCGGATATCCTAGTTGGCTATTTGGGTTGTGGACTAGGAAACCCGCCTTTGACACTTTTTCAACAATTTTGAGACTTTGATTCGAATTAAAGCGCTGGTTTCTATCTACATATATTTTACTTTTTACCCTATGTTGATATAATAAATTATCGTGATTTTTTAACTTGAATGTTAAACCAATTTTTTAACAATCGTGTTCTAAAAATAGATTTACAACCAAAAAGAAAAATCACGGGGTAAAATTTAGGTTTCACAACAAACAATCGCCATTTTCTCAAAATGGAAAACCCCCTTCAAAGACTATTTCTACTATAAAATATTCCACTAATAAAGTACTTGTCACTACATAGTTAAGATAGAGTGATTTCTATACAATTAATGTTGAGTTAGTTTGTATTAAAATTATTGTAATTTCTATTATAAAAAATTCTATCACAGGACTTACTTGCTATACTTGCCATTCAGGTGACCACAATATACAATATATGATTAAGGTTGAGTTTGCATTGAAATTATAATTTATTGTAAAAAAATCTGTTACAGTACTTACTTACAGTACTTACTTACTATTCAATAACCACAATTTGGAATTATCATGAATTCTGTGCAGTTAATATTGAGTTAGTTTGTTATTGGAATTATGTAATTTTTATCTTAAATTTTAAAAATTTTGTTAAAAAGCTTACTTTTCTGGTGACCATAGTAGTGTTAGAATTATTAATTTCTATTATACAAAATTTTTTACGAACTTATTTACCATTTTGGCAACTTTGCACTGGAATTATCACAATTTCTATCATAACTATAAAGAACTTTGTTACAGAACTTACTCTTTATCCCAGTAGCCAAAGTATTTAAAGATGAGTTACTTTATACCAGAATTATTGTGATTTCTAAAAGATTCAGTTACAGAACTCATTCACTATTTTGGTAATCACAGATGTTAGTTTGTATTAGAATTACTGTATTATGAGTTACTGTAAAAAAGTTTGTTACAGACTTACTCATTATTCAGTAACACATAGGAGTTGATTTTATTAATGAATGTCAATAAAGCAAAAAGCTGAAATCCTGTTTCTAAAGATGAAATTTTAGAAATTAGTTTTTGCTTTTGCAACATTCAAAAATTATAAATAGATGGCAACAGAGTTGCTATATTATCGTACAGAAAACTATCATGCAATGTCTCAATTTCTTATATCAATTAATAATTTACAGATCAATTATGAAACATAAAATAGAACTATGATATTTTAATTAGAAATAATGTCGTAATTACATCATACTGATAAATAAGAATGTCGCGATAGTTATTAATATCATGTGAATGTCAGAATGTCACAATAGATACAGATTTGGAATTGTTTAAAGCCAAGTAGTAATTTATATGTATCACATGATGTTTAATTTAGTATAAATTTACCAGATTTAATAATAATAATGGCACATTGAAAATATCGTAATAACTACCTATTATAGATTTATAATGATCAAAGAATATCATAATGCGCAGTCAACGTTTAAACAGACGAACTCTGAATTAGATAGTTAGATAGATAGATAGATAGATAATTTCAATTAAAATCAAAAATATAAGGACTTTTAGAAGCAATTTTACACCTTTTCAAAAGGGATTAAATATCACAGGATAAATTGGCATAAATAATTTAATTCTTTAAAGTGATTTTTTTAACATTTGTTCTCAAAGATTTCTTATTAAAATAAGGCTGTAAATGATGTTTAAGCAACACACATTTGATTTTTTTATTGAATAAAAAGCTTCAATTGGTTTATTTTACATTGTTACCACCAATTCTTCCATCAATGATCTTCCAAGTCTTTGATGATTTTGCATCAAAATTGATCAACAATATGTGTGATGTAAATAAGGATATAAACAACAAACATTTGATTTGACTTCTTTTTTTTTAACCAATAAAAAGTTCTAATTAGTTTATTCTACATATTCACTTTAAAAGATGATCTTCCACTAGCACAAATAAACAAACAAAGACTTATATAAGATATAGTTGGTGGCTATAAGCCGTAAGTAAAGCCGTAATACTTGTATAGTAAATAACAATATAATCATCAGTTTCCGGTTTGGAGTAACTAGAGTCATGCACGTAGTTACTTAATTATAACATTATATTATTATACTGTAGTTACGGTATCGCATTATTACAATATTGCAGCATTACAGCATTACAGAGTTGCAGCATTATGACATTACGGCATTATGGCATATTATTTTTACAGCTATGCCAATTAATTCTACCACTGGTAAAATACCGTAATTGCTGTAATTCAGTAATTCTACCACCAACTATAACATAGGATGAGCCTGAAGATTTAACTTATTTCACCAGTTAATACAAACCAAAAAAAGAACGTAAATTTTATTAATAAGCTGAAGTATATAGATAAAGATTTAGGGTTAGAGCCTTAACGTTAGAGGCTATATGATTAGATCGATGCTTACTATATGTAAAATTACATTCCTGCTATTTTTAATTAGTGTGCCAAGTTCGATTAAACATCAGTTTTTGAGCATTTTCTTTTTTCTTCTTTTATACGTGTTCGGATTCTTTGTGGAATAGTCTAAATTTGCACATTCCAATTGGCTTTATGAGTTTGTATTACCCATGCAAATGGAACAATGCAAATAAAGAAATGATACACAGGGAGATAAGTCTACAGAGAAATTATAAACTGATAAATTGACAGTGAAACGACTTATAAAAAAAAATCTATGGGTTTGATGAGACGTAACTTATAAAAGAAAGATCTACAGGTTAATAAAACTTGAAATGACTTATAAAAGAAAGATCTACAGATTGATGAGTCGACGTTGAAATTGTATTATAGACTAGTGCGACAGGTAGTGCATTCACGCCACCCATCTTATATAGTTTTTTTTTGATTATATTAATGAGTTGCATGTAAAAAAAACTTCTATTACAGAACTTAATAGCTACTGTTGTACACACAATATGTTGCTAAGGTAGATTAGCTTGCATATTATTTTATTCATAATAACTATTTTAATTTACAAAAATATCATTGATTAATGATTAAATATATGTATTTATTGAGACCGCATAATATTAAATTAGTGCTAATAAATGCATTACTCTAAATCTAAAACTCAAGGTCAAATCATTATTCTTACTAATATACAAATTAAAAAAAAATTGAAAAAAATAAAAAACAGATGAATAATTTATTTTTTTCAAAAGACTATATAAATAAATTTTTAATTGACATACTAAATTAATAATCTTGGACTTAAATATTATTTTAACTTCTCAAAGTTCACAATCTCACATTTTCATTGTTTCATGTCAATAATCTACTTATTGGTATTGCATGTCTGTCTTTGGAAGAATAAATATTATAAAATTTAATCTTTTTGAAATGAGCATTGTATTATTAAGTTTAATATAGTAAATTATTTTGGTTAAATCAAAATGCCTTAATATAACTTCTGAATTATTTTATCAACTGTTAAATTACTTTATTATATTATAGATCCAAAGGTGTAGTTTCTAAATTATATATCAGAATATTCTAGGCATTGTACTCATAGTCCTGAATCTATTTTGAGCATTTTTATAAGCAAATTATTAATAAAATATTATAATACAAATCACTTTTGAATTATTATGACTTCTATCATAAATTACAGTGAAAATTCTTTTATATAACTTACCAGTTATTTCAGTTACAACAATGTGGTTTAGGTTAAATTAGTTTGCATTTGAAATTATCATAATTTCTATCATAAAATACTTAAAAATCTGTTACAGAACTTACTATTCTGTGACTGCTGTAAAGTATGTAGCTGAATAAGTTTGCATTGTAATTTCAATTGTGATTTCTATCATGAATTGCTTAATTCTGTTACTAAACTTGCTATTCTGGTTACAGATGTAGTTAAGTTTGCATTAGAATTATCATGATTTCTCTTATGAGTTATTGTAAACTATTCTGTTACAATATTTACTCTCTGGTAGCTATAGGATATGGTTGTGGTTGAATTAGTTTGTATTAGAATTTCAATTATAAATTATTGCAAAATATTCTTTACAGAACTTACTTGCTAGCCCAGTTACACATATAGAGTTGATTTGCATCAGAATTATGATTTCTATAATGAATTACTGTAAAAACTATAATTTCTATTTGGAGTTACTATAAAATTTTGTTACTTGCTATTCCAGTGACCATATTACTGCATATAACTAAGATTTAGTTAGTTTGATTTAGAATTATCATGAGCTTGCTATTTTGATAAGTCAGTTTGCATTGGAGTTATTATAATCTTCATGTAATTGAGATTAATTATTTGTATTGGAAAATTCTATTACAAATTATTATATTATTTTTATGCAGTTAAGATTGAATTAATTTGCATTAGAATTATAATAATTCTTATTGTATAAAATCTTGTTACAAAACTTACTATTCTGGAAACTGCCATGTAAAGAGTTGTTTGCATATGAATTATCATTGCTTCTATGTAATTAAGGTTAAGTTAGTTGTATTTAAATTATTGTGAGTTCTACTATAAAAATTATGTTACAGAACTTAAAGAACCTACAATTCTATTAACTATAGTACAGTATGTGGTTAATGTTTAGTTGTTTATATTAGAATTTTCATGATTTCTACTATAAAAAATTCCAACTACAGTACTTGCCACTAAATAGATAAGATTGAGTGATTTTTATACAATTAATGTTGTGTAGTTTGTATTAAAATTATTGTGATTTCTATTATAAAAAATTCTATCATAGGACTTACTTGATATACTTACTATACTTGCTATTCAGGTGACCACAATATAAAATATATGATTAAGGTTGAAATTGCATTGAAATTGTTGTAGTTTTACTGTAAAAAAAAATCAGTTACAGTACTTACTTACTATGATTTTTATCATGAATTACTAAAAATTTTGTTACAAAACTTACTATTCTTGACTTTTTTTGTTTTTTGGTTGCCCCCCCATTTTTTTTTGTTTTGCCTTGGATTTTTTTTGTTTTTATTATAACTATAAAGAACTTTGTTACAGAACTTACTTTTTATCCTAGTAACCAAAGTATTTAAAGATGAGTTACTTTATACCAGAATTATTGTGATTTTTAAAAGATTTAGTTACAGAACTCATTCACTATTTTGGTAATTATGGATATTAGTTTGTATTATAATTACAGTAAAAAAGTTTGTTACAGACTTACTCATTATTCAGTAACACATGGGAGTTGGCTTATTGATGAACATCGATAAAGTGAAAAGCTGAAATCCTGTTTCTAAAAATGAAAATTTTGAAATTAGTTTTTGCTTTTGCAATATTCAATAAACATAAATAGATGGCAACAGAGTTGTTATATTATTATACAAAAAACTATACATATAGTTAAGATATCATATTGGTGCGATGTCTTAATTTCTTATATTAATTATTAATTCACAGTTCAATTATGATTCATGATGATATTTCTGACATTTTAATTATATACTAATAAAGAGAATCTCTTTAAAGTGATTTTCTAAACATTTTGTTCTCAAAGAATTCTTATCATAAATAAGGCTGTAAATGATGTTTAAGCAACACACATTTGATTTTTTTTTATTGAATAAAAAGCTTCGATTGGTTTATTAAACATTGTCACCCACCAATTCTTCCATCAACGAACTTCCAAGCCTTTGATGATCTTGCATCAAAATCAATCTTCTACCAGTACAAAAAACAAACACGTACTTACATAAGATATAGTAGGTGGCTGTTAGCCGTAAAGCTGTAAAGCCATAATGCTTGTATGGCAAATAACAACATATTCATCAGTTTCCGGTTTGGAGTGACTGGGTGTCGTGCATGTAGTTACTTAATTATAACATTATAATATTATACTATAGTTATGGTATCGCATTATTACAATATTGCAGCATTACGGCATTACAGAGTTGTGGCATCACGACATTACAGCATTACGGCATTACGGTGTTATGGCATTACGGCATATTATTTTTATAGCTATGCCAATTAATTCTACCATTGGTAAAACACCATAATTGCCGTAATTTAGTAATTCTACTACCAACATTCCACCAACTATAACATAAGATGAGCCAGAAGATTTTACTTATTTCACCTGTTAATAAAACCAAAAAAGGAAAGCAAATTTTATAAATAAGCTGAAGTATGTGGGATAAAAATTTAGGGTTAGAGCCTTAAAGTTAGAGGCTATATGATTAGATCGACACTTACTATATGTAAAATTACATTCCTGCTATTTTTATTAGCGTGCCAAGATCAATTAAACATTAGTTTTTGAGTAATTTCGTTTTTTCTTCTTTTTGTTCGGATTCTTTGTGCAATAGTCTAAATTTGCACTCTATGATTGGCTTCATGAGTTTGTATTACCGCTATTACGAAAATTTTATTGTATAGAGTGGCTGTGCATGGGTTTAGGGCCACAGATCGTCGTTTGAGACTATAGATTTTGGTCTAGGACCATGGATTTTGGTTCGAGACCGCAGGTCTTGGTTTCAGACCATAATAATTTAGAATGTATAATACGATAGTGAGCTCAGAGAATGATAATAAATAAAATAAGGAAAAATTCCTTTTCTATTCCATTTTAATATAATATATCATTTATTCCGAATCCCCTAATGAAAATCCATTCCGCATAACCTATGCTGAGCTAATTCGACCTCCCGTTAGCCAAGTCTCTCCCACGGGTTGTACACTGCACAAACGGAACTATGCAAATAAAGAAATTAGAAATTATAATGATCAACGGATTAATTGACAGTGAAATGACTTATAAAAGAAAGACCTACTGGTTGATGAGACTTTGAAATGACTTATAAAAGAAAGATCTATGGGTTGATGAGTCGACGTTGAAATTGTATTATAGATAAAAGAAAGATCTACGGGTTGAGATTTTTCTTAGATACACATTTGTTTATTTCTACCGATTATTATATCGACAATCATACATGTTTTCGATAATCCTAAATAATAATGATTAATGGTGATCGAACCGATCAAAAAAAAAAAAAAACAAGGGAAGATCATTTACTTTGAACTAACCACATGCATAAATACGACAGCTGATGATTAGATCTACATAATGATAACGAATGAGAGAGGGCAAAAAAGATTAACAGGTACGCAAGTGCTAAATGACGAAATGATCTACTCGTTGAGGGTCGAAATGAAAATTTGTATTATTTGATAATAAGTCAATAATGTTTTTCAGATGTTTTTTTTCCTACAAAAAAAAAGCGATGCAAATTTTGTTATAATCATTATTTTAATATTGTAAGCTTTTATTTCGTTAATTATATTTAATTAGTTCGGTATTTTATATTTTTAATTAATAATAATAAGTCAAAATTTATTTAATAGCTATGTGGCAACGAAGATCTAATAAGCATATAATATCTATTGAAAAAATTTTCAACTTATCATTTGTAAAGTTAAGAATAATAGCAAACTTCTTGCGGCATTGAATGTTTAAATAGAATACAAAAATCCGAATCTTTATCAATAGACAAGTTAACGTCTTATCTATTTTACCAAATTTCATCACAGTCAACAAATATTTAGAAAGAAAGCATTGATCAGTCTGAAATGAAGGGCGAAAGAATGATTAACTGCAAAAAAAGTTATAATTTATTAAAGAACGTCACAGAAAACAAACCAAATGGTTAAAAAGAATAAACTATTATAATGTCGAAATTCAAAATTTACTTGTATTGTTCATGAATTTAGATATGTGTTAAATTACATTAATTATTGCATTATATTATCGTAAAAAAAAGTCTTAGTAAAAAGAAAAAAATAAAATAAAATAAAATAAAAATTCGAAGATATCTTCCGGACCTTCATCCGAACCCAACCTGGTACACATTTTCTGGGTGCATGTCACGCATTCGGTGGCACGTATATACACGTTGTACGTGATGACACGTCGAATTACACGGAATGGCACGTGTTAAAAATGACACATGCTGGCTCGTTTCACGGAGTACTATAAGAGCGAAGGATCACAAGCGATTTTTTTTTAAAAAAGTTGCAATATCTCAACAAATCGCAAGTAAGCCTGCTCTGGTATCTTAAGGAAAAAGATTCCTTGCAAGATTTTACACATTTGTTGCTTTAGCTTCCAGATATGTACATACTTCAACTATTATCCGGTTCTCTTCTAATAAAATGTCTATTGGAAAGTGGACCATAAATTTACGTTCCTGGTTTCACGTGACAGCGTCGCAGCTACCTTCCAAGAGATATAAGATCACACAAGCATTAACACAAGCTGGGCACTTCCCCTTGGGAAGGGATCCGTGGCCCTATTTATTAATTACTAATACTTGCATCATCGCTCATGCAATCATGATCTCTTATTTTGGTGCGTACCCGATCATTAGTCACATGAAAACAGATCACGATTGAATTTTTAACATTTGTAGTCCCATTATTACGCATCATAACCAACTAGCTACGTACTAATTCATACTATTTACACTATATGCAGCTCTAATTCTTGAAGATTTGTGTTATAAAAATATCTACGCTACAACCATAAATTTGACATGCAGTAGTAAGATATGAGCTAAAAGCTGATGATAATATATTCTTATTGGGTGACACTCATATTGCTCAAAACCACTGTAGTGCCGCAAATGATAATGCTATTTATTCTTTCTCTCGTTTTTCTTGTGTCTTTTAGATTCTCTTTGAAAATTAATTTCATCCACATCACGATTTAAAACAAAGTCCGAATCATTAATTATTTCCCAAATGTTCTCTAAAAATTCGGCGAATTCATCTGAAATATCCAAGAAATTCTCTAATTCATTATACTATTTATTCAACTCTTGATCATCCCGTTTTCGTTTATATGTAGATGTTAAAAGATTGTCAACATCCATTTTATTCAAATATTCGACAGTATCTTGAGCTTGAGATTTGGCATAAACAATTTAGTTAAATATTGTCTTAATCCATCAATTATATCGATGTGAGTAGCTTGCTTGATAATCTTCAAGTGTGAAGGTTTAAAGAAGTCTTCAGCATTGGAATAATTTTTAAAAGCATCATATATTTCTTTGAAAATGCTTTCAAGTTGTTCACTTAAAATAAAATTCTGATGTTGATTTTGTTTAATATAATTATCTGCCTTAACCTTTTTTTCTAAAATATCATTAAAACACCAATTCGTAATTTCAGTGTCTGCTCCAAATTTATTTAATACCCAATCATAATAAAAAGCTGAGAAATTTAAAGGCATAAATGGACTATCATTATTATCATTCGGCCTATTTTTAAACTCAGATTTCATCGCTTTATCAAATATTTCTTCGTGATCTTTGCCGATAACCGAATACCAAAAATTCAAAACAACATCAATTTTCTTCAACCTTTTATCCAATCGAAATACCTGTAATATTTCGATTAAACAATGATGTAAAAATTCTTCCTTCGATACATTTTTTATCTGCAAAAATGCTTTTATCATTGTATTTCCAACCTCAACCAATCTTTTTTCAAGTAACAATGTATCTACAATAACAGTATAGTGTAAATCAAATCCAAGCATTATTAATTCCGAAAGTCGCTTAACCACTTCTTCAGGATTTGGAGAAGTCCAGTTAGTGGCAGATGCTGGAGAAAAGAGCATAATTATAGCGCCTTGCATGACCAATTCATTAACATCTTTACAAATATTGTGGCATCCAATCTTACGCCAATAATTCACCAAATCAGTATGAATCAGTATTGCTCTAGCTATTACGTTCAACTGTCTGATATTCTCATATCCATCTTTAGCTGGATATTCTTCTGATATATTTAGTTGCGCATATCTGTTTTGAATGATTCCAGACCGTGGAGGGGAGGGGATAAATTTCTGATTCATGATTAGATCTTTAATCTGCTCCAAATTTTTTGACATAATGGCTTTAGCTTCTTTAAGAGCATAAGGACCTGCAGATAAAAAGTGGAATAATTCCATATCGTTTCCTTTTAGTGATAGCTGTGATTCACCAAATTGTTCTGCTGCCGCTTTAAGTATATATAAGAAAACAGACATATCCAAGTCACTGGCCCAAGGTTTTTTTATAGTTTGTTGAATGTTCTGAAGTGAGTTATTATTCGATCTTCCAGGATTGTTATTGTATTCTATTTTCTACGCAACAAGGTCTTTACCCAACTTTCCAAATGCAAAAGAAGTCTTTGGAAAAATATCTAGATATTATAGCCTTAGCAATAATTGCCCTAGCAACGGGTAGATTAATAAAGTTTGGACTAAATTTGACTGCATAAAAAAGAGCGTGAGCTCGACCATATTTATAAATAATCTATTTAGCTCTCGCTTGCTGATCGATTGAAATTTTATACCAATTTCTACAAGTCAGTATTATATTTAAAGGAAATTCCACATATTGGAAGATATTGATTAAAATTTCATCTACTAGGCGATATTGTATGTATGGAATTGCATTGGACTTATTCTCTATTCGACCTTGAATATCTGGATCCATATAAATATATATAAATATAAGAAATCAATTTTTAATTATTTAGCGTAGTCTCATAAGCTATGTTAATTACCTGAAGATTCTTTAGATAATTCCTTGATAGCTTTTGATATTAAAGAATGAAAACCCTTGGTCTTTGTAATATGTTCGAGTTGTTTATATAGAGAAATCTCACATAAAAATATACCACGAATGTACAATTTTTCAACCATTGAATTTTTGGAATGAGAGAGACCCAAGGGGTACATCCAAGATCCGCAACTTCAATGCGATTTTGAGGAAATAAAAAAATATGAATTCGAAACATTATAATTACAAGATTGTGATATGACAGAATAACGTTTCATAATTTACACCCTTCAAAACCAGCTTCTTCCGTTTGCCTAATTATTAGTTCAAAAATTATTATGATTCTTTATCTCAAATTATAAGAGTTAATTAAGTTAATATTTTACAATACATTTTTTTTGGATGAATCCAAAAAGTTGAGTAAGATTATGAATAAAATTATCAGGTTCAAAAAACTTTAAATCCATATTAGAGTCAATATCTTTTCGCATACATGAAAGTTTTTTCGCATCTTTGCGGACACGGAAACTTTATATATCGTCAAATTAAAGGAGTAAGGAATGAATTGTCCGTCAGAATCATCAATGATAATCAATTTAAATAATAATATTTATAAAAATGCGAAATAAAAATCGTACAAATCCATATAAAGAATGGGCTCTTTGTGTTACGTACGTGCAAGTTTTTAAGTTTGAGACAGTGGACAAATAAATTATGCTTATCGTTAATCATTATAAGTATTTCTATTTTTGTAATAGATATGCAGCTGTTTGCTATTCAAATTCCCAAATTTGCAATTAATCAATGAGCTATAGAAATTTAAAAAAAATCACAATATGTATTGAGGTGATGTAAATAATAAATATTTCCTAATTATCGACTTCAATAAAGTGTAAAATAAGCAAAATTAAATTTATTTGAGTATACTAACAGGTCAGGAACAAACCTCCAAAGGATGCTTCATAGTCGCAGCATGTACTGTAAAGTACACTATCGACTCTACAATGAACCTACAGTACATGATTAATGAACCGTAAGTTTGTGCTTTTACATGTTGTGGGCCACAACATGTAAAAGCACAAACTTACGGTTCATTAATCATGTAGTTCATTGTAGAGTCGATAGTGTACTTTACAGTACATGCTGCGACTATGAAGCATCCTTTGGAGGTTTGTTCCTGACCTGTTAGTATACTCAAATAAATTTAATTTTGCTTATTTTACACTTTATTGAAGTCGATAATTTAGGAAATATTTATTATTTACAGCACCTCAATACATATTGTGATTTTTTTTTAAATTTCTATAGCTCATTGATTAATTTCAAATTTGGGAATTTGAATAGCAAACAGCTGCATATCTATTACAAAAATAAAATACTTATAATGATTAACGATAAGCATAATTTATTTGTCCATTGTCTCAAACTTAAAAACTTGCACGTACGTAACACAAAGGGCTCTCCATTCTTTATATGGATTTGTACGATTTTTATTTCGCATTTTTATAAATATTATTATTTAAATTGATTATCATTGATGATTCTGACGGACTATTCATTCCTTACTCCTTTAATTTAACGATATATAAAGTTTCCGTGTCCGCAAAGATGCGAAAAAACTTTCATGTATGCGAAAAGATATTGACTAAATAATATGGATTTAAAGTTTTTTGAACCTGATAATTTTATTCATAATCTTACTCAACTTTTTGGATTCATCCAAAAAAAATGTATTGTAANTCTAATATGGATTTAAAGTTTTTTGAACCTGATAATTTTATTCATAATCTTACTCAACTTTTTGGATTCATCCAAAAAAAATGTATTGTAAAATATTAACTTAATTAACTCTTATAATTTGAGATAAAGAATCATAATAATTTTTGAACTAATAATTAGGCAAACGGAAGAAGCTGGTTTTGAAGGGTGTAAATTATGAAACGTTATTCTGTCATATCACAATCTTGTAATTATAATGTTTCGAATTCATATTTTTTTATTTCCTCAAAATCGCATTGAAGTTGCGGATCTTGGATGTACCCTCTTGGATCTCTCTCATTCCAAAAATTATATGGTTGAAAAATTGTACATTTGTGGTATATTTTTATGTGAGATTTCTCTATATAAACAACTCGAACATATTACAAAGACCAAGGGTTTTCATTCTTTAATATCAAAAGCTATCAAGGAATTATCTAAAGAATCTTCAGGTAATTAACATAGCTTATGAGACTACGCTAAATAATTAAAAATTGATTTCTTATATTTATATATATTTATATGGATCCAGATATTCAAGGTCGAATAGAGAATAAGTCCAATGCAATTCCATACATACAATATCGCCTAGTAGATGAAATTTTAATCAATATCTTCCAATATGTGGAATTTCCTTTAAATATAATACTGACTTGTAGAAATTGGTATAAAATTTCAATCGATCAGCAAGCGAGAGCTAAATTGATTATTTATAAATATGGTCGAGCTCACGCTCTTTTTTATGCAGTCAAATTTAGTCCAAACTTTATTAATCTACCCGTTGCTAGGGCAATTATTGCTAAGGCTATAATATCTAGATATTTTTTCAAAGACTTCTTTTGCATTTGGAAAGTTGGTTAAAGACTTTGTTGCGTAGAAAATAGAATACAATAACAATCCTGGAAGATCGAATAATAACTCACTTCAGAACATTCAACAAACTATAAAAAAACCTTGGGCCAGTGACTTGGATATGTCGGTTTTCTTATATATACTTAAAGCGGCAGCAGAACAATTTGGTGAATCACAGCTATCACTAAAAGGAAACGATATGGAATTATTCCACTTTTTATCTGCAGGTCCTTATGCTCTTAAAGAAGCTAAAGCCATTATGTCAAAAAATTTGGAGCAGATTAAAGATCTAATCATGAATCAGAAATTTATCCCCTCCCCTCCACGGTCTGGAATCATTTAAAACAGATATGCGCAACTAAATATATCAGAAGAATATCCAGCTAAAGATGGATATGAGAATATCAGACAGTTGAACGTAATAGCTAGAGCAATACTGATTCATACTGATTTGGTGAATTATTGGCGTAAGATTGGATGCCACAATATTTGTAAAGATGTTAATGAATTGGTCATGCAAGGCGCTATAATTATGCTCTTTTCTCCAGCATCTGCCACTAACTGGACTTCTCCAAATCCTGAAGAAGTGGTTAAGCGACTTTCGGAATTAATAATGCTTGGATTTGATTTACACTATACTGTTATTGTAGATACATTGTTACTTGAAAAAAGATTGGTTGAGGTTGGAAATACAATGATAAAAGCATTTTTGCAGATAAAAAATGTATCGAAGGAAGAATTTTTACATCATTGTTTAATCGAAATATTACAGGTATTTCGATTGGATAAAAGGTTGAAGAAAATTGATGTTGTTTTGAATTTTTGGTATTCGGTTATCGGCAAAGATCACGAAGAAATATTTGATAAAGCGATGAAATCTGAGTTTAAAAATAGGCCGAATGATAATAATGATAGTCCATTTATGCCTTTAAATTTCTCAGCTTTTTATTATGATTGGGTATTAAATAAATTTGGAGCAGACGCTGAAATTACGAATTGGTGTTTTAATGATATTTTAGAAAAAAAGGTTAAGGCAGATAATTATATTAAACAAAATCAACATCAGAATCTTATTTTAAGCGAACAACTTGAAAGCATTTTCAAAGAAATATAAGATGCTTTTAAAAATTATTCCATTGCTGAAGACTTCTTTAAACCTTCACACTTGAAGATTATCAAGCAAGCTACTCACATCGATATAATTGATGGATTAAGACAATATTTAACTAAATTGTTTATGCCACAATCTCAAGCTCAAGATTCTGTCGAATATTTGAATAAAATGGATATTGACAATCTTTTAACATCTACATATAAACGAAAACGGGATCAAGAGTTGAATAAATGGTATAATGAATTAGAGAATTTACGTAATGACTTGGATATTTCAGATGAATTCGCCGAATTTTTAGAGAACATTTGGGAAATAATTAATGATTCGGACTTTGTTTTAAATCGTGATGTGGATGAAATTAATTTTCAAAGAGAATCTAAAAGACACAAGAAAAACGAGAGAAAGAATAAATAGCATTATCATTTGCGGCACTACAGTGGTTTTGAGCAATATGAGTGTCACCCAATAAGAATATATTATCATCAGCTTTTAGCTCATATCTTACTACTGCATGTCAAGTTGTAGCGTAGATATTTTTATAACACAAATCTTCAGAATTAGAGCTGCATATAGTGTAAATAGTATGAATTAGTACGTAGCTAGTTGGTTATGATGCGTAATAATGGGACTACAAATGTTAAAAATTCAATCGTGATCTGTTTTCATGTGACTAATGATCGGGTACGCACCAAAATAAGAGATCATGATTGCATGAGCGATGATGCAAGTATTAGTAATTAATAAATAGGGCCACGGATCCCTTCCCAAGGGGGAAGTGCCCAGCTTGTGTTAACGCTTGTGTGATCATATATCTCTTGGAAGGTAGCTGCGCGACGCTGTCACGTGAAACCAGGAACGTAAATTTATATTTACTTACCCCGTTCCATTCACGTGCCATCACACATGTCAATTGGCTTAGTAAACTGCTACAAAAGGCACGGACGATTTACGTGATTTCACGTTAAATTGGCACGTGTATACGGATCAACACGGTCCGCTGATTCCCGTGCCTACTCGAACCATGCACGTGCAAACCCGACCATAGCACGTGCCACTCGGCCATGTGCCTATACACTGTTTTTCCGAACGATCCCGGACCACGTTTCTTATAGGTATATACAGAATCCAACTAATATAAAATTATGGCCGTTCATGCAAATGTACCCTTTATGCGATTTGATTGGTTGATTTGATGATGCGGAATTGTTTGTTGAACGGTTTGTAGAATTTGCAAATGACACTAACTAAAATTAGGTTAATCGGATAACAATAATGCTTTAAATTAGATGATTGTGTTGTATATCGGTTAATTTAATTTTATGGATAACATACATATAATGCTAGCTAAAATTAGGATAGTAAAAAATTGTTGTGACTATATCGATATAATTTGTTTTATAAATATAACAGGGACGGAGTGATATACAATATCACGAAGTATATGGTTACTATAGGGCTACCCCAGTAGTGCCGTGAGAATGCACCAATCAGATGATTTACATTAATCAAAACAACGAAAATGCTCAATATTTTTAAAGTCATAAAACCTTATGTTAAGGTTAGGTAATGATCGAAGGAAGATTCATTCTGTACCGAAACTTTGCAAGGAATTTTTTTGTTAATGCGCAGTAGGCAGTTTCATAGGCAAAAATTTGAGCCATCATCACTTTTTAAAAATGCATGATTTTTACATTACACATAACCCGGAGATCTTATTGGCGTCACTTATTGGAAAAGATACGATTGGTGCATCTTTCACGGGCTTTATTATAGCAAGTTAAGTGGTACGCAAAATCTTATATATGATTGGACAATATGCTAAACGCAGAAAAACGTGAATTTCAGCACTTAAACATCATCACATATTACTATATTTAATTATTGTATGAGAATTGTTTAACCAAACAATGCTTTAACAGATGACGATCACTATAAAAAAATGTCATAACTAAATATGAGATATAACACATTACATATCAAAAAGAAATGTCGGTATTTACCGTAGATGATTGAGGAAAAATATCGAGCAACCTACGCAGTTTATTGAGCATCGACTTTTTTTTTTAAGCTACAAATTATGTTGTCGTCACGACAAGCTATTCTTACATATGTGAGGTCAATTAAAACAATTGCATCGTTCTTGAGACGCGGGAGGGACGGGTCGATGCAACCAGAACGAAAGTCGTCAAAATTAATTTCTCATGCTTACTAAAACACTATGATCCAATTACCTCATATATACGCAATTATTACATACTCACTGATGCTACTAAATTATCATCATACTCATATCTTAATTGCATAACTAATTACTACATACTTACATCACTCGATCGATCGAACATGTGACCGTATCCAGGCCTATCACATGTTCGATCAGGTGAATACAAAGCTGCCTCGATAAACTGCAAATCTTACGTTTTTGATACTCCTGCACTTACTTTTTTGATACTCCTGTATGTGCCCCAAAATTACTTTACTTTTTTGATACCGATCTGCATATATACACGTGACTTGTGTTACACAAAGGCCCAGTGCATTGTTTTTGCAAAAATAATTTTTGGTTACACGCCACTAATGTCGTAACGTTACACAAGTCTAATTTTGGTACTCTAACCGGGCATTAAGATTAATGCTGGTGGGCACTATCATGATAATGCCCCCGGGGGGTTAGACATAATTCCGGCCCACCCTAACCCTAAATCTAGTGGACCCTAACCCGGCATTAAGCTTAATGCTGGTGGGCACTATCATGATAATGCCCCCGGCGGGGTTAGACATAATTCCGGCCCACCCTAACCCTAAATCTAGTGGTACCCTAACCCGGCATTAAGCTTAATGCTGGTGGGCACTATCATGATAATGCCCCCGGCGGGGTTAGACATAATTCCGGCCCACCCTAACCCTAAATCTAGTGGTACCCTAACCCGGCATTAAGCTTAATGCTGGTGGGCACTATCATGATAATGCCCCCGGCGGGGTTAGACATAATTCCGGCCCACCCTAACCCTAAATCTAGTGGTACCCTAACCCGGCATTAAGCTTAATGCTGGTGGGCACTATCATGATAATGCCCCCGGCGGGGTTAGACATAATTCCGGCCCACCCTAACCCTAAATCTAGTGGTACCCTAACCCGGCATTAAGCTTAATGCTGGTGGGCACTATCATGATAATGCCCCCGGCGGGGTTAGACATAATTCCGGCCCACCCTAACCCTAAATCTAGTGGTACCCTAACCCGGCATTAAGCTTAATGCTGGTGGGCACTATCATGATAATGCCCCCGGCGGGGTTAGACATAATTCCGGCCCACCCTAACCCTAAATCTAGTGGTACCCTAACCCGGCATTAAGCTTAATGCTGGTGGGCACTATCATGATAATGCCCCCGGCGGGGTTAGACATAATTCCGGCCCACCCTAACCCTAAATCTAGTGGTACCCTAACCCGGCATTAAGCTTAATGCTGGTGGGCACTATCATGATAATGCCCCCGGCGGGGTTAGACATAATTCCGGCCCACCCTAACCCTAAATCTAGTGGTACCCTAACCCGGCATTAAGCTTAATGCTGGTGGGCACTATCATGATAATGCCCCCGGCGGGGTTAGACATAATTCCGGCCCACCCTAACCCTAAATCTAGTGGTACCCTAACCCGGCATTAAGCTTAATGCTGGTGGGCACTATCATGATAATGCCCCCGGCGGGGTTAGACATAATTCCGGCCCACCCTAACCCTAAATCTAGTGGTACCCTAACCCGGCATTAAGCTTAATGCTGGTGGGCACTATCATGATAATGCCCCCGGCGGGGTTAGACATAATTCCGGCCCACCCTAACCCTAAATCTAGTGGTACCCTAACCCGGCATTAAGCTTAATGCTGGTGGGCACTATCATGATAATGCCCCCGGCGGGGTTAGACATAATTCCGGCCCACCCTAACCCTAAATCTAGTGGTACCCTAACCCGGCATTAAGCTTAATGCTGGTGGGCACTATCATGATAATGCCCCCGGCGGGGTTAGACATAATTCCGGCCCACCCTAACCCTAAATCTAGTGGTACCCTAACCCGGCATTAAGCTTAATGCTGGTGGGCACTATCATGATAATGCCCCCGGCGGGGTTAGACATAATTCCGGCCCACCCTAACCCTAAATCTAGTGGTACCCTAACCCGGCATTAAGCTTAATGCTGGTGGGCACTATCATGATAAGGCCCCGGCGGGGTTAGACATAATTCCGGCCCACCCTAACCCTAAATCTAGTGGTACCCTAACCCGGCATTAAGCTTAATGCTGGTGGGCACTATCATGATAATGCCCCCGGCGGGGTTAGACATAATTCCGGCCCACCCTAACCCTAAATCTAGTGGTACCCTAACCCGGCATTAAGCTTAATGCTGGTGGGCACTATCATGATAATGCCCCGGCGGGGTTAGACATAATTCCGGCCCACCCTAACCCTAAATCTAGGAACCCTAAAAACTAATTGTTCGAAGCAACATCCAATCACATTACATATACTAGATGCATATGTTGTGTAACCAGTATATGTACTGTGATTGGATGTTGCTTCGAACAATTAGTTTTTAGGGTTCCTAGATTTAGGGTTAGGGTTAGGGCTGTAAATCGATTCTAAAAATTAGAATCGATGATCGAATCCCTAAAATCGTTTTAGAATCGATGATCGAATCTTTTGAGTTGTCATACTGAGCTTTAATCTGTTTTGTACTGTTAAATGCTATAAGTTATTTATAAACAATATAAATTTAATTTTTTTTTAATGTATAAAAAAGTAATAAATAGAATACTGGAATAATTATATAAAATAAAATATAAATTAAAAATTGTGGATAAAAAAGCGAATGCTAAAAAAACTGCACTCTAAAATCAAATTATTTTTAATCTTTCATCTTCATTTAATTTATTATTTTCAATTAATGAAGTATTTTGTTGATTTTCAAGTTGAAGACGTTTAGCCCTTGTTGTAGTAACCATATTGATATGAACAAAAAATAAACTCTTAATTAAATTATTTGTATCGAATATTTATATATTTAAAAACTATTATAAAAAATAGAGAACATTCGGTAATTAAAATCTTTATGCTTATTATTTGTATTCAGCCATTTTATAATTATTAGTTTTATACTTACGGACTATTACAATGTTTTGATAAATATTCTTTGCTTTTAGATATATAAGAAAATATAATGCTGTGTTTGTTATTAAAAACAATAAAACACATAAGCCTATCATTTGTACTAAGCCATTCTATAATATTTATTTAATACTGTCGCTAATATTCTCGGTTTTTAGATAAGCACATAAAAAATATAAACGGTTGTGTTTGTTACTATTTAACTTATTATTTTTCAAAGCCTCTATAGCTATCTGAAATCACATCGTTAAAAATTATAAGCCGTATTATGTTTTTAAACTTTAAGCCTATTGTTTTCAATAATAAACATAGCTTTATATTTTTTACACATACACTTAAAACGAAGAGAATATTTATCAAAACTTTATGCATTTAAATATTTAATATAAAACGATTATATATTTAGAATCGATTCTAAATCTTTGAATCGATTTTAGAATATTTAATCGCTTGTAACAAACGATTAAAACGATTATTACAGAATGAGAATCGATTCTGATTCGATTAACGATTAAAACGATTATTATAGAATCGATTTATAGCTTTAGTTAGAGTGGGCCGGAATTATGTCTAACCCCGCCGGGTGCATTATCATGATAGTGCCCACCAGCATTAAGCTTAATGCCGGTGTTACTATCGGAAAAAAGGGAGATATCAGACACGCCGGTTTAAGCTGCTTGGATAGTAAACGAGGATCAGAAAAATCGGATGGGCTGAGATGGATATCGGATAGGGTGGGTTTATAATAAATAAAGGAGGAAAATATGTAATCACGAATAATGTAATCAAATAATAAATCTATGTATCACGAAGAAATAATAAATCAAATAAATAATCGTTAAAAATAATCACCAGATATAAATATCAATCATGTAATAATCATTCAATACGATATATAAATAAATAAAGCAAATCAGCAGATACGATATAAAAAGAATCCACTCAGAAGACTTTATTATAAAGGAGGAATTCACTCAGATAAACCTAAAGATACAAGAAGGGCGAATACATCTGTCTTTTATACATGTTAGCGAACTCAATTCCCCCCGGGTCATTATCCTTCCGTCATTACTAATACACATTTATCCTCAACACCAATTATACTTTTCCCTCGCGTCTTTATCCAATTCAAGACTCAAACCCGAAGCATTAATTTGAAATCTGCCTTTCTAATTCTTCATTGGGCTAGCAGATTTGCGATAATATTTAAAGGCTTCACACGCTTAGTATTGTTCAAGCATGAATCTAATTTAATTTCACGCGTCGCAGATAATTTAGTATGGATATCGGGTTTGGTAATTATACATATCTATAGATGGACATATATGGTAATCGGGATATCTATAGATAGTAATAAGAAAAGATATATCTGGTAATAACGTAGGGTAGGTATAGGTATTATATTTAAGGAAGGGATAATCGATCATAATCGTAATGCACTGGGCCTTTGTGTAACATAAGTCACGTGTATATATGCAGATCGGTATCAAAAAAGTAAAGTAATTTTGGGAAAGTAAGTGCAGGAGTATCAAAAACGTAAGATTTGTCGATAAACTCATACAGGGGGTCCCAAAATTCTGGGTCGGGATACGTCGTAGCGCATCGGAATCTTGGTCGGTTAGATCGGACTTGAACAATTTTGCTCCAAGATCATAAAAAATTTTACTAATAAATCATATCCATTCATTAAGTAAAAAATGCTGATAATTTTGCTATAAAACTTGCCAACAATTAGGGCTAAATACCGACCTAGATCCGACGCATCTGACCTGGAAATTTGGAGACAGCCCTGTAAAAATCGCCTCGATACATATGTATCGAGCAGAGATTATCTATGAGTTCGCCAGAGCAGCCACCTCAAAGTTCTCTAATAGTCAACATCGCGATAATTGAGTGATTAATTGATTACATTGCATTAATGAATTTTGGGTGCCTGATTTGAATATTAGTGTGACACGTGATGAATTTTGTCATAGGATAAAATCCGCATTTTATTATATTTTTTATTATAGTAAAAGCGGATTTTATCCTAATGGATGATCATAGCAGATTTCTCTATTCTACAATAATTTTCATAAAATCTAAATTACACTTATATGTTAATTATATTTTTATCTAATTATCAAATCACTCAAAAGGCGCCGTGGGCGCCAACCCTAACATAAAATTATACATGTTAATTTTTATATATTATTCAATGAGTACTGTATTACTATTTGTACACTATGTGTTTAGATGTGTATGTACACAGGTATTATAGAAACCAACCAATATCTTAAAATTTTGATTATGAAACCACCTTTGGCCTTTAATAAAAACAATTCATTGCAATATTTTGGTATAAATTTTACCTCGTCCCAATTTTAACCCATTTTACCCTAACCATAAACAAGAGTTTTCGTTGTAAAACTTGGATTGATTAACATGTTACGCAAAACTGTAATTCAATAAATTATATCCGAGTTTGCACACTATATGTTTACTAATAAATTTTATTATTTATGTAAAAATTTATTTAAACTTATATAAAAAAATATAAAAATAATTTTACAAAAAAATTATGTAAATGGTATATATTTATGAATTTTATGTATTATTAATAATTTATAGATCATAATTATATTACTTATATATATTGTAAATTTAAATAAAAATTTTATATAAATTTTATATATTGATAAACAAATAATATAAAACGCACTTATGGAGTTATTGGTATTGCTAAATTTTAGGGTTAGTATACAGGCTTAGGATTTTTTATATATAATATATATTAGATATAAGGTTCCGATTTTAGTTTTCATGAAGGTTTTGGGATCTTGAACATTTTTACTAATCCCGTTTACTTGGTAAGTTTTTGAGAAATAGAGATCTATGATGTTAAACACCTAAGGTGCAGAATAGTAGTCTTGTTAATAAATTATATATATATATATATAATTATATAACCTTTACTTATTATATTGTATAAATTAAATAAATTTTAATGTAAATTTTAAGGAAAAATATCTCAAAATTTTACTAGGATAACCCTTGTTGTGTTACTAATTACAAATGCTCCTCTCGTAATTTTACTCTAATCCAACTCTATTTCTAATTCTAACTTGAATTATAACTTTTATTTTTATTCTAACTTTTAATTATAACTTTTATTTTTATTCTAACATTTTGTTTATTTGGTTACTTAACATATTTTTATATTTAAAATTTTAGATACGTAATTGTTAAATAAATATTACAGTATTTATATTTATATTTATATATAATTATAACCATTTAAGTCTGCATTAGGTTTATATATCTATGTATAATTTTTAAATATAATTTATGTAAATTTCTACATAACTTAATGTAAAATGTATTTCGTGATGTGATGATTTTAGCTGAACGTTATGCCTAAATTAATAAGCTTAAAAAGCAGCACTTCAATCTATACAAATTTCCAAATCAGGTGAGATTCAAAGATTTTCTTTTTAATGTCACAAAAAATGGCACAAATCTTCATTTTTATTACAGGTATACGGAATTCCCTAAAACTGGTTTCATTTCCGCAATCAGAATCTTCTAATGCTGTAATAGAAATAAAAGCATCTTATGTTCGCAATATGAAAAAAAAAAATTTGTTATGTCTGTCAATTCTTCAGGTAAATATTATATTGTGTACATACCGAATGCACGGAAGAAGATCTAAATAAACATAATATTAGTCTAAATGGCATAAATTTAGTTGTTATAGGTTGTTTTTTTAGATGCCTGAAGCCAAATTTGACTGAAATTAGTCCCTGAAATAAATTATCTTGCACGTGTTATTTAGTAATTTTAGTCAGGCGTAACTTTAGGCATGTGTTAACTTCAGGCGTAAAATCGTCTTGGAAATGACGAATTGTTTCTTCTAAATGAGCACAATTTTGTGCTAAGGCAGTCATTTTACAATAGTAATAATCACTAGTTTCTTAGATGATAAACAATTATTTTCATAAATTAAATTAATATTAATAATACAATATAGAATTTCAATAGTAAGCAAATAAATAAACAAAAGTTTACTCCAAAAAGTTATTATTACTAAGCTCTAAATTTTGTTTATGCCAGTTGACTTAACAAAAATGAACAAATTTTTTACATGGCAATTATTTTTGTTCAATTCACCTTATTGTAAGTTATAATGCATGCATTATACAACTTCACATCTTGGTTTTCAGCTTTTAGAATTGGGTTTGTAGAATTTTATAGTTTTATCTATCATCAATTCGGAATCAGCAAGGATTATTTTTGAACTTCTAACCAAAGTATGACTATTGCTGTAAGTCATGTCAATAAAATAACTTTAATTAATTACGTGTGATATTTTAAAGACAAAAAAAAAAAAAAAAAGATTACCCTTAAATATCATTATAAGTTTTCCTATTATAATATAAATTTCACTTTTTGGCTCGTAAATCTTGAATGAATACTAAAAAAAAGAAAGTTCAAGAAGCGAAATGTAAATCCGGAATTAATTCACAAATACAGTATCTGTTACAAATAAATGAAATAAACAAATTAACTATCCTGTAAGTTTATTTGATTTTTCAAGGTGAACTTGCATTTAAGCAAAATTTCGAGTTAAACGGCAATAGCTTTTCAGGGTAAATTTTGATTATTTATTCGTTTGCTAAATAAATATTATATTAACAATAATCCAGTATATTTAACACGTAAAAACCATATTCTTACTGCTATAAAAGGATCCGTCACAGCATTTAATTTTAAGGAACAAAAAAAAAAAAGAAAGACATCTGGCTTTCATTTTCACGTACTATGATTTTTTTTAAATACTGTAAACTGAAATGCGATATTTCGCTGTAGCATTTAACTTAGATTCTTATCGTAAGATAAGATATCATTTATATAGAAAAAAATAAAATTTAATTGATAAATTTCTACCGATTTAAAAATGACGCTATTTATTGATTCACAAATAACATATATTGATTCTGGATTGACAGAAATCAGTAACAAAGCATAGCTGGGTTTCTAAAATAACATGTTCTCAGCAATTTCCCTAATCTGATATTCAATAGTTCTCAACCGTTTTTTGCAGGATATTCTCAATAATTTTACCAAAATGTTGCTTATTTTTAGGCTTCGGAGGAATGGTACAAACTTCCATTTTATGATTAATTCTTTAATCTAAATTGTTTCCAAGATTTTTCTAGCTTGAATAATTACGTGTGGTCCACCACTATGAAATGAAAAGTCACCAAATCATTTCCTTTAACAGATATTTCAAAGTAAGGCTCAGATTTATTAAAAAGATTTGATGTTTTCGATGCTTTAAGTAAAATGTATGAAAATACTGCAAAAGGTGTGTCACTGCTCCAAGGTACTCATCACAAAGTCTTTTTTTTTCATAAATTCTATTTAAATCTATAATTTCACATAATTATTATATAGAATACTATATAAAAATTATATAGGTTAATTTTATATATTATTTAATATAGAATTTATATTAAAATTTGAATAAAGCTGGCATAGTAATGGCTTTTCAAAACCCGATAAAATAAAGTAATCACCTTTAGGGTTAAAGATGCTTTTCAACAATAAAGTCCTAAACTCTATTAAATCTTTCTGTTTTTCTTATTTCATTATGTGGTTTTTTTGAAAAATCAAATTGAGATGATAGCTAACCATGTAAAAGTTGTCCTATGAATGTTAAATAGTTAAGGCATTTGCATTTTATGCAATCACGAACAAATTTAAAACATATATAAGGCCGTTTGAAGTTAATTTTTTTGGTTAACATCACCCCCCAGCTGAAGTCTCCCCCCTCCCGAGAGTCCTGGAAAAGTAATGTTAACCAAAGAATCAACTTCAAACGGCCTAATTCTTTCCTGAGAAGTGTTTATAATTAAAAGTTTAGAAAATAATTGGTTATTCATATAATTAGAACGAATGTTGGATTTTCAGAAAAATAAGATATATTTGATTTTTTCAATTTATCCCTAAATTCTTAATAGATAATGATTAAAGAGTCAGAAATAAAACAAAAGGCGCAAGATAAGACCAATGAAGAAAGGTACCGGGTGTTTTATTAGGATATACAGTCGTCCCTCTCTATAATCACCAAGTCCGTCGCACCCTATTTTGGTGATTGTAAAGAGGTGTGACTATAAATAAAATACCTCATTATGGTCATCTATAGGCGAAATGTGGCGTGCTTCCATCTAAAACTTTTTTCATACTAAGTTAACGATACATGCCCACTAATTGAAAGTTGTAGAGCTCTTCGAGATGCATCCAACGGTGGTTAGATCATCCAAATCGGCCCAGTGGATGGCGAGATATCGTCGAAAAACGATTGGCCGACTATATAAAATCTCTATGTAAACAATATTTTTTTACATAAGAGATTTTATATAGTCGGCCAATCGTTTTTCGACGTTATCTCGCCATCCACTGGGTCGATTTGGATGATCTAACCACCGTTAGATGCGTCTCGACGAGCTCTACAACTTTCAATTAGTGGGCATGTATCGTTAACTTAGTAAGGAAAAAAGTTTTAGATGGAAGCACTCCACATTTCGCCTATAGGATCACTCTCATAGATAATTTTAAATATACGTGAATATGGAAATTGGCCAATCAGATCATATAATCCATATTTATTTAAAAATTGGTGACTATAATGAGGGTTTTTTATTAATAAAATTGTTAAAAAATCAAATTTTCATGGTGATAGTGATTATAAGCGATTTGTGACTATAATGAGGTTTTTTTACTATGTTTGAGTCCGTCGCGCAAAATCGGGTGCTTAAATAGAGGTGTGACTATATGGGGTGTGACTATAGGGAGGGACGACTGTACTATAAATTAAATATCATTCAGTTGAAGTTATTAATATTATATTGATATAATAACACAAAATATAAGAGCCCATTTAAAAGCGTATTCAAATTTATTGATGAAAATTTATTAAATTAACTGAAATTTAATACAAAATACAAAGAATTGATATCAAAAAAGAGAAAACTTTTAAACTTTAACCTTTCAGATATAGGGTTGTTATATAAGCACTGTCATTATTCTTTGTAAGATTCTATTGTATTTTATCGTAAAGCATAACAATTCTTATTTTCTGCTCCAAAATTGGAGGGTTGCGCTTATTCATCGACAACATCCGGTATTTTTTAAAAAAACTTTATGACTACCTTGATAAGAACTATTAAATGAAATAAATTTACTTTTATAAAGTGAATCAATATTTATTTGCATATATTCGTTTTTTATATTCTGTATCCTTTTATCAGATTCTGATAATTCTAATAAAATACTTTCATTATTTTGTCATTCTGAAAAAATTTCGTAAACTTCATTTGCTGTTGGTCATTTTTCTGGTTCTGTATGCCAACATTTCTTCATCAAATTCATATAGCATATTGCTGTATTTTCGTAAACAGGTGGTCGTAAACCACCACATACTTGGAACTGTTATTGTAATTTAGATTGTAACTTGGATTCTTGAACTAAAGCTACAGGTTTACCATTTAAAATTTCCCACGTAATTATACCAAATGAATAAATATCTGATGATTTAGTACAGTATATGGATGTTTGTTCAAAATTTCCGGTGCAATGTAAGGTAATATTCCATAAACTCCATCGGATTTTGATTTTAATTCAATATTAGCTGTAATCGAAAGTCCTAAATCTGCAATGTATGCATTTTTTAAGCTATTTAATAGTATATTTCCACTATGTAAATCTCGATGAACAAGATCATGAGAATGAATTATCTGAAGATCTGACGTAATACATTGTAACAGATTTAATTTATCTTTCCATTCCATTTTTGCTATATGATGTAGGTTTTTGCGCAAACAACCTTTTGAAGCAAATTTCATGACAAGAATATAATCTTTAGAAGTTTAGTATCTTGATATACCAAACCATTTTAAAAATGTTGGATTCTTAAGCCCAATATCACAATATGCTTTTAACTTATTATTAAAATGAATTATATATTCAGATTGATAATATAAATAATAAATCTTGAATGATAATAAAAATATTTAATAAATACCTCTTTTATAAATTCTTCGTGATAATTATTTATTTGTGAAGTAATTTAAGCGCAACTGTTCTTTTTATATTTTGACTTTTATCAAGCCATTCAGCATAATATACAGTTGCAAATCCACCTTTACCAATCATCTTAATATTTGTGAATACATCATAAGAAATCCAAGATATCTGATATTTATTTTCTATTAATATTTTTTTCAAGTCGTCATTAATTTCTGAATTATGTATCCACTCGTTTTTGCCTGTTATTTATTTATATAATTATTCAGTAAATAATTTAATATCAATATATATTTTATAAAAATTAATTCTGCTGTAATACCTATTTTTAAATCTTTTTCCCTAATCGAAGATTTAAAACAGTTATTACATGCATATTACATGTATAGATATACCAGGAGCGGGGTATGAAATACAGAGTATATGGTTTACGGGCAAGTTAGTTGATGTCCGCAATTCTGGGCATCTGATTGGATAAAAAGTCCTTGTGATTCTTTGTAACACCCCGTACAGTACTAAAAAGGGTTGCCGGAGGAGATTGCAGTCTAATTGGTAAAAAAGAATTCTTAATCGTAATATTGATATCGCAATGAGGTGTATACCAGGAACGTAGTACAAGGTACGAGGTGTATGGTTTACTGAAGAGTTAAATGGCGAAACTTGTGACTTTATATTTCTTATATTGGTTCATGTGTCTATGTTGATGTGCGTATGTACTGTACGTACGTAAGTAATTCGGTTATATTTTTCTATAGTGCGATGGGTTTAATTTTTTTGACCGGTCGTTGATTAAACACAAAAAAGTAAATAATACAAACAATATAACCTCTGTAGTATTATTAATAGTTCTCTTGTGTGCTGTACGGGAGTGTAATTCTCAGTATCTGATTGAAAAAATATTGTGTGTGACCAGCACTTTTGAGAGGCGCCTAGAATTAATGTCCAAAGAAACTAGTAGATTG
>QKWP01000188.1:208365-236853 GCA_003550325.1 Gigaspora rosea | reverse complement strand
TTTTTTTTTTTTTTTTTTTTTTTTTTTTTTTTATTATTATTATTACAGTACTAACATTCTACCTTCTTTTCTTTAGAACGAATGTAGTATGAATAGAGCGTGCTAGAACAAACGTAGCACGGTAGATAGTTTCTTTTTTTTTTAAATTGGTTTGTTACAGTACTAACATTCTTGCATTCCTTTTTTTTTTAGAGCGAACGAGTACGATTGAAACGGAATGTAACTAGAACGGACGGACGTAGCACAGTAGATAGTTTTTTTTTTTTACATATATATACTAGTTTTTACAGCACTAACGTTCATTCTTATGTTCTTTTTTTAGAATGGACATAGCACGATAGTTAGCTAGAACGAACATAGCACGGTTACGGTAAAATATTGGTTTTTTTTTATTAATTAGTTTATTCTGTACTAACGTTATTACGTTCTTTTTTTTAGAACGAACGTATTACGATTGAAACATGCTAAAACGGACGTAGCATGGTAGATAGTTTCTTTTTTCTTTTTTTTTTTTTTTTTAAATTAGTTGTTACATTACTAACATTCTTATGTTCTTTTCTTTAGAACGAACATAGTATGATTAGGACGTGCCAGAACAGACGTAGCACGGTAGATAGTTTTTTTTTTATATTAGTTTATTATTAGTTTATTACAGTACCAATGTTCTTACGTTCTTTTCTTTAGAACAGACGTAGCACGGTAGTTAACTAGAACGGACATAGCACGGTCACGGTAAATTTTTTTTTTTTTTATATATATATACAGTACTAACGTTCTTACATTCTTTTCTTTAGAATGAACGTAGTACGAATAGAACGTGCTAGAATGAACGTAACACAGTAGATATATATATTATATATATATATACAGTACTAACGTTTCTTCTTTTTTTAGAACATATTACGATTGTTTAGTTAGTATGGGTCATAGCAGTAGTATAATGGTTAATAGTAGTTAGTTAGCATAATAGTTAGTAGTAGATAGTTGAAATCGGGGTTTTTGTGTATTTTTTTTTTGATTTTTTTGTATTTTTTTTTAATTTTTTTGTATTTTTTTTTAATTTTTTTAGTTTTTTTTTTCCTTTTTTTAAGTAAAAACGCCATGACAATGGGTCGCCATAAATAACGCCCCTAAATTTTATCTCTTGATTTTTTTGGTTATTTTTAAATATCTATTACTGAATAAACAATGTCATATAATTATGAAACACTGATTGACCAATCTAATTTAATCGAGTTGTCAATCTTTGGTTGTAAATCTATTTTTAGAACACAATCGTTAAAAAATTGGTTTAACACTCAAGTTAAAAAATCACGATAATTTATTATATCAACATAAGGTAAAAAGTAAAATACATGTGAATAGAAACCAGTGCTTTATTTGAATCAAAGTCTCAAAATTGTTAAAAGGTGTCAAAGGCGGGTTTTCCAGTCCACAACCCAAATAACCAACTAGAATATCCAGATGGTTGCAAATGTATATATTATCAGAATCTAATAAAAGTTTAGGAAAAATTATGTTGGATAATTCTATCTATACATAATATCTAGCATCAAAGTGTATTAATTTTCCTGCTCCTGGTTTCGTGCAACTGCGTTGCGCAGCTACTTATATAATTAATGGGTATTATAATTTGTTGATCTGGAGACGTCAAGTCAACTAAGCGAATACAAAGGCCAAGTGTAACAATCTTTTTTTATAACTTGAAGATACTCTTATGAATTCACCTTTTTCAAAAAATTTTGAACACGCTCTAATCTTATTTTAACTTTAACCATGAATCAAAAGTATATGCACTTTTTTCACTGATCTTATGATTGATTTGTACATCTCAATATACTAGCTCAAATTTAAATTTTATATTTACCTTTGATACCAATATTTGGCTTTATCTAGATCCCTTGTTATTCCAATTCCATTTCGATAACAATCTGCAACTTTTGACATTCCACTAACGTCTCCTATTTCTGCAGATTTTTGATAATAAACGAATGCCTTATGTTCATCCTTTTCAACTCCAATTCCATAATGATAACAATGTCCGAACTATTTTTTCTACTCGCATTCCCCATCTCTGCAAATTTTTGATAATAAGCGAAATCCTTATGTTCATTCTTTTCAACTCCAATTCCATGACGATAACAATATCCAACACTATATGTTCCACTAATGTTCCGCATCTCGAAAGGTTTTTGATAATAAACGAATGCCTTATGTTCATCCTTTTCAACTCCAATACCTTCATAATGACAACTTCCAACATTATATGTTCCATCAGCATTTCCCATATCTGCAGATTTTTTGATAATGAACAAATGCCTTAAGTTTATCCCTTTCAACTCCAGTGTCAAAAAAGAAAAGTGGTTGAAAAGTTGTTTGTTCAAGAGGTAGAAGATAGAGTTGTAAATGGCATTGTGCCATTTTGGTTTGTTTGTAAGATAGCCAATATAAAATTCTGGGTCATACATGACTTAGTGCAACAGATCGCATCTGGGCACAAATTAAAGTAGGCAGATAATGCCAGGCTTGCAATTGCAAAGTAGTATTTGCTAGAATTAGCTTAATTGATAATCCGCCTGTCAACTGGAGAAGGCGAAATGTGGTGTGCTTCCATTTAAATTTTTTTTCTTACTAAGTTAGCAATACATGTCTACTAATTGAAAGCTGTAGAGCTCATCTAGACGCATCTAACAGTGGTTAGATCATCCAAATCGGCCCACTAGATGGCAAGATATTGGCATAAAATGATTGGCTGACTATATAAAAATCTGTGAATATGAAAATCACTATAGGCGAAATGTGGCGTGCTTCTATCTGAAACTTTTTTCTTACTAAGTTAATGATATGCTCACTAATTAAAAGTTGTAGAGCTCACCAAGTCTCATCTAACGGTGATTAGATCATCCAAATCGGCCTAGTAGTTGGCAAGATATCGTCGAAAAATGATTGGCCGAATCTATGTAAACAAGTTTGTTTACATAGAGATTTTATATAGCCGGCCAATCATTTTTTGACGATATCTTGCCATCACTGGCCCGATTTGGATGATCTAACCACTATTAGATGCATCTCAGTGAGCTCTACAACTTTTAATTAGTGGGCATGTACCCTATAACAAATTGCAGTACAGAACGATACTGCAATACAAAAAAATTTGGATATGGAACCACATGAACCTGCATGTAAATCTATGCAAGACATTGTATGAGAAACCACGTTTACAGCACGTAAAAGGGCGCAGATTCTGTGCAACAGTGCATGTACTAATGTGCAATTTTATATGTTTTTGTATACATTGTCACGGCATATTTACATGCAGGTAACATATAATAGTATAGGGGCTTGTCAGTAGAAAAGGGGTAAAAAGTTTTTGCTGCTTTTTTTTTAATTTTAAATTAAAATAGCTCAATAACTACTAAATCAAATTAAATAAATTTTTTTTTATTTTAATTTTATAACTACATATAATTAAATACAAAAAAAAAATTATTAAATTTATTTAGTAAGATATTTTAATTCAAAGTTACAAAAACTTTTACTTAGAAGGTTTTTATCCCTTTCTACTGACAAGCCCCCATATATCTATACATAACATATAATAACATATATCTGTATATACATTTATACGTATTATTTTATTAACTAAATTTTATAATTTTATTAACTAAATTTTGTAATTTTTATTTATTAAATTTTATATTTTATTACCTAAATTTTATTAATTTTATTATTTTATTATTAATTAAATTTACAATACGAATACTTTAATTTAATAATTTATATGACAAAGAAGAAAATACTTTTAATTACTAAAAATATTTTAAAAATAACCTAGCAACTAATAATATCGAAAAAAAGAAAAGTAAAGCAATAGTATCAAAAGGAAAAGTTCAAAAAAAAATCGAAGTACTGTATCTACTCTAGCAATATCTCCAATAATAACAACTCCAATTGTGACAACTCTAATGGCAGTAACTCAAGGGAGATACTAAAATGTAATATTATACTGAAGTAAGTAAAAATTGAAGAAAAAATAATAGTAAGAAAAAAAAGCTTTAATACCTCAAAAATAATGAAAAAACATATACCAAAAATGATAGTAATTCCAAAGGAGCAATTTGCAAAGCAATAACTCCAAAGGATAACTTCAAAAGCAATGACAATAACTAAAAAAAATTATATGAAAATTAGTGAGTTGTAAAAAAAAAAATTATAAAAATAAAAGAAAACAAAAAAAAATAAAATAAATAAGTAAATATTTATTTACTTACGAATCAAATGTAATTTGTGCAAGTCAAAGCATGGAAATTATTATTGTTAAATGCAAAAAAAAAACAAAAAAAATAAAAAAGCGCGCATCAATGCACGAAAATTATAGTCATTAAGAATTTTAATGATTATCACATTAATGCATGGGATTATGAATGTTAAGGATCTTAATAATCATCAGCATGATTATAAAAATTATCATTAAGAACATTAACGATTGTGCATGTTAATGCACAGAAATTGTGATCATTAAGGAATTTTAACAATAGGATCATTAAAATCTTAACGATATGATTATTAAGAATCTTAATGATATGATCGTTAAGAATCTTATTGATATAATTGTTAAAATTCTTTACAATATGATTGTTAAGAATCTTAATAATATGATCATTAAGATTCTTAATGATATGATCGTTAAGATTCTTAATGATATAGCCGTTAAGATTCTTAATGATATAATTGTTAAGAATCTTAATAATGTGATTGTTAAGATTCTTACAATATGATCATTAAGAATCTTAATGATATGATCATTAAGATTCTTAATGATATGATCGTTAAGAATCTTAACGATATAATCATTAAAATCTTAACAATATGATCGTTAAAAATTTTAATGATATAATCATTAAGAATGACGTTAGAAATCTTAATGATATGGTCGTTAAGATTCTTAATAATATAATCATTAAGAATCTTAAAGGTATGATTATTAAGATTCTTAATGATATCAATCTTTTAAAAACAATCATTAAGAATCTTAATGATATGATCATTAGAATCTTAATGATATGATCGTTAAGAATGATCATTAAGAGCCTTAATGATATGATCATTAAGAATCTTATAGTGTTTTGCAAAAAAGTGTGACCCTGTAATTTCACGGTGATGATGGCAGAAAAATTTCCGAGATTTTAATTATTATTGATTATAATTTTCAATCAATGACGTCTATATTTTATTTAAAATCTTTAAAATTCTTAAAGAATCGAAAAATTCACAAGAATTTACTGATTTCTCATGATTTTACATGACATTATGATCTGCAAAAGTCACACATTTTTGCAAAGTGCAATAATGATATAATCATTAAGAATAATCATTAAGAATCTTAATGATTGTGCACATCAGCACACAAAAATTATGATCATTAAGAATCTTAACGATTGTGCACTTCAGTGTACAAAATTGTGATCATTAAGAAATCTTAACGATTGTGATGACTGTAATGTCAGTGCACTAAAATTATGATTGTTAAGAATCTTAACGATTGTGCATGTCAGTGCACAAAAATTATAATCGTTAAGAATCTTAACAATTGTACATGTCAGTGCATAAAAATTATGATCGTTAAGAATCTTAACGATTGTGCACATTAATGCACGGAAGTCATGTAATCATAAAGATTAATACACACAATATTTGGATATAATACTATGCATGATAGTGCACGAATTTCAATTTTTCATATGATAATGTGTATTAAATTTTTTGGATAATCAGTTTCCGTGCAGTTTTCATGCAGTGATTTTGAAACCCGTGCTTACCCGCATACAATTTCATATTTATGAATGCATTTTCGTGTATCAAGTTTTTATAGGGATATTACTAACTTAGTAAGAAAAAAGTTTTAGATGGAAGCATGCCACATTTACCTATAGTGATTTTCATATGTAGATTTTTATATAGTCATCCAATTTTTCAACGATATCTTGCCATTCACTAGGCCAATTTGGATGATCTAACTACCGTTAGATATGTCTCAACGAGCTCTACAACTTTTAATTGGTAGACATGTATCATTAACTTATTAAGTAAAAATTTTAGATGGAAGCATACTACATTTTGCTTATTCTCCAGTTGATAGGTGGATTATCAATTAATTAGTTAATTCAATTTGTATTTAAGCACTGACAAAACTGTCAAAGAATAAAAAAATTATTATTAGCTATTTGATATTAGCTATTAATTTTTTGTGAATGCAATTGTAATCATTAAATAAATACTATAAATACTTAACTTAAAATATAAAGAATCAATTTTTTCTACTTTTTTTTAATACAACAAATTTATTTCTTATATAAATGGATAAAAAAGTTCTTTGTATATGCATTTGTGCCTACAAGATATAGGTAATTAAAACAAATTAGTTAGTAAGTCAACTTGTATAAAACATTTGGTAAAACAAAAAAAACTTGGTCTAATTCGACTAATATGCCCACTCAATAGTAACAATTAGTCACTCCTATTTTTTTAGCAATTGTATCAACATTTTTGTTTACTATCCCAACAATCTATATATTAAAATACAAATATAGCTCTGTTCCACTATCCAATTAAATATTCTAACATGATTACACCAAAATAAGACTTATATCAAAGCTATCTATTCTACTGGCCAATCAAGTGTTCATAATATATTACACCAAAATAAGGCTTATATCAACATCTTTTTAATGCTCTATTTCACTGGCCAATCAAGTATTATAACATGGTTATACTAAAATAAGGCTTATATCAACATTTTTTAATATTTTAAACAACTTACTTAAAATTGTGAAACATAAATTTTCCAAATGCGCTTTTGTTATTTGATTACTTAATAAATACAAACTATTTTAAACAAAAAAATAGCTAAAAAAGTCAATTAAATGTTTCACTATTGGAAAGTGGTTTATACAATAGTTAAGTTTAAAAGCAAGTGCAAGTGCAAGAACAAATACAAGCACAAGTGCAAGAACAAATGCAAGCGCAAGTACAAGAACAAATATAAGCACAAGTATGAACAAGAACAATTGCTCTGCAATACATAAAAAAAAACATTATATTAATAAAAATAGTGAATATATTAGCAAATACTAGAAAAAATTACATTCCACTAAAAATTTAAATGATTAATGTCTAAATATTTCCATTTTTTATAAATTTTTGTTGGAATTTTTGCCTTCCAGTTTATGATAATTTCTAATTTTCTCTGCGATTCTTTTATATTGATCTACTAACCAATAAAATTATGGTTATATCCAAAATGTGATTAATGTGCTAAACTAATTTAGCAATATGAGAGTTATTAGTTATTATGTTTTAATGCTTTTGATTGGTTATACAACCTGTTATCAAAATGTTAAGAACAAAATATTGTTATGATAAAGAATATCATCACTATTCATAATCTCTATATTTATGTAAAAGGAATTAGTTATATTTATATAAACAAAAAAAAGATTTCTACTAATAATGCTCTTAATCTATCAACCTTGCCAAATCAAACACAATCAAAGCTTCAAATATTCATCAAACCAATTCTAAGTAACATCTAAAATTCAGACTCTAGAAACAATAATTTTGGATAATTATAATAATACTCATTCAAACAAATGTACAAAAACTGAAATCATAGATAACTCAATTAATTCTAACAATTCTAATCAAGTAAATGACCCTTATTTAAAAAAAAACAGAAAATACTAAATCTAATAAAAAATAATTAAATTAAACTATATCCAATACTAAACAATTAACTTATATAGTAATAGATTTAGCTAATTCAGATAATGAATAAATATAATTATTTTATTATTGTATT
This sequence comes from Gigaspora rosea, assembly GCA_003550325.1. Lineage (NCBI taxonomy): Eukaryota > Fungi > Glomeromycota > Glomeromycetes > Diversisporales > Gigasporaceae > Gigaspora > Gigaspora rosea. The sequence goes on along the minus strand of QKWP01000188.1, from coordinate 228,995 downwards.
ATACTCTTTATAAATTTTCTTTTATATTTTTTTTTTAAAAAAATATTTACAAGGTTGTACTACTTATTTTAAAAATTGTATGTATAAAAATATAAATAATTTTCTAAATGCTGTTAATTCTCAAACAATACCCTGACTTAAACTTATTTATTTCTTATAAAATTTGATCAATAACTAAAAAAATTTATACTAACTAAATGCGTTATATAAGCAATACAAGTTATGCTAGTATTATTATTATGTAATATTCAAGATAAAAATAATCAAACCTATGTTGAATCAAATAAATTCGAAAGCCACAAAAATGCTATCTTTTAAATGTAAGCAAATCCAGACAAATTTGCCTGAAAAATTGCTATAAATATGCTTATGATCTATATTTTTTAAACTTAAGATATTTAATTAAATTTTTTTTGATAATATTTGAAAATAAGGATTATATTATAGTAGTATTTAATTTTATATTATAAGAAAAAAAGTTTAAGTTGCTAATAAGCTAAAAATAGACAAATTTTAAAAAATTTTTTATTCAAAAAAATTATTTACTTTTTCTTGGCGAACTCTATAAATATTAGCTCTAGCTTCCTGATTTAATAGAATGATATAGTTTATAAAAAGGATTACAACTTTTATTATTGAACTTTTGTGATTTCCTTGTAAAAATTAGGACTTGTATTAGAAGTGAAATTTTTTTTTATAGACGGAAACATATAAAATTTAAGAAAATCTAAAGAAAATTTTATAGTAAAAATTTTAAAATAAAAACTTTAAACTTTAATTGCTTTAAAGTTTATTAATAATTTTAAAAAAATTTTTATAATAAAGTTTATAAAATATATTTTAAAGAAAATATTCTATAAATAAAGTATACCCCATATGCTTAATAAATTTTTATGCTATTTAAAAAATTGTAATATTTTTAAAAAAATCCAGACAAATTTGCCTGGATTACAGTTTAAGAGATAAGAGATATTTGACAAAAATAGTGAATATGAATATAATAATAAAATGATTATAAAAATTATAATAATGAGTATACTAATAAGTATAATAATGAATATATTAAAGAAGGTGAGTAAAAGGAATATAGTGAGAAGCATGTAAGAAATATAGTGAGAAATATAATAAGAAGGATATTGATAAAGAATCTGATAGTGAATACGTAAATTTTGGTAAGCTTATTGTTAAATATATAATTTAACTTTCAATACTTTTTATATTACTAATATATAATAAAAATTATTTTTGAACTTATTTAAAGGCTTGCAACTTTTTTAAATTAAAAACAAGTATAATATTTTAGAGGTGGTGTTTAACAAAATTCTCAAACTTTAGAGATTTTTGGAATTATTCTTTATAGACTTCAAAAGCTTTTTGAAAATAATATGCCTTTTAAGCTGACACTTGTAAACAGTGTTGTCACTTGGACGTGTCCATACTATGTTTTTGTCCAACGTCCAAGATTGTTCAAAATCATCCAAGCCTATGTCCTATGTTTAACTAATCAATAAAGTAATTTAAAAAAATATATAATTATATATTTTTTTAGGTGCTGGACTCATTGGTAAAAAAATTAAAATAGATTATCTTAATAAAATTCTAAGTAATTTTAATTTGAAAAAATGTCCAAAATGTCCAAAAAACATCCAAGTGACAATACTGCTTGTAAACTTTTGTATTAATCCATGTATAGCATTTACTGGTAAGCTTGTTGATAAGGATTACTGTTTAGAATATGGGCTTGGTGCTGCAAAAAGGGGTAAAGTGACAAACCAAAAGATCTTCAGAAAATTAATTTTTATGTTCAAATGGGCTAGTCCAAATAATTGCTTATATCTCTTAATCTACTGGTCCGTTTTGAATGATTTAGCTATCAAAATGTTCGTCTCGATGAGATGAACATTTTGATAGCAAAATCATTCAAAACAGAACAGTAGATCAAGAGATATTAGCAATTCTTTGGATTAGCCAATATGTATAAATTATAAGAAATACCAACTTTAAAGAGCTATACTACAAAATTTTATTAATATAACTGCTTTTGTGTTTTAAGTAAAAATGTTCCAAATCTTATTTTAAATTGATTTGTATAAAAAAATTAATTTTGAAAAATTGTCAATTTACCCTCTTTTTGTAGCACCAAGCCTATATAATAAGCCTTATTACAATTTTAGCAAAACATCTAGAGTATCAAGAAAAATGCTACTTACTAGTCAATTATAAGTTTACTTTAAAAATAGTATAAAGATAAAACATGATCTGAAGCTCTTCATTACCAACATATATATACTTCAATACAAAAGTATTTGGGTAGAAACCAAATAGATGATAACTTTAATAGCCTTCATTATAAGTTCTTAGTTTCTTCTAGTTTTTTTTTTGACCATTAAAATGTTGCTTTTATGGCATGGCATCTATTAACAGATATCAGATTTTTTGTCAAAATTGAGATGATTGCTAGATTATTCTTTTTATAAATACAAATCTACCGCCTAATATACATGTTCTATATAAAAATTTAATAATTTCTGCACTTATCCCAGAACCAAAAGCACCAAAAATTTTAATTCATTTTTGTGACCACTAGTTGAGAATTAAAACAACTTCAAGGTATTATTAATAAATAAATCTTAATTTGTCTTATTTTAATTAATGGTAGTTTAATAGGAGCCTGAAATATATATAAATAGGTCAGGTTAATTATAGGGTTAGGAAGGATCTGCGAACAAAACTTCAAAAATAAGCAAAAATTACTATAAATAGAAATTATCTGCATAAAAACCTCAAAAATAAACAAACACATACTTGACCTATCTATGTATATTTCAGGGTCCTAGTTTAACTATAATTATTAAACTTTTTTTATAATAATTTAGAAGGTATTCAGTGTGTTGATGACATAATCAAAAAAAACTTTTATTCTTTTTGCACATGTTTTAAGTTAGTCTAGTAATATTCTGGCACTTGCTAAGGTTATACACAACTAGATATAAATCTTATAAAGTTTGTTGCTTTTGTAATATTTATAAAGTATGCTATAAAGAGAACCAGCATATGGGCCTTCAAAAGTAGAAACCAGACAATTTGCCAATTTTTTGAAAATTAACCTGTTTAATTAATCAGATGTAAAATTTAAAGCCTAACTTTTTTACTTAATAATGAAAGTCTGATTACTTAATAAATTTTTGTAATATAATAGTTAAAAGCTTTTGACGCTAAAATCTAAAAATATATTTACTAAGATTTAAAAGCAATCTACAGATTTATAGATCTAATAATTCTGTTTAAACAGGTTTGTTAATTATGAATATACTATTTTTAGATTGTTTTAATTTTGTGTAACAAAATAGTTTTTGCTGATTTTATCAAAATCTATGATCTGCCAAATTGTCTGGTTTCTACTTTTGAGAGCCCATATATACTTTCCACTTAAGCTACAAAGCAATATATTAAAATATTAATATGACTCTAAGAACCTCCCATTATGAACTTATAAAGATTATTTAGTAGCCATTTTTGCTATAGAGCATTCAAATAGATTATCATATAAATGTAAAGTTTAAGAGAGAGATAAGCTATTAATTCTGTACACTTATAAATATTCTGGATAATATAAGTTTATTTACTTTTTAGATATTAATGGTCAAAGTGTCTTATTTGAACTTAAGTTGATCAAGTTTCCAGATTTATTTATAGTTGATATAATGTACAGATTGTTTAAAAATATTGCTCTAGCAATGCTTTGGTATTGGGTTAGTTTATTTTTAAGAATAATCAAATTTCAAACACTAATTATTTTATTTCCAATAATGTTTAAACAGAAATTGGAAATATAATGAAAAAATTAAAGAAGTATGTCATTAAGTATTAGTTATCCATATATTAATATTTAGTGATACAGTGATCGGAAGTAAATCACCGGAAATTTTATAGGTAACACATAAGAGGCCAAATTTTACGTACGATTTTTATTTTATTATATTTTATATAATTACAAAATAATTATATAAAATAAAATAAAATATTTATATTTACATTCCTAAAAAAAAAAAACCCTGGGTTATTTAATATTTACAGTACCATCCTCGGGCTTTATATATTGTCTTTACTCGATTTGGCATACTACAGATAAGTGAACGAATATATTCAATTGATAAGTTATACCATTCCTCTTCTATAATTTTAACTAATTCTTCTAACTTTGTAGGCATGGGTTTTCTGTTACGAACTGCAGAATCAAGACGTTCCCAAAGATTTTCAATCGGGTTAAGATCAGGGCTATACGGTGCCCAATTTAATATATTAAAATTATGCGAATTCATCCACCATTCTGAATATGTAGATGTATGAATAGAAGCCAAATCTTGTTGAAAAATTAAATTTATTTCACCATGATGTTTTTCTATTAAAGAATTTGCCCAAGGAATAAAATATTTTGCAAGAATATCAACATAACTATCCGAATTCATATTACCCTTAATTCTTACTAACGGTCCAACGCCCCACCAACAAAAACAGCCCCAAAACATTACAGAACCACCACCAAACTTCATAGTCGTATTTATACAATCTTTATGATATTTTTCATTAACTCGACGCCAAGTTCTTTCACGACCATCTGCTTTGTGAAGACAAAACCTTGACTCGTCCGTAAAAACAACCATTTGCCATTCATTTACCCATTTTAAATGTTCACGGCACCATTTTTTTCACTCCAGTGCTTTTCTTTTGTCTAAAAGAGGTTTTCGACAGGCGACACAGTTTCTCCAACCTAAATTGTGGAGGTACTTTCGAATAGTTTTGGTGGTAAGCGTCGTATCATGTTGGACGTTGAATTCGTTAGTGATGACAGCCAAGGGTTCCTTCCGATTTTTTTTTGTAATACGAACTAAAGAGCGTTTGTCACGCGCAGAGAGAGCTTCGGGGCGACCAGGGCGTTTGTTCGGATGCTCTGAGCCTGTCTCTTCATATCGCTTAACAGTGTCATACACCGTTGATTTCGGGAGATCAAAAACTTTTGCAATGTCAAGTGGTTTAACACCACACAGGTAAGCGCCGGCAATACGGCTTCGTTGTTCTAGGCTTAATTCTTGGCGGGAGGGTTTTTTTATCATCAAAAACAATTAAAATTGTGTGTTAAAAAAAAAACACAAGTGAAAAAAGACGTATGTACGTTAAAAAAAAGATTATCATACGTATATGAAATTCCCGGTAGATCTGGAAATTTCCGGTGATTTACTTCCGATCACTGTATTTAGTAGCATTTAAAGCAAAGTATTAGCTAAATTGGATAATATTATATTCAAATCCACTTTTACAAAACAATATGCCAGAATAGTATACTTATAAATAATGTTAGTAATTTCAAAAATTTTTACATTTTTTTTATATTATTAAATATTTAAATAGATAGTCAAACTTTAAATGCCATAAAGCTAGGGCTCCAAAATATATAAAGAGATGTAAAGTTTTAGTTTGCTTATTTTTGGCCTTTTGTACAGATTATTTCCTTTTATAATAATTAGATTGCTTATTTTTGCTTTTTTTTGCAAATTTTCTATATTTAGTAATTTTTGTAAAACCTTACTCTTTTGTAGATATTTCGGGGTCCTGTAAAGCTTTGACTCAAATATAAAATTAATAGTTGGGTTAACAGAAATTAAAAGGCCTTTTTGTGAGTTTGTTGTGCACTATGAGAAGTATATTTAAGTTATATAGCTTTATTGAATATCTATAATTTTATAGAGAATATCCCTAGAATAATTCCAGGCAACTTCAAGCTGTACTTATTTCTTACAATTATTTGCTACATATTGCTATCTCATTTCGCAATACTGAATCTGCATAGGCAACATATCAGTATTTAATAGAAAGTTTGTACAAAATTTTATTGTAACTATTCATTTATAGCAACATCTCTATACTAACTTCTTAAATTAGATTACATTGTGAAATCAATTTTCACTTCTTTGATATAAAACTGAAATAAGTAAAAAATGGTTTGCTAAAAATATAGAAGAAACACTACATCATTTCGAAAGCTGTAGTTTTATTATTAAGGAAGTTAAAGAAAAGCTATAGTTATTATCTTCTGGCTATCAAATAAATAAAACCAAAATATAGCATCTTAAAGCTTATTATGTAACTGCATTAAATAAATCTATAAACCTGTTAAAAGTAAGTTGTTTATTTAGTATATTTTATTTATAAAAGGATTATATTTTTTTATATTTATTTTAAGCTGATTACAAATTCTGTACAAAAATATGGAAAACTTCAAACAACAAATTGTAAAGGTAATATGGAACATATAAATTTTTGTATTGCTATCAGTGTTGGAAATCTTATGTTCTCATGTTCTCATGAAAACATGACTTTTAATTTAAGAACATTTACAAAATTTAAGATGTTCTCTATTAAATTTTTTTTGAGAACATCAAGTTTGAAAAATATGTTCTCTATGTAAATATATAAAGCAATAAAAGATTATTTTTATTAATATAGCAGTTTAAAATAATTAAATTCAAATATATTTAATTGTTAGTTAGTTTAAATAAAAAAAATTAGTTGTTCTTGAATTACAGAAAAATTTTGGATAGTATAGGTTATTGGTTTATCTATTGGTACAATATAAATTTTGTAATATAAACTTTGATATATATTTAATAATTAATTATATTAATATTTAATATAAATTTTCATCAACTCTTTCCAATAATCATTTGGTCCAAATTTCTGACAGAAGAAAAAACAAAAAGTTTCTTGTTGGAGAGTTGCCTATATGTTATGTATAGTAGGATAACACAAAAATACAGTTTTTATAAAGGTCAACAGTTTTCTCTTTCGGGACTCATTTGTATATTCGGTATGCAAGCCAGAAGCGTTTCTTTGCAAGAAAACTAGCAGGAGGTGGCACCCTTGTATAGAAAATTTTGGTGGAGATATAAATATATTGGCTTCGTCGACGAAGGTTTTTGTAGTAAAACAGCGGTAAACAACAAGAAAATGTGTTTTATCTTTTTATACTTTCTTTCATGTTTGTTTCAAGCATTGTCTTTCGCCTCTTTGGATTTTTTGAAATTTTTGCCAAAAAGTGAGCATCCTAGCTTACTCCCTCCAAAAGATCAGCAGTGTTTACTCCTTCCAAATTGGATATGCGTCCCCAGACCAGAACCAGCACCGTTACAAGTGAGTTTAATTATCAAATAAACAATGAATAACGTATTATGGAATCTTAAAGGGCACATGAAGAATTTCTTACTTGGTTACAGAGTTTGAGATGTAGTTTTTTATTTTTTTTTCTGTACATATAACACTTTGGTAGATATGGTCTATGCAGTGTTATATAATTAATTTTTATAGTCTAGTGTAGGCTTAATAACACCTTCATAGTCTATTTTTTCTTTGCTTTTTCTTTGGTTTTTCTTTTTTTTTTATTTTTTCTTGGATGTATAATTTTGGTTTTTGGTTAATTTTGTCAGGTATTTAGTTTTGTTCCCCTATTTTAATCTTCTCCTTGCTTTTATTCTTCTTTATGAGAAGCTTAGAGAAGAAGTTTTTGAAGGAGTAGATTATGAAGTATAGTTGGTTTGTAACTATAGCTAACAAATTTTTTTTGGCTTATACGTAAGTTGATGCGGCTAATCGCATCTGGGCGCAAAACTGGCGCAAATTTTATTTGTAGCCAGATGAGGTCGAAGTCTACTGATTGCAAATGTATTAAAAAGAAATTTTTAGTATTAATAAATCTAAGAGTTTGGCAAGACTGCCAAAGTTTTAAAAAATATATATATATATATATAAATTTTCAAATAATTAAAATTACTATAATGATAATGTAAATGATTACAAGAAATTACTTAACAAATCTTTAGTTATTATTATTTTAATTTTAGTTCTATGTTTTAAAATTTTATATTAAAAAATTTTTTAAATTTATAAATTTACTAAATTCACTATAGTAAAGAAGAATCATATATATATTTATTTAAACATTTAAAAAATGTTAATAGTTATTTAAGACTAATACAAGCTAGGTCAAACCAATAGTATCTCCAACATCATATAAAAAGCCTTATATAGTAAATTGATTTCTAAAAAAATATATAAAGTCAAAGTTTTATTTTTATAAATAACTTAGCTCACTTTATATATTTTAGTTAAATAAATTATATTTATTATTATTATTATTAATTTTTAAATATATTAATTAAAAATAAAAATAAATACTATATATTCTTCAAAATAAGCAACCTTTTTTGGACCAAAAATTACATGAAAAAACGCGGGGTTGCTTATTTTCAAATTGTTGAATTTTTTGAAAAATTGAAAAATATTCTAATAAAAAGTTGTCCAAATGACGTGAAGTTTTATTATAAATGTATTTTGATGTCCTGAACAAGTTTACTTAATTGTACTTTGAGATTTATTTAGTAAAATTTAGACTTTTATATATAACAACTGCTGACAAATTTTTTGAGATTTTTGAAAAAATCAGGAAGTTGCTTATTTTAGGCGGTTGCTTATTTTGGAGAATATATGGTAACTAAAAGAAGTATAAAAGTATAAGTGTGAAAGAGAGAATGAAAATAAGAAAATAAATGTGAGAAAGAGTGTATGATGTGAACAAAAAGAGAAAGGGAAAGAAAGAGAAAGAGAAAAAAAGATAAAGAGAGAGAGAAAAGAAAGAAAAAGAAAGAAAGAAGGAGAAGAGAGAAACGGTTTTTCTATTTGAGAACATAAAAAAATTTTTGAGAACATTAAATTAAATAATTATGTTCTCATAAGAACATAAATTTCAAAACAAATTTCGAACACTAATTGCTATATTATATTATTAAATTTTTAATAGAAAATTAAACATCTATAAGTGCAGCTATTAAGATTAATTTCAATGTGCATATAGAGAAAAGCACATTTATAGAGGTTATATATATATATTTTGGCCAGAATTTGTATATGCATTTAAAAAGGGTGCACTTATGAAGGTTTAACTATATTTTTATTTTTGTTTGAGATATTTTTCAATATTTTGATTAATATATGGTATTACTATTTTTAGGCCAAGCTTTTAGTTGACCATAAAGCTCATTATATAAATGCACCAATTGTCCTAAAAATGCAAGAATTTTTTAGTAAAATATGATAATTTTTTCATACCAATATAATGATCAATAGTCAATGTTAGCATATGCGCAGTGGGTTTGCAGCCCCTACTTTTCTAAACATGGGGTTTTAAAATTTCACAATCTTGGCTTATTCAAAGTAATCAATATTAATGCTATTGATAGAAATGTTGGATTTCTGAAATTGTCTAACAATTAAATATATATTATTGATAAATCAAGTTTCGTTAGCTTATATTAAAAAGAGGAAAAAAAATGCTTACTGTATTTACACGAAATAATGCACATCTGCATGTTATTTCAAGAAAATGTGCATTATTTATAGTACGTGCATGGGTGTTATTTCAGGGTAAAGGCCTAATTTCTGCAAAATTGTGTGTTATATAGATGTTATGTATAACAAACTGGTATTTCTTAATTTTATATACAGCCTTTCTAATCTAAGTCAGACTTTTGACTAAAAAATTTTTGTTTCTACTTGTTATCTGAATTGGCCATTCAACAGATTATTAATTCGCCATGTAGAGTGTCCATTATTTTGGGATGCACATGGGTGTTATTTCGAAACCAACTATGCTATTTTAAGGAAATGAAAAATTTTTGAAATAACGCCCATGTGAATTATTTGCGTAAATACAGTAAACTTATCTGGCATTTTTTTTTGATTAATTCTATATTATTTCCATTATATTAGCTTTTTTTTTCTTAATAAAGAAAAAATTTTACATTAATATATATTCCATTTTAATTCTATATCTAAGTATAAAAAATTTTGTCTACAAAAAATTCTGCAAAAAATATTCTAAGTATATTCCGTTTTATTTCCATATTTAAGTGCAAGAGAACATTATATAAATGATTAATAGATAATATTATGAAAAATCAGTATAGAGTGCTTGTCTAGTTGCTGTTCTTTATATATATATACAGAAATTTTAAGGAGCTATAATCAAATTTATGGAAATATAATATACATATTCTTGAGTTCATCTTTTATAGGGTGATACTAAGAATTAAAAGCAAAACTCAATAATATACAGAAATATGATGACTTCAAAAGTGTAACTTTAAAAGTGATATTTAAGTTAGCAGAAATACAAAAATCAGAGCAAAGTAGTAAAAATAAAGAAAAATCAAAAAATAAAAGAGGAAAAAAACCAAAATAAAAGTAGAAAACAAAAAAGAAGAAAAACAAATCCATAATACCCCAAACACAGCAAAAAAGCAGTTAAAAAAGCAATGACAACTCTAAAGAGCAACTCTTAAAGCAATAACTCCAAAGGACAATACAAAAAAAAAATAGCAATTACTAAAAAAATCAAATAAAAGTCCGTAAAATAAAATTAAAAAAATTAAAAAAAATAATAAAATTGTAAGTGTAAAAATAAAAAATAAAAACATAAAAAAAAAAAACAAAATATAACCTCAATATAATGACCCCAATTGAATGAACTTACCCACATATAATTCCGTATTTATGCATGCATTTCCGTGTATCAAATTCATAGGGTTATAGTCCTTATCGCATGTAACACATGCATATCTTTATCACATGCAAATTTATAACTTCTATTGCTATTGTCTTTCATATAAGCCTTTTTTTAATATAAGCCGCAGATCTGGTGATCCTTGCGATAATAACCCTGCATGACTTTTGTCAACGTATAAGGTTATAATTGTACTCTCGAAAGTTGAGTCCATATTAGCCCTATAATTATTAGATATGAGAAACGTTATTTTTTATAGTAATAATTCGTCGGCCGTATAGTTAACCAAAAAAAAACTTTCTCTGAAAGTTATTTTTATTTATTGTGGAAATCTTTATCGTAATCTATTAATGTTTCCTTAAAAGTTTTCATGTTATGTAATGTGTTACACTTAGGATTGTTAACGCAAGGTAAATAGTGTCGCCAACGGTGCTTCAAAATAAAGCGCACCATGGTATGCCAAAATTGCATCAATGGATGGCATGCATTAATTTTAAGTATCAATGGCTGCCATGTGCCAAAAAGGATCACAAGCGTGCCTAAAAAAAAAGGATTAATAACTGCCATGTGTCAAAAAGTATCATGGCACGCATTAAAAAAATATTGCGCCAACAACAATAGTTATGCTGTACCCGATGCCCAATTCGGAATCGGGCTGCCCCAGATAAGAATTTTGTAGCAGAATTAGGACTTTAGGTGACTTTAGGGTTAGGGTTAGGGCTAGTGTTAGAGGTAGGATTAGGCCAGATTCCAAATTGTGACAAATTCCAAATCCGAGTACAACAGTTACATTGCATTGATGCTCATCATATTTAATTATGCATACTTTGTTTCATTATTGTATTACAGCAACAACAGTCTTTGTTTGAAAATTATTATTCACTAATTTTGAATTACCTTTTAAGTACGTACGTCATAATTCAAAAAAAAAAAAAATAAATGAATAAAAATAAAAAATAAAAAATAAATTATTAAACAACCCAAATTTGATTTTTTTGGGGTATTATTATTATAGAATAAATTTCAAATTATTTTGATAATCAATTTATTTGACCAATGGCATTAACATCCGAAATTTTCGAAAAGCATAATTTTTCAGTATTCAACAAATTAATCATATTACATAATAATCATAGGACCAGATGATTGCCGTTAATAGAAATCATGCAAATTAATATTCTAAAAAAAAATTAATGCCATAACTTTCGCAGTTCATACTCGGTGAACTTTGATATTGTTATTATCATTTAATAGTCAAAGAAAGCTTAGGTCTTAAGCTTTCTTTAAATTATTAAATGATAATAATGGTTTCAATATTCATCGAGATATGAGTTGTGAAAGTTATGGCATTAATTTTTTTTAAAATGTTAATCTGCCTGATATCTGTTAAAAGCAACTAGAAAATGCATATTTGGTTATTTGTTTTTTTTTTTGTTCGAACAATAAACATTCAAGCCTAATTTTATTTTGAACTTTGTGGCGCAAAATCTGTTCTGTATACAAGAAATTTTTTTTGCAATTTTAAAATATAGCAGTAATTTGTTATTACACTGCATGCATTGATGCACAACATATTTGGTGGTTACTGTACTCCGGTGTTTATCAATATGCACACTTTGTTTTACTACCGCAACAATAGTCTTTGATTGACAATTGCTGTATTAGTTGTGTAATATTAACATTAGTCATATTTGTCATACCACGTATTTTTTCGTCATTTGGATAATTGATGCGTTTGCATTCTGCACATTTTTTTTCTTGCATATGGTGCCTAGTACTAATTATTGAATTTACCATTTCTTGTCATTTCTTATTTGCCTTAAAAGCCATTTAAATGCATTCATAGATCATTTTCAAATGATATTTGCGGTATAGATTTCAAATGTTTAGATATACGTATCGATATTATTTCGAAAAAAGAATTTATTACTACACAAATGATTCTGTAATACAAGAAGCAGTAATCAAGATGTTCTAATATAACATCAACGTCATTAACGGTTAACGAATTAATTGGAATTAGATCTCATTAAAGTTTTGTTCATCCTGAGATCCTTGTTGAAATATTAGGCTTTTTACCGAATTTGGAATGTATGGCAAAAGATCTGCGTTTGGAAAATTCTTTTTAATTCTGTGGCTTGGCTTAAAGATTGCCAAATTTGCACTAATCGTCGTTTGCATTTTTATTTGGTGCTCAACGGCCTTATAATTCCCTAGATTCATTTATAGAATACATATGTAAAACTGTTTCGAATATGGTTTTAAAACCGAAAGTTTTTATTTAACAATAAAAAAATACACATAAATCGGTTCTGGCACAGTTTTTTACTATGTTGCCAATCAATTTCTATATTCCAAAAATCCAAGACTGTAGTGTTCTCTAAAATGTTAACCGAATTAGAATTATTGGGATCATTTGAAACTATTTATCCCGTTATATAAACAAAAAAAAAAAAAAAAAAAAAAAAAAAAAAAAAAAAAAAAAAAAAAAAAAAAAAAAAAAAAAAAAAAAAAAAAAAAAAAAAAAAAAAAGATATAAGGCTTTTAGATTTTCAGCTTTATGCAAAAAATTATTAAAAAATTTACAATTATGAGCCAATCCACAATTCAAATTAACGCTCAACCACAAAATAATAATGGACAACTACAAAGACCCCAAAATATTGGTAGACTACAAAACGTTTATGGCCAATTTCAAAGACTTCAAAACACTAGTGACTTGATTGCAATTCAACAGCACACTGAACTAGTTAATGGTACACATCCATTCACTAGAATACAATATGTAGAAAATCAAACTCTACAGAGCAATCAATTTTCAACGATGCTGTTCTTGGGGTCTTCCTTTCCATAAACATAGTCATGTACAGTATACCCCCAAATCTGTGGACAGCTTTTGTATCGGTTATCAGCTAATAGCCCACAGGTCACATGATCATAGATAAATATAATTATCTATATGGTATTTATAAAAACCTAATCTGAGCCAAGCAATCTATTTATTTTACCTGACAAACCCGAGATCTTATTGATATCTGATCTTTTGAGTATCGATTATCGGAAATAGCAGGTTATTGGTTTTGACAGGATCGGTATTGGGAGGGTGTAATTTATAAATTATTTGTCTCTAAATTGACGCTTTTAATTAGTCATTATTTTTTTTTATTGTCTAGACTCTCGAATTTTAAAATAATTACCTTTAAGAATATTTGTTAAAGTATTTCTAAATTACAAATTTATGTAACATTTCGACTTTTTTGTAAGACATTATTATGCATATAGTTTAAGAAAATATTGTGTAATTGTAACTTGAACATTTTATTCACTACAATAATAAGTAGACACTACCTATAGGAGGACTATAAGACATTAAGCGGAAACTACCTACGGGAAAACTAAATTATATTAGAATATTTCATAAAGAACAATAAGTTATTCTTAAGTTTTCAACAATAATTATAATAAAATGATTAGTAATACTATTAAAAAACTTTGTATTTACTATCATTTTAAATATAAATATGTTCTAAAAAACAAATAGAAAATATTTAGAAAACCCAAAAAAAACTAAATGTTTTGTAATATAATAAAACTGTAATATGTATGCTAATAATACAATTTCTGCGTTTTACTTCGAGGGAGATAAATCTCTAGTGAAGACCCCTTCTGCTTGAGCACGATCATGCATTGTTAGATGAAACCAAATTATCGAAATTATTAAAGTATGTGCATTAACTAGGATCCCGAAATATCTAAATAGTCTTTTTAACAAATTACTAAAATAGAAAAGATGAAATTATTGGCCAAAAATCGCCATCAAAAATTCACAACGATAAAATTCTTTAAGTTAGTTTAGAATTAGGATGTGTTTATGTTAGAATTTGGATTTAGCTAGTTATAGAGTAAAATAGCTCAAGGAAGACTTTTGTTAATATACGAAAGGTGGTTTCTTATCCAGTACCAGACAGCAAAAGTTATCCACTTTTTCTTTTATTATTAAACAAGTGTTGTGGGGCGCCGCTGGTGCCCTTTTCAAAGATACAAAGTGCCCATAACGAACGAAACTCAGTTTTTTAAAATTTGGCTACAGAAATCACTTAGAATTATGTAATTTCTATTGTGAATTACTATAAAAAAATTCAGTTACAAACCTACTCGACGGATAATACGTTTGAGTTTTATTATATTATTGTGGTTTCTATCATGAGTTACTGTTAAAAATTCTCATATAAAACTTGTATACTAATCTAATAATTATCATACAGGGTTAGGGTTGAGTTAGTTGGATTATTATGGTTCTATCATGTATTGCTGTTACAAACCTTACTATTCTGGCGATACACAGTAAGAGACTCACTAACTTATGTTATTAACGTTATCCACATCTCAGTTAATCTAATTTCAAAAGCTACAAAGTGCCTATAACGAACGAAACTCGATTTTTTAATTCTGCTACAGAACTCACTATTCCAGTAACACAAAAAGGTGCGTAATTTCTATCGTGAATTACTATAGGGTTGAGTTAGATCAAATAATTGTGGTTTCTATCATGAATTACTGTCAATAATTCTCATACAAACTTGTGCGTATAACAACCGAAACTTGATTTTTTAAAAGAAAAACAAAATCGATTGATAACTGATTTATTATTAATAAAAAAAAAATTCAAATTCAATCGGCTTTGCCATTTTTGATTTGCTATATCCAAAAACTGTAATCAGAATGTGGGAAAATTTATTGATTATAATAATATTAAAATCTGTTATAACTATTTGCATCATTATTAGTAATTGATCAATTATTCTCATGAACACATACCTTAAAAGTTAAAATTTATTTACACACTCATACTTATCAAGCAAGCAATTAAACATAATACTCTATGACATAAGGGCTATTAACACTAATCACGTGTATTTGATATAATTAATATTGTGAATTTCTCATGATATGTGATTATGACCATTTATGCTATCTAATTTTCACACATGCAAATTGATTGATAAAAATGTACAGGACACTCATAACATGATGATGATTTTATTATAAGGGGAAAGGTGCCAAATTTAGATGAGAACACTATAAAACATTAGTAGGGAATTTCAGAATCAGGTATAACATAACATGATTAGAAAAATTTAATCCAAACTAATTTTTTTCAAAAATCACCTGTTTCTTATAAATCTGCATAAGAAACCGTCTTTTGTGCACTAACAAAGCTTTTCTTAAGCGATTTTACTATTGATATGATATTACCACTAATCTAATATAATAAATAAACTTTAAACTTTTAAATTTACCATGGGACTGCTGTTTTTTTTTTGCAGTGCTAACCTATTTATAAAACAATAACTTTTTATACCAAATTTAGGATAATGTGATACAAAATTAATTAATTTTTATTAGTTTAATGCTAATTCTTATTCGAATTTATCTGCTTATAAAACCTCAATTATGCAATCATGAATAAAAACATCAAAGTTATATTAGTAGAAATTGTTAAAAAATAATCTATTGCAATTATTATTGAGAATTAGCCAGTAAAAAATTAGATTAAATGGCATAAACCATAATAGCATCATGCATTATTTAATATATAAATCTATTTGTAATATACTGTTACATGATTATTCATAACACCTTCAGCAAATAATCTACAGATTAATCAAATTGTTGCGGCCCTACGCGACTACTAATAAGAGATATTTCAAATCATTGGGACTATCTGATTTCTTCCTAATGCGACGTTCAAACGTTTCATGGGAAAGTAGTTTTGTGTTCCACTCTTGTATTTTACTTTTTCTTTGCTTCGCTTATCCATAGAGATAGTATATCGTTAGGTATTTCTCATGTGTCCTGCCACATACATGAGAGTCATAACCATCCATAACTTTGTTATGTCCTTTTGTATGCAAAAAGGTTCCTTATATACTTAACATTCGACACTAGATTAATTACATCATAATTAATCACACGATATTTTAACTTTACTTCAATTACATAATTAACCGATACTTATTTTTCTTAATCCCGTATTTCATGCTGTAGATCCTGCTGCACAATTCTGGGACTAATTTTGCCGTAGATCCTGTTGCACAATTCCGGGACTAATTTTGGCGTAGATCCTGTTGCACAATTCTGGGACTAATTTTGGCGTAGACCCTGTTGCACACCGTAGATCCTGTTGCACAATTCCGGGACTAATTTTACCGTAGAACCGATTTTGGCCATGACACAAATCTACAATGGCCCGATTCACATAATTGCTGATATTTCTCGATCTGCTGACCTGTTTAAGATAATTTAGCTACCAAAATGTTAATATCATAAGATATTTTAACGAGCCCAAGATCATTAAAATCCAATTGCAGAATCCTGAGAATGGTCAGGTTTGTGCGATTTTATTAGTACTTTTTAGGATTACTATGTAAATGCATTTAATGTTGAATAATAACTTTGATCTACTAATCCATTATGAGTGATTTAGCCACAAAAATGATCATCTCTATGAGACGATTCTAACAAGCTAAAAATTATCTAAACCTGATTACAGGATCCTAAGATAATTAAGGATTAGTATAATGTAGACAATTTAACTAAAAAAATGGGTTTTATATATAAAACCTATTCTCAGTTGATTGTCTACATCATACTGATTCTTAATGAGCTCAAGAATCCTGTGATCATGTTTAAAGATTTTGGATTTGTAAGAATTGTCTCATTGAGATAATCAATTTCATGGCTAAATAACCCAAAACGGATCAGTAGATCAAAAGTTATTGGCATTTACATAGTAATTCTAAAAAGTACCGGTACAATTAAAATCACACAAAACCTGAATGCTCTTGGTCATGTTCACATTTAAGGTCACGCAAAGTAAATTTTTCGGTTTGCGTAACATAGAATCAGAAAATTTTGGATTTTTTTCGATATATCAAGTAATTCCGGAAAATTAATGTCACTATCGGGCGACGCCGGAGAAAAAATTAACTAGCAAAAACGGATTAATTGTCACAATTGGAATTTTTAAAAAAAATTGGGTTGAAAAATTGGGTCGGCGGATTATGCAAAACGAAAATTAACTTTACGTGACCTTCGCTACAATAAATTCTAGTAATAATATTGCAATACTTAAATCGTGAAGCAAGACTTTGAGAAAACTACGCTAAATAAATTTCGATATTAATCGTAGTTCATGAAATTCGTCATCTAAAAATAATCTCACTAATTATTAAAATCCAATTATTTTATCATTATTTCTGACTCATATTTTCAATTCGACCTGAAAAAAAAAAGTTTACTGCGTGGGCAGTCGCATAACTTGTTATATTTTTTATTAATGTTAAAAAAAAACAATAATGGAAATCTTAATAGTAATCTATTCATGTTTCCTTAAAAGATTTCACATTATGTAATGTGTTACATTTAGGATTGTTAGTGCAAGGTAGATTGTGTCGCTAATGGTGCTTCATATTAAAGCACACCATGGTATGCCATGATTGTACCAAAAAGTATTAATGGCTGGCATGCATTAATTTTAAGTATCAATGGCTGGCATGCATTAATTTTAAGTATCAATGGCTGCCATGTGCCAAAGGCATTAAAGGCGTGCCCAAGAAGTATAAATGGCTGCATGTGTCAAAAGTATCTATCAATGGCACGCCATTTCATGGCATTAAAAAATATTGCCCCAACAACCATAGTTACATTGCATTGATGCACATCCAAATCTACTTTATGCATGCTTTGGTATTACAGCAACAACAGCAATAGTCTTTGTTTGGAAATTTTTTTTTCACTAATTTTGGATTACCTTTACGTACGTACAGTACGTCATAATTCAAAAAAAAATAAAAAGATTAAACAAACCAAATTTGATTTTTGGAGCATTTATATTATATAATAAATTTCAAATATTTTAGAAATCAAGTTTACGTATTTGGCCTATTTTGAAATCAAATTTATTTGGCCAATGGTATTAATATCCGAAGTTTTCGAAAATCATAATTTTTCATTATTCAACCAATTATTCATATTACATAATAATCTTCATAGGATCAGATGGTTGCCGTCAATAGAAATCAGGTAATTAACATTCGATAAAAAAAAAAAAATGATGCCAAACATTCACAGTCCATAGCTCGTGAATTTGAAACTGTTATCATCATTTAATAGTCAAAAGAAAGCTTAGGTCTTAAGCTTTCTTTAAACTATTAAATGGTAATAATCGCTTCGAAATTCATTGAAAATGAGCTGTAAACTTATGGCATTAAAATGTTAATCCGTCTTGGTGGCAGTCCAGAATGCATAACTATATATCTGTTTTTTTTTTTTTGTTCAAACAATAAAACTTCAGGCCATAATTTTATTTGAACTTTGTGACACTAGATCTGTTCCGTATACAAGAAACTTTTTTTGCAATTTTATTATGTAGCAGTAATTTGTTATGACTGCATTACACTGCATACATTGATGCACATCATATTTGGTGGCAATAGTACTCCGTTGCTTATCGTTATGCATACTTTGTTTTACTATGACAACAACTGTCTTTGATTGAAAAGTACTGATTAGTTATTTAATCAATGTAATATTATTTTTTGCATTTGATAATTTATACATTTTGCACTCTGCACATTCTTTTTCTTACATCCGATGCCCAATACTCGTAATTGAAATTTGCCATTTCTTATCATTTCTTATTTGCCTTAATGCATTCATAGGGAGATACAGATTTTCAAATGTTTGTGTAGATCTGTATCAAATTACACATCGATATTGTTTCCGAATACAAGATGCAGTAATCAAGATAATCTAGTCAAACGTTAAAGCCATTAATGGTTAACGAATTAATTGATATAGGATGTAATTAAAGTTTTGTTTCATCCTGAGATCCTTGTTTAAGATCAGACATAGTAAGCTTAGTTTTGCTGAATTTGGAAATGTAGATCGCTACTTTATTGGTAAAAGTTCTGCGATTGGAAAATTCTTTTTAATTCTATGTGGCTTAAAGATTGCCAAATTTTTGCATTTTTATTTGGTGCACATTAGAATACATATGTAAAATTGTTTCGAAGATGTTTTTAAAACCGATACGCAGATTTTTTTAACAATAAAAAAATACACATTAATCGGTTCTAGAACAGTCGTTTACTATTTTGCCAATCTATTTCCATATTCTGAAAATCCATAACTGTAGTGTTCTCTAAAATGGTAACCGAATTAGAATTATTGAAAATATTTATCCGTTATATAAACAAAAAAAAAAGGATATAAGAACTCAACTTTTTGCCAGAATGGGAGACATTCGAACCCGATGATTTCCGGGATCTACGTTACACAAGTATTTATACAGAATTGTAGTCTAAAACCAGAATTTTCGGGTATAAGCAAACCTAAAAAAAAAAAAAAACAAACATGTAATACTTTACTAATAAAATAGCTTCTTAGGGAACGTCTTTTCAATAAACTCAAGTTGCATCATTTGCATCACGCTGCATCACGGTAGTTATAGTGAAGGTTGAAGTACTATCTACTGTATAGTAAGAGGTAATAAAAGTATATTGTACTTAGAGATGGGTTTCATGCGTGCGCATGATTCCTCAATCATGCGCATGAATGCGCATTAATGCGCATGTTTCCGAATCATGCGCATTTTATCCCATCAAAATTTTATATAGAAAAATTAAATAAAATAAGTGTAATTAAAATTCTAATCTATCTATATACTTCAATTCCGGATCTGTTCGCTTTAACATTGTTGATTGGTCGTATCCGAAAACTAACAGAAATACGTAAGATGACTATGACTATTATAACATTCGAGTAATTATTCAATCATTTTTTAATGCCCTTATTAACACGCTTAAACAAAACAAAATCGTGAACGTGAATTTCCCAATTTACTTTTTTCGTTTGATTGCATAATATTTACAAACTATTTTGGGCTAAAAAAGGTCACGAATTTGAAAACGTTTTGTATAATGGTCTTAAGTTCAAGAACAAGTGCAAGTGCAAG
>QKWP01000188.1:153957-207534 GCA_003550325.1 Gigaspora rosea | reverse complement strand
AAAAAAAAAAATCAATCATGTAATACTTTACTAATAAAATAGCTTCGTAGGGAACGTCTTTTCAATAAACTCAAGTTGCATCATTTGCATCACGCTGCATCACGGTAGTTATAGTGAAGGTTGAAGTACTATCTACTGTATAGTAAGAGGTAATAAAAGTATATTGTACTGCTCAATTCACAAAGTTCAACGTTGTTTTTTTTATTTTTATTTGTTTTTTAGTTATAATATTAACTTTTTGCTTTTATTTTCAAATTTTGTAGACTCTTCTTAAAGTCATGATGGTTCTTAAAAGATATTTAACACAATAGAAGTTATTTAATATATACAATAGTATAGTTTTATTAATTACGCGGGGTTTTAAGAAAAACTATTAAGGGACGTGTAACTTGTTATCAAAGCCTTTTAAATAAAGTTTTTAAAACTGTAAAATTGCTATTAGTGCATGAATTAATAGTTGGATTCTTTTACAACGTGGGTTATTTTATTTCGAAGAAAATTTTAATATATAAATAAGGCCCGTTGATTGTTTAACGATTATCTATCTGTTTTGACAAAAATGATATCACGTGTTAAAAAAGCCAGTTTATTATTGGTTAACTACCTTACAATAATCCCGTGTTTTTCTGAAAAATGAGAAAGTCCCCCATGCTTTTTTTGCCAAAAATTTATTAAAAAATTTATAATTATGAGCCAATCCACAAATCAAAGTGACGTTCAAACACAAAATAATAATGAACAACTACAAAGACCCCAGAGTATTGGTAGTGTAACAAATTAAAAATTTGTAGTTTCTTTTTTTTCCAATAAATTTTATGTACATGGTATATTCTCCGCAAATTTCTAGAAAAACGTGATCATCTTAATTTAGAAAAATTATAAGAATATTCTCGTACATTTTATATCTTATACTAAAATAGAAGTAATTGGTGGCTTGGCGGCTTAATCATATGAAATAACATTTTGGGTGCATTTAAGGCATAAGAATGGCGGCATATACGCAGCCGTTTGAGCCTGTTGGGCCAACTTAGGCTGGAAAGCCCACTAAGTACGTATAGTTAAAAGAGTGTGACAGATAGAAAACATAAATGAATGCATAGTCTCAATAATGAGAACTTTTTGTAGTGAGGTAAAAATGGCAGTGTAAACGTAGCCAAAGGAGCGTAAACACCGCGAGTAGTAAGGCAGTGTAGTCCAAGCCGTGTAAAAATAGATAGAAATAAAAATATATATAAAGGCCTCAAGTTCAAGAGCAAAAGAGACCATCCAGTTCTATGACATTTTAAATAAAGAATTTCCTTGTTATCTTTGAATAAATCATATTTTCTCCTAAATAACGAAATTATACTTATCTTTGAATTCGACTTGTAACTTTAATAACCCTTTTCGTAACTCAATTCGATGAATTGAATTGACTTGTAACCTCGAATCGGCCTTATTAAGACTCGAATTCTGTATCACGAGATCCTATTAATACTCCGAAATCATACACGTGATTCATATCGGCTTACCGATAGCCCTATAATAAAATCTTTAAGTTTAGTTGATTATTGGATAAACATTATTTCTTTTAGAATTCCCTTTTCATGCTAGTTGATATAGAACCCACTTTATCGTTTCAGTAAAATACCTACAGGAAAATTCTTAAACTTGCTAATATCGCTTCCCTTAAATATCACCTGACCGATACCCGATTAAATATCGATCTACTCTGTGATACGCATTTTGATCCCACCTTCGATCAATATTATATTTCATTATTATTTTTATTGATATCATATTATTGATATCACCTCCCCATATTAGCATCACCAGCATCTGCAGCTCCTTTCTATTGTGGTGATTTAGTGATAGATTAACTATCAGTTCTCCACGTATTGCATATTTGGCCTCTTTCGAACCCCCGTGACCTATATCTTCACATATTTATATCTCTCTCACTGTACACGGTTGGAGTGTAAATTGGTACTATTGTCTATACTATTTTATCTGCTCTTCCAAACAACTGTTACAATTGGTGCTGATTGTGTGGATTGAATAATTAACCCCTTTGTAACGTCCATAAATTCTCAAGTCTTTCTACTCAAATATTTTAACAAACTGAAGAGGCATACTTACCTGCAAAGAAGAAAACTATGGCTAACCCTCCTAACCCTGCTCAACAGCAGAACCCTGTCAACCCTCTCAGCAACCTAATCCGGCTCAACCGCCGAACCCGAACAATGCCCTTAATAACTTAGCGACCCAAATTGGAATGTTAATTCAACAGATGCAAGCTGTGCCTGCTCCGCAAATTAATGTGCCAAATCGGGAACTGAATCTCGTAGATTATTCAGATTTTTTTGGCAGTGATCAAGATCCCATGACCTGGCTTGATGAGGTGGAAAAGGCCTTTGCCACCAATTTGATTAATGACAACCGAAAATTCCTATTATTGTCCTTCATCTTAAAGGTTCCGCTGCTACTTGGTGGGTCACGTGTTAGCGACAACCCAACCCTATCAATGTTTGGAATGACCCTGCGCAGCAAGATCGGAGTTTTCGTTCTAATTTTATCACCCAATTCCACACCCCCACTCTTGAAGGGAAATGGTTCGCACAACTTGCCACCCGAAAACAGCAGCTAAGTGAGGACGTTGATACCTACCATACTACTATCCAAGAGCTTCTATGCTGAGTGGAGTCAGGAGGGCAGCAGTATCTGGAAACAGCTAAGGCCCAAATTTCTTGAATGGCCTACAACCTGAACTTATCCTTGCGGTTGCTCTATCTACTCCAAATACTTTGCAAGCGGCTTACGAATGGGCCAGGGCATATGAAAGTGCCTGTAAACAAAATTTACATAATCTGACTATTCCTCTTAGTGCCTTATACTCTGCCCAAGCTATTTCTTCTCATAGGGTTACTGCCCCCGATGCTATTCCAGGGTCGGCCATTGAAAAACTTACCGAAGCGGTTAATAAGATGTTAATTCAACTGCAGGAAGAACGGCCGTCGCCGTCAGGAAATTCAAATCACCCCATATGCTATAAATGTGGTCGGGTTGGTCATATCAGTAGGAATTGTAGAGTAACCAACCCACATCCCAATTACCCCCCAATACAGTTTCTTTTAATTCATCAATGAATGTACCTCCTATGACCGCAAGTCACCCAAACCCGGCCTTACCGGTATCTACTAACCCCGTAAATGATAACCCTAAAAATCGACAACAGAAATATTGCAAGCCCTTTTAGCCTTGCTGCCAGCATAAATCCCCTAATAATCAAACTGACCAACATACCTATGTTAGTCTCCTCGAGAAGATGTCCCATTCTTTGCGGCTAGGAAACGGAATTCCCAACTGCCAAGCAGTAACCTTCGCCCACTGAAGAGAAGGAAAGAAGAGTTAGGAGAACCTGAGCCAGAGGAAGAAACTTTAAAACAGCTTATAGAAGATGAAATTAGACGGGAAACTAAAGAAAATAATCTGCAGGCGGAAACTGCAAAATCTTCAACCACCTTACCTAAAAGTAATGTCCCCAAGTCTAAGCGAGCTCCTGTTATTCAGAAAAAAATTTTAGAGGATGAACTTCCTCAGATAGCTCTTTGGTACCTCCGTACTCTATAATTTCAGGCATACGGGATAAGTCTGCTAATATTACTTACTGTCAGCTCTTTTGCCTTGCCCCTTCCCTACAGGTGGATTTGTGTAAAAGCCTACAAAAGAAAAAACCTCCTGGTAAAAAGTAGGTTAAAGTAAATCTCAATATCAATCTAGAAAAGACGTCAACAGCCCTATATTGTGATGCCCAAATCTTGGGGAAACTATCCCGTTAATTGTGGACAGTGGCTCGGCTGGTAGCATTGCTTCGTCTTACTTGTTGAGAAATTTGGGGATCAAGGTGGAGCGCCCATCTACTGTGAATATGATCAACGTTCATGGGGAAAGTAAGAGGGCTATAAGAGAAATCTCTGACTTCCCCTTTAATGTTGGAGGTATGGAAATCCCCATTAACGTAGTTGTAACTGACGCTAACTCGTACCAGGCTATCGTAGGAAACAATTGGCTATCAAAAGCCCAAGCAAAATAGATTGGGTGTTTTCTGAGATGATGCTTATCTGGAAAAGTAAAGAAATAACCCTTCCCGTCGAATTTAAAAAAATTACCCATGAACCTCTGGGAAAAAATCGTTCCACCATGG
The DNA here is from genome assembly GCA_003550325.1 of Gigaspora rosea. Classification (NCBI taxonomy): domain Eukaryota; kingdom Fungi; phylum Glomeromycota; class Glomeromycetes; order Diversisporales; family Gigasporaceae; genus Gigaspora; species Gigaspora rosea. The sequence continues at coordinate 203,351 of QKWP01000188.1, read as the reverse complement.
TCCGAGATGTTGATAAGGGAAGTGAAGCAGAAACAGAAGAAGACATAGCTGATAGTGATGAAGAATATGAGGAGGAGGAATTAGAGGATAAAATATGGTTACTCAGAAATGGAAGAATTAGACGTCCTTAGTATTCTACCTATATATAGCCCTCTTCTTCGATATTAGATTCTCCGATCGATATGTCGTGTACTCTTTTAGATATGCCTCTTCTCTCTTTTTTACCTAAAAATAAAAACAATAGTTACCCACTTATTGATTTAACTCTGACCTATATTGAAAATTCCTCCTTACCTTCATATACCCCCCTAACTGTCTTCTTGTATTGTTGGAAAATAATAGTACCCTTGATCCGGCCCTTTTGATCTATACTCAAATGGACGAATATCAATACAAAGAAGTTCCAGTACTCCTCCCAAATTCAATTCCCTCGACTCCGTCAATTTGTTATGACCTTGGTTTTAATAATGAAGAACCAGCGGAGTGGTATTCATATTTAGATTTTGGTACTTTAGAGCTGGAGGTAGACGAGGTTGCTTCTGATGCTGATGACATTATTGATGAAGTCAACCGACAATTTAAAATTAAGAGGAAGAAGGATAAGCTCTTAAGTATTAGATGTTATGCAGATGAAGCAGGTAATACTTACCTGCAAGAAGTAATGTCCAGCCCGACCCTCGGGGTTATATTGCCCAGGCTTTGGGAATCGAAAATTTACCCGTAAATGATCTTTTTGACTACTTTTATGAAGAACGGCAAGAGCCACATCAAATCGGCCAGTTGGAATCTAAGCAACATTTTTGCCTCCAACAATTTATTGGCAATAACTTAGACCTTTTTATTTGGGGAAAAGGGCCCTTGGGACAGACTAATCTTGTTAAGCACCGAATTGAGACCGGGAGTGCCCTTCTGATTAGGCAGTATCCCTACTAGCATTCCCTGCTAAAAAAAATATTATAAAAGAGGAAATTGCCTATATGATTACCGAAGGCATTATATGACCTTGTCAAAGTTCTTGGATGTCCCCAGTTGTACTTGTTAAAAAAGAAGATGAAAGTACTCAGTTATGTGTCGATTACCAGAAATTAAACACCATCACCGTAAAGGATAACTACTCACTTCCGCACATCGATGATCTTTTGGATGCCCTATCCAGATCATGTTGGTACAGTACCTTAGACCTTGCCAGTGGGTACTGGCAGGTCGAGGTAGATGAAATTGACCGCCCTAAAACCGCTTTTACTACCACGTATGGGACCTTTGAATTTACCGTGATGCCTTTCAGCTTAGCTAACGCCCCTGCAACTTTTCAAAGGGTGATGGACTATATCTTCCAAGACCTTATTGGGGACTATGTGGTTATTTATTTAGATGACATTAATGTCTACTCAAGAACTTTTGACAAACATTTAATTCACCTACAAGAAGTCTTTCATCGGCTACGAAAGGTTGGACTCAAGCTAAAACCTACTAAATGTCATTTCGCCAAGCAAGAATTAAAATTCTTGGGACATATCGTTAGTCAAGCTGGGATAGCTACTGACCCAAAAAAAATTGTGGTATAAAAAATTTTCCTGTCCCTCGTAATTTCTGTCAACTTCGAGGTTTCCTTGGCTTAGCTTCTTATTACCGAAAGTTTGTACAAGGCTTCACCAATATCGCCACACCTTTAAATCAACTTTTAAAAAAAGAATGTTAGTTATAAATGGACTAGTGACATCAACGGGCTTTTGAAATTCTTAAAGGAAAATTAGTAACCGCCCCTGTATTGGCTTACCCTAATTTTTCTCAAACCTTCATCCTTTTTACGGATGCTTCTGGCCAAGTCTTAGGGGCCATTCTCGCCCAAAACAATGAAAATCATCTTGAGAGGATAATTTCATATGCTAGTCGTAGTCTCACCTCTGCAAAAAAAAATTACTCCGTTACCAAAAAAGAATGCTTGGCTATTGTTTGGGCAGTTGATATTTCTGACCCTACCTGCATGGAGCTCAGTTTATTCTCTATACCGATCATTCTGCCCTCAAGTCCTTGTTTGCCCTAAAGCTTCCTCAAAACTGGTTGGCCATTGGGTCATGACTTTGATAGAGTATTCCTTTACTACTATTCACAAACCCGGAAAGCACCATTCTAACGTTGATAGCTTTTCTCGATTTAAATAAAAGAATTAAGAAATTAATAATTATGAAAAAAATGAGAAAAAAAAGAATATAACAATTTCTTTCAAATTCGTTAATCCAGTCCAGGTTATGGTGTCCTGGCAATCTTTTTCGATTCTGATTATTCCCCTTTAATTACTAAATACTTCTTTTATATTTGTTCGCCTGAAAAAAAAAAATTTTTTTTATACAGAAATTTCGAAATAAGAAATGAACAAAAATATCTAATATACACCTTGGTCATAGTGGAAATGGATATCGATGCCTACGACCTGTACTTACAGTATTTGGCAGGTGTAGTCGTACCTGCAAGTTTAACCTCTCAAGACCTCCGGAATTTGAAACATAAAACTCAGTTTTATGTAGTAATTGATGGGTTATTATATAAAATTAACTTCCACAAACCGTCGCAATATTTACAAGTTATGAAGGAGGGAGAAATCAAACCCATACTGTTCAGCTTTCATAACAACCCCTTCTCCAGTACTTTGGGTTTGAAGCCACCTACCAGAGAATTGCTGCCTGTTACTTTTGGCCCCAGATGGGCAATGATATCAAGCAATATATTCAAACATGTGAATGGTGTCAAAAAAAGAAGCGGCCCCAAACCCGGGAACCACTGTATCCTATTAAAGTGGGACAAGTTTTTGACCGGGTAGGGATTGATATCGTAGTACCCCTCCCAATTACCTGAAAGGATTCTAGGTATATCGTAGTAGCTACTGAGTACTTTACTAAATGGCCTGAGGCCCGTGCTATTGAAAAGGCTAATGCTGCAACCGTGGCCGATTTCATCTTTGAAGACTTGATTTGCAGGCATGGTTGCCCAAGGAGCTTTTATCTGACCAAGGATTCCACTTCTGTAATCAAGTGGTAGATACCCTCTGCAAAAAAATGTGCATAACCCATCACACCTCTTAAGCATACCATCCACAGACCAATGGTCTGGTGAAATAGTTTAACCATACCCTATGTGGGGTACTCAACAAATGTGTGAATCAATTTGGTCAAAATTGGGATGAATATGTAAAGCCAGCCCTTTTTGCTTACTGTACTACCCAGAATCACACCACTGGTATGAGCCCTTTTTCCTGCTATACGGCTGCAGTTCTGTTCTGTCTATTGAAGTCGACTTTGAGATGGCTAGAATTAAACCTAAAACAGAAGAAGAGTTAGAACATCAAATCTATTGGCGTATTGAAAAGATATATGGAGAATTAATAGTAGCATGGCAATATGCCGTAGAGAAAATAAAAAAATCACAAAATCGACAAAAAGAAAATTATGAAAAAAGAAATCAAATAGAAACATATGAGATCAGCGATCAGGTACTTCTATATAGGAGTAAACTCACTACGTCGCACAGCGCTAAAATGGAACCCAAAATTTGGGTCCTTATTATATCTATAATGTGCTACAAAATGGATTATATAAACTGCGCACGATCGATGGTCACGTCCTCAAAAAGAAATACCATGGAAATCAGCTGTCGCGTTATTATCCCGGCAATAAAACCATTCTCATTCTATGTATGATGGCTAAAATTCTTATAAAAACCTCTTTTTAAAATTTTTTTGTCTGGCTCTTTCCCTTTTTATTATTGTTAAAAAAAAAATATATATATATATATTTATTTATATAATACCTACCCGTTAAAGAAAAATTCATGGATCCTCTTAAAATCCTTACCAACATAAAGAAAATCCTTGGATTGCTCAAAAATCAAATAAAAAAAGCTAATTTACCTGGGACTTGTATAATCTCCCAGAACGCGATTGTATATCAAGAAGAATCTCGTTCTTATAAAATATTCATTGAAGATGCGAAGCGAGAATGTGATGCCGAAAAACTTCATTTATGAATGCCTGAATTTCTAGATGATCTTTGAATAGTCATCCATGACCTCTGAAACCTTGAAGTGCCTCCTGGACAAAACTGGGTCAAAAAGGCAACCTATTTATGTCGTAAAGTTCGATCCCAGGAAACAATCAGTTGCCGCATTACTATAATCTTGGCGCTATTGAAAGAAAAATCAGAGGATAAGGAAGTCAAAAAGACTATAAAAAGGCTATTGCCACAAACTAAAATAAAAGAAATCTTCTTGGCCGCCAAAAGGACGTATGACCTATTTTCTGTTCGAGGGCCTTCATATCTTTATTTTTCCCAACGTATCACCCCGTACGTCCTCTATCGAATCCGGGATGAAGATTTCTTACTTCTAAAAAAAGAAGCCCAATTCATTGTACAGCAAGAAATTGATGCAGTTCTTCAATTAATGGATTTCGCAGGAGCTCAATCTTAAGAAGGGGCCCATGTAACGAATTAAAAATTTGTAGGTTCTTTTTTTTCCAATAAATTTTACGTACACGGTATATTCTTTGCAAATTTCTAGAAAAACGTGATCATCTTAATTTAGAAAAATTATAAGAATATTCTCGTACATTTTATATCTTATACTAAAATAGAAGTAATTGGTAGCTTGGCAGCTTAACCATATGAAATGACATTTTGGGTGCATTTAAGGCATAAGAATGGCGATGTATATGCAGCCGTTTGAGCCTGTTGGGCCAACTTAGGCTGGAAAGCTCACTAAGTACGTATAGTTAAAATAGTGTGGCAGATAGAAAATATAAACGAATGCATAGCCTAATAATGAGAACTTTTCGTAGTGAGGTAAAAATGGTAGCATAAACGTAGCCAAAGGAGCGTAAACACCGTAAGTAGTAAGGCAGTGTAGTCCATGCCGTGTAAAAAAGATAGAAATAAAAATGTATATAAAGGCCTCAAGTTCGAGAGCAAAAGAGGCCATCCAGTTCTATGACATTTTAAATAAAGAATTTCCTTGTTATCTTTGAATAAATCACATTTTCTCCTAAATAACAAAATTATACTTATCTTTGAATTTGACTTGTAACTTTAATAACCCTTTTCGTAACTCAATTCGACGGATTGAATTGACTTGTAACTTCGAATCAGCCTTATTAAGATTCGAATTCTGTGTCATGAGATCCTATTAATACTCCGAAATCATACACGTGATTCATATCAGCTTACCGATAGCCCTATGATAAATCTTTAAGTTTAGTTGATTATTGGATAAACATTATTTCTTTTAGAATTCCCTATTCATGCTAGTTGATATAGAACTCACTTTATCATTTCAGTAAAATACCTACAGGAAAATTCTTAAACTTGCCGATATCGCTTCCCTTAAATATCACCTGACCGATACCTGATTAAATATTGATCTACCCCGTGATACACATTTTGATCCCACCTTCGATCAATATTATATTTCATTATTATTTTTATTAATATCATATTATTGATATCACCCCCATATTAGCATCACCAGCATCTGCGTCTCCTTTCTATTGTGGTGATTTAGTGATAGATTAACTATCAGGTCTCCACGTATTGTATATTTGGTCTCTTTCGAACCGCTGTGACCTATATCTTCATATATTTATATCTCTTTCACCGTACACAGTTGGAGTGTAGATTGGCACTATTGTCTATACTGTTTTATCCGCTCTCCCAAACAACCGTTACAGTAGACCACAAAACGCTTATGGTCAACTTCAAAGGCTTCAAAACACTAGTAATTTTATTGCAATTCAGCAACATAATGAACTAAATAATGGTGCACATCCATTCACTAGAATGCAAGATATAGAAAATCAAACACAACAGAGCACTCAATTTTCAACAATGCTGTTCTTGGGTCTTCCTTTCCATAAACATAATCATGATAAATATATTTTTCTTTAAATTGACGCTTTAATTCGTCAATAATTTTTTTATTGTCTAAACTTTCGTATTCTAAATATAATTACCTCTAAGGATATTTGTTAAAGTGTTTCTAAATTGCAAATTTATGTAAAATTTCGACTTTTTTGTATGGCATTATTATATGTACATAGATTTAGAAAATATTGTGCGATTGTAAGGCCTGACCAATTTAATTCGGTATTTTACATTACATCCTTCTCACAAAAGAGGGGAGCTGGAGGAAGTTTATTATAAAAATTTCTACAAAATGATCTGCGATATTATAAAAGTTTTCCGAAATTTTTCGCATATATAGTAAGAGGGAAAATGGGGGTAATGTAAACCACTGAATCAAATTGGTCTGGCCTAACTTGAACAATTTATTCACTACTATAGTAAGTGGATACTATCTCATAAAACTATAAGATATTATAAGATATATTAGAATATTTCATAAAGAACAATAAGTTATTTCTAAAGATTTTCAACAATAATTATAATTAAAAGATTATATAAAACTATTTAGAAAAAACTTTGTATTTATCATCATTTTAAATATAAATATGTTTTAAAGAAACAAATAGAAAATATTCTGTAATATGTTAAAAATACAATTCTGCACTTCGAGCTAGATAAATCTCTAGTGAGTACTCAGAAGATAATATTTGAGAATTGTTGGTTACTTGACTTGTAGAATAAATTCTGTGTGACCTAGTATTCGAAATTTCTATTTTTATAAAAATAAATAAATTATGTGCAATAGTGGCTCTTAAGTTTAAGTATAAGTAGCACTATAGATGCTTGACACAGCTGATGAAGAGTGACGAAACCTTGACGCAACCTGCCGAAACCATAAGTTGCATCACTGACGCATGACGCAACTCAAACATATGTTTTTAAGGTCACGTGAGCAGTTGCGTCAGGTCACGTGAGTGCGTCAGGCATCATTAAGTAGCACATGCCATCATTAAACTTGATAAGATTTACATTTATACTCTATCTATACTAGATAATAGAATATAAAGCGTACTATCGAACAAGCATTGATAACTATTATACGCTTCGGATAATAAAAAAAATTGTGCATATAGGCGTACGCAACCGTACTATTGGAGTTCATTGTGCTATTTAATGGAAATTATACCTGATAAGAATAATGGGCGTTGACATCTGAGTTGATCGTTATGCCTAATTTAGTAAATTTCATTATACGTACATACGCACAGTACGTTTTGTTCGAAAAATCATCATATGTAAATTTTGCTATAGTTGCCGTCCAAACTGCTTGGAATGGTCCAAACCATGTGATGTTTAGCATCACATATAGTTAAACTAGGGCAAGACCAAGTTAAATCCATAGGTGATGATAATCAGTACATTGTTTAGACCGTCCCAAACAGTTTAGACGGCAACTATAATTGTAATCGAATTATTACACATTAGTAAATTCCCATTACCACATTCTTGCAAATAATCGTATTTCTTAATTCATTCTTGATAATCAGGTAATTCTTGATGGGATATATAAAAGGGATCCTTTTGTGTATTAAGAAGTTAGTTTTTTAGATAGTTTTTAGAAAGTTTTGTTTGTCTTTTTACACACGTGCATGTATATAAAATAAAAATCATTCTCCCAATATTTAATAAATACCCTTAATGATTGTGGCCCAGTAGATAAATTAGCAATCAAATTTCTTGAAGTCTCTCCCCTGGCCACAACAACGTACATAGCACTTCACTCTATTCTAATCGGATGAGAATCAAAATGTTTCTTTTTAAATTTCACAATTAAATGTCAATAGAAAATAAAAATAAAAAAATTTGAAATGCCTGATAAATATTACTTACATATCAGCTGCATGGATGATCTAATGTACATAATATTGGTCTAAAATATCAAAAATTAGTTGTTAATAGATCATGCTGTGCGAAAAGATATTGATTCATATATGTTTCCAAAGCTTTTTGGATCTAATTTTATTTTAATAAGGCATATAGAAGATTAAGGAACTTTATAATCAGTTATTGATTTTGTACACTTCATTACAGAATTATAAACCAACTCTTTTGTATTATTGATCTAAATTAATCTATAGTGCAATAGAAGGATAAATGATAATCTTATCAAATTTTCAAAAAAGAATATAAAATATCGTATAATAATAACTTTTATTACCCTTATAATTTGAGATAAAAATTATAATAATTACTGAATAATAATTAGGTAAACAGAGTAAATTAAACTGTGTACTGGTTTTAAAGGATGGAAATAATAAAGTTAAATTATTTACAGAAGTATTCTCAGAACATTAATTGGATCCATAAGTTTAAATTAACTTATCCAATTAGCCATACACATTCGAATAGAATATTTCTCGCAATAATTTTTCAAATTTATATTTTTTAATTCCTCAAAACCATATTAAAGTCACAGATCTTGAATATTCTTCCTTGGATTTTTCTCAAGAAATCTCACATGTAAATCTTCAATGTTTAAATTTCAAAATTTACGATTAGAAATGGTGTACTTTTATATGATATTTCTAGTGAAATTCTTTACATAAACAATTCGAAAATATTACAGATACCATGGACTTTCATTCATTAATATTAAATGTTCAAGGAATCTCAAGTGAACTATAATGATATATGTACTGGTAATAAGGATAGTTGCGCATACGATTTTGCACAAGACCTAATGATGCCTGGCGCATTAGGGTGTGAAATAGCATAACAAATACAAACATAGTGAAGATCACATAATAATTTTTACTAATCAAGATTTTTCTGATGATCTGCATGATCTTCTGACTGCTAATAATTACTCGTTACGATCATTATCATTATCAATATAAAATTTAATCTGAAATAACTTTTGAACTATTAAAGATATACGAGTAAAAATACCTTTGTTAGATTCCACTAATGTACTCTTTAAGGTAATAGAGCTCTTTTTTTTATTGTTATAAAATTAATCGTGAGTTAGTAATCAGTTTTCACTTTAATTTATATGAAAAATAAAAAAAGGGCTCTATTGCTTTAAAGAGAATGTTAAAAGGAATCTAATAAATATAATTTCACATGTATTTCATGAATAGTTCAGGAGTTATTTCAATTTAAAATTTTATATGTTATTGTTATTAAACAGAATGATCAACAAAAAATCTTTTATTAGTAAAATTTAATTAATATATGATCTTCACTATGTTTGTAGATCATATGACATTCCACACCCTACTAGAGCATGACACAACCTGCGTAATTGATGCATAACAAATCCATTTCATCAGGCAACTTCAAATTGACGAAATGATAAATGACGAAGCCTATGACGCATGACGAAACCAATGATACATGAGGAAACTAATAATAAATGTGGCGGATCCTAATGAATTAGATTAAAATGAAATATGATAGTATAAAAAAAGTTACAAATCAATGAAAAATAAAAATTTTTGAGTGCATTTTTTAGTGTTAGAGTTAAGTTTTGAGGTTAGTTTTAGAGTAGAGTTTATATTAAGTGGGTTTTAGAAGGTTAGAAGGTTAAATAGAAAACGTTGATTTCATTTTAAATTATGATCCGCGACAATAAATAACAAAACCTATGATGATTTTGATGAATCATAAGGCTATTTTTTATTTCTTTCATAATAGAAATAAATTAGTCCATGTAAAGTTAATTTTTTGTTCATTATTATATCTACTCAGTTTCTATCTTTTTGACATATCGATCTGACATTGCCTGATTATTTGCAACAATCACTCAGATATATCCGATAAGTGTTCTACGAACTTGCAGTGATATAGTATTTTATCATTATATGTTATTTTATGTTCCTTATTTTGGCATAGTCTGTGGCATAGTTGGTATTTTAGCCTTCAACGTGGTATAGACTTACAGCGAGTGTATAAAACCTCAACAAGTGAATTAAACACCTAGCGAGTGATTATAACCTTATTGAGGGTATGGTTTTAGTTTGCGAAGGAAATAACAGATGTTCATACCATTAGTATTATTATTGGTGGGTCAAAAAATCATGTGTCTTGCTATTTCTAGTAAAATTTGGTTAGATTCAGTGTAAAGTTGCGTCAGGAGTTTCGTCAAGCGTCAGGAGTTTCGTCAAGAGTCAGGGGTTTCATTAATCGTCAAGGGTTTAGTCTGACGAAAGTCAGACTAAACCCTTGCATCATCGCGAAATTAACTGTGTCAGGTATCATTAACAGGACCAGTATGATTATGTATGTCATGTAAAATTTAAACATGATAGCTGCGTAGCATGTGACTTCGTGCAGGACCACGATCGGTGGACTACATGCAACAAGTTCAAACTCATGCTCAAGCAGCTATGTAAACTCAGATATAACCACTTTATAATCTTAGTAATTCGATTTTAATATCACATGTAATTACAGTATTAAACAGAAAATACCTACAAACTAACAAGATATCATAAGGCTATGGCATAAAACTATAAAGTTTGAGGCAACAAATCAAATATGTAGTTTCATAAGGTCTTCCAACCTTACACTTGAGAGTTTGTGTACTTAACGTTTTTAATTGGTCGTAAATAGAAACCATGATCAGAGTGTGGAAAAAACAATTTGACAATTGTTTTATATATTGATATGTTAAAAATGATAACTAATCAGTTACTTTTTAAATCTGTAATTATTGCAACATTTGATCATTTGTGTAATGTCATAATAGATTCGTAATTTGTCTATTACTGTGAATTAATAATCAGTTGTCTCGATTATTTTTAAAAATTGACTTTAGTTCTACATACACTTTGCATCTTTCGGGTTTAGAAAATTGCTTCTGTTCTTATGTGCACTTTGTATCTGAAATTAGATTAATTGAGATACATATAACAAATGTATGATAGTAGAAGCATAATAGTTCGGGACTGGCAAGATAGTTAGTAGCACAGTAGTATTTTTTTTTAATAACAGTTTTTTTTTTAAAATGAAATGAACATAGTACAAAATATGGTACAATAGTTAGAATGAACAGAGCATGATAGTTAGTATCTGGTTTATGATAGTTTTTTTTTTAATAAAGTACTAATACTGTACTAATTGTTCTATTTTTTCTTTAGAACAAACATAGTACAATTTTATTACAGAATATAGCATGATAGTAGAATAAATATGGCATGATAGTAGAATGTATTTAGTATGATAGACATAGCATAATAGTTTGAAACGTTAGCAAAATAGTTAGTATAAAATATAGCATGATAGTTAGTAGCACAATAGTTAGTATGGGGCATAGGATTTAGTATGATGGTTGGGACATAAGCACGATATTGGGATATGGTATAATAGTTGGGATGTAGCAAAATAGTTTGAATTGGGTTTATGTTATAATTTGTATTTATTTGTTGTATTTTATTTTATTTTTTTTGTATTTTTTTAATTTTTTTTGTATTTTTTTTATTTTTTTTTGTAATTACGGGGTTGCTATGAACTAATGCTTTTTGTAATAAATTAAATTGTTAAAATATATGAATATTTGAATTTATTGTTTTAATATATGAAAAATTAGCTAGCATTTAATTAGGTAAGCATAAAATAATTTTTTATATTGTATTACCACGAAATAATGATTATGAGTGTTATTTCAAAAATTACATCCCCTAAATAGCATACTGGGTTTCGAAATAACACCTATGCGTGTTCTAAAATAAGCATGCATCATATATAGAAAACTATATAATCGAATATATATTAAAGGTGTTTAACAAATGCTTTATATTTATTCATTTTAGCTTTAATTGCTTCAAGAATAACTATCATTAAATATTCAATTAGTGCTACTCTTATTCTAGCAGTTTCTGATAATAAATTGTTATAGCCATTCTTTTTGATTTTAATACTGGAATATAATATGTGGATGTTTTATATTTGATTTTTTTAACCTTGACGATAATTCAATGCTAAGGTTATAACAATAATTAGAATTTGCTATACTTGTAGATTTTGAATAAACGAAACATCCTTTTTAAAGTTAGAACTATAATAGCCTTAGAGTGCTGTGTAATGATACCAAAAACAAAGAAAAATAAGGTCACAAATCTACAGGCAATACTTTATATATGTGCAGGTTTTAAAAAATAAATAATTCGCTTTTTACTATTATTAAGAGAAGTTCAACAATAGGTTAATTGTTTCTATATAAATTTATATATTACAGTTTAGATTTTCAGCACCAGTACAGATAACTACTTGTTTATACTTGCAATTGATATAATTTAGAAAATTATTTGTTGCTAATTTATGCATTTTCTATTGAGGTTTTTGAATTTCAGATAAATATATATACTGTATATGGGCGCTAATTTGAACATCTTATACATGCTTAAAAAATTGGGTTACCTCAAAATAGTGCACAGGTGATCAAAACACTGTGCAGGTATGTGTTATTTTGCGGTAATACAGTATTCGCTTTTTGTTATTTTTTTATTTTTTACAATCTGCGCAAATTATCAAATTGTTAATTGTAAAAGATCTGTGCAGAAAATTGAATCTGCCTAAAAATAAAAAAAAATTCTTCAACGATTGCCAGCAGGATTACAGATCTGTATTAATTTTTAGTAATTGTTTTTTTAAAAAATCTGTGCAGATCTGCACTATAAAAACTTCGCCAATGGTTTAGTTTATTGTTTTAAACTATTTAACCTTAATCACTATTTGTTTATGATCAAATTAAACTGGCCCAATTTCATCAAACTCTTGCAACTAATTATAATACTATACTATACAATTCTGGTCATCTGTACCATTCTGATCTGTTATAATCTCAAATATTGAGTGTCATAACATCAAGTATCATACTGAAATTTTTTTTATAGTAAATCACTACAACAATTGGTAAGTTTTATAAAAAAATTTTTTTATAGTAAATTGTGATAGAACTACAACTGTTGATTCCAATATAAACTAACTCAAAACCATATTGCATTAGGATTCAATATATATAAATATCAAAAATATCAAAATGTCACATGGGTGTTAATTTGAAAATAGCTCTTCGAAAAATAATATATATGGTTTCAAAATAATAATTATGCATATCCCAAAATAATACGCTCTATATTAACAAAATAAAGTATTCTGACAGTAGCTATCTTGATAATTATCAAATATACATTTCTGAAAAAGTTGTCATATTTGGTAAGTCTATAATCAAAAGATTTAATTTGGGAAAATAAGGGTGCTGACATTTATTATCTAATATCTATTTACTATAGGCTTACTTCCCACTCCTAGATAAAATCTATAAATAGAATTTTGGCCAATCAAATTTAACTAAGGTAAGATTTTTCTTGATCCCACCCCCTAAAATATTACCTAATAAATGTCAGCACCTAATTATCCAAATTGTGTTTCTAAAAAAAAAGAATTTATAGACATTATTAAGTTAAATAATGATATATACTTGTATTGAATTTAAAAAATCTGATGTACAAATAGTATGCTTCGATGCTATTTGATATATCAAATTTTTTTTATTTGAATTGCATTATAATTTAACTAACCAAAGGTAGTCTACTTCTATGAAAATTAGACAAACCAGTAGGGTTCCAAAGTTCAGTTCAGTCAATAGAGGTTTAGGTTCAATGAATCTGCTTTAAAAGTTCAATACTAAACTGATCCAAAACTTCAAATTATTGAACATGAACCTAAACCTGGACTTAAAAAAAGTTTAGTTCAGGTTCAGTTCAATATTCATGTACTGTTCAGGTTCATAATAAATGCATATATTTATCTAAATCACAAAGTTCAAATCAATTAGTAAAATTTCAAGAATCATAGCATTTTGTATAATTTTATTAATAGAGAAAATAAATTTGTCACACCCCTGGTTCGGCCAATCAAATCGCACGATTTTATAGACAAAAAAAATTTTTTTAAAAATTAAAAATTTTACATAATAAAGTGTAAAATTTATATAAAATAGCATATCATATAATGTAAAATTTTATTCTAAACATCTTTTGCTAAGTCATAAAGATAGGTTGTCATAGTAAAAAAAAACATTTTATACGAAAATTCAAAAATTTCCAAAGTTAGCACATATAAAACTTTTTTTTACTAAAACAATCTACTTTTTTAACTTAGAAAAAGTTGTCTAGCATAAAATTTACATATTATTCTTAAACGTAAAGATAGATTTATATTATTAAAAAAAAAGTTTTATATGTGCTAATGATCGAAATTTTTGATTTTCTTATGAAATGTTTTTTTTACTAAGATAATCTATCTTGATGACTTTGAAAAAGTTGTTCAGAATAAAATTTTACATTAAATGCTTTGATATCGCTTATTTATTTTTACATTTTACTAGTAAAATTTTGAATTTTTAAAAAATAAAATTTTTTGTCTACAAAATCGTGCGATTTGATTGGCCGAATCGGGGGGTGCGACATGTTGCAGGTGTGACAAACTTCTATTCCTTTAGAAATTGAAACCCTTAAAAGAGAAAATGAAATGTTAAGAGAGCAAAATAAAGCCTTAAAAAAAGATAAATAATATTACTCCACTATCTTATTCTTGGTGCCCCTTATTAATAAAATTATTAAAAATATTGTTATATATAAAATTTACTAATTGATTATAAGTTCTTGCACTAAGTAAACTTGTTTAGCACCAAAAAATATATCAAGTCAGCATATTTTATTTTACTTTTTTTAAAATTTGAAAAAAAGTGCTTAATTTTAAAAAGTTTTATTACATTAAAAATTCAAAATTAAGCATTTTTGATGCAAATTTTAAGGAAACAAAATAAAATATACTGATATAATATATTTTTTGGTGCTAAACAAGTTTAGTTAGAGCAATAAGTTATGATCAATTAGTAAAATTTAGAGAATCATAAAAATTTGTATAATTTTATTAATAAAGTTATACGAATTTCTATTGTTCTCTAAATTTTACTAATTGTTCATAACTTCTTGCTCTAAGTAAACTTGTTTAGCACAAAAAAATCATTATTAATATATTTTATTTTATTTTCCTTAAAATTTGCATCAAAGATGCTTAATTTTAATTTTTGTAAAAATTTCAAAATTAAGAATCTTTTCTTTAAATTTTAAAAAAAGTAGATAAAATATATCAATTTGATGTATTTTTTGGTGCTGAACAAGTTTACTTTAAATTATATATAAACTTAATGGTAAATTTTTTTATATTTAAATTTTATGAAAAATAATAATAATCAATTAATTATATTTTAAACCAAGTTTGTAGAGCAGGTTTTTCTGATTCTAATGATAGTAAAACATTAAAATTGGTTAAAAACTCAGTAAGCTATGAAATTTTAAAGATTGGATATTGAAATTTAGTAATAAAACTAACTTATAAATTTACGCAAATTGACCAATCAGAATTAGGGATTTTGTGCAAACCAGAAAATTTTTGATCAACCCAGAAAAACTTTATGATATATACAAGTGCATTTTTTTAAAATAACCCTTAGATTGTAGTAGAACACAGGCAAATTTGCCTGCGTTTTTGCAATTTTTTAGCTCTGATTTACTTTTTTAAAATGCTAAAATAATTAAATAAAACTTTGTACAATTATATTTGAAAATAAGGATTACTTTTTTGCAAAATTAGTTTTTATATTATAAGAAAATAAATTATAGTTACATATAAGCTGAAAATAGATAATTTTAAGAAAAAATTTTTTTAAAAAATTTTATTACAATTTTTCTGCGATCTTATTTAGTTTTAGTTTTAGAACTATAGTTCTTAAGACAATATTGTAGTTTATATAAAGGATGACAACTTTCATTATTGCAACTTTAATGATTTACTTGTAAAAATTAAGACTTGTATTAGAAGTAAAGATTTTTTTTATAGACGGGAACATATAAAATTTGAAAAAATCTAAAGAAAAATTTTAATAGTAAAAATGCCAATACAAGAACTTTAAACATTTATTATATTAAAGTTTTCTAATGATTTTAAAAAAAATTTATAACAAAGTTACTAAAACAAAACTCAAAGAATATTTTTTACTTAGAAAAGATATGGCTAAAATCAATATTTAAAATTTTATTAAAAATTTTAAAATACGCAGGCAAATTTGCCTGTGTTACAATCTAAGGGATAATAATAGTTCAAACTTTTACCATAATAGATAAAGGATTAATTAATTTGTAACTGCAGTTACTGTAACCCATCCCAACATTCCAATCAAATTCTAAGATCAGGTGTAACGTTATACATTCAAAAAAGTCAAAACAAATGTTCTTTTTGCCAAAAATTGCTTCAAAATCAAAATTTCACATATGAAACTACCTTTCGGTTTCTAACAAAAAAAATTTCTTGCTAAATTTTAATGTAACTAAAGCTCTCTCTAATCCAAAGCCTTATACCAAGCCTCACTTTAACTCTAATCTTAATCGCACGGTTTTATTTTTGTAGAAAGTTTGGTTCGATAGTCACATTACACCTGATCTTAGTATTTACGGTTATAAATTTATTTTGTAATCTACGGTTATAAATCAATTAATCCATAGATAAATTGTTTTATTTATATTTTGTAAAATTTTAATAAAAATTAGTTGTAATTTAAAAAAGTTTTATCAGTAGCATATGTCAATTTTATATAAAAATTTCAAAATACCATATAAAAACTATATAAAAAACGATCTATGTACCCTCTACCCTTCAAAAAAAAGTAAAATATATTATTATAATGTATTTTTTAGTACTATACAAGTTTTCTTAGTACAAGAAGTTATAAAATTTTATGTAAAATATGATTTTTAATATTTTTATTAATAAAATTAGGGTACTGCTATTTACACCATGGTTTTTGCTATTTGCACCATGGATTTTGTGTAACATTAGATTATCAATCAACCTTTTCTATTTGCACTATGGTAATATATATTGCACCAATAAAAACTTACCTTTTTTTGTAGATTAACAGTTATTCGTGCCATTAATATCATGTAATGTTTCACAAATTTAGTTTTGGTAATCTAGTAGGCCTGCTAACCTAATTTTATAATGCGGGCCGACCCTAACCCTAATTTCATAATTCGGGCCAACTCTTACTCTAATTTTTTAAGCCCTTAACATAATGCGGGCCAAATTTTTGCAATTTTGTATAACCTTGGGCTATTTTCATATTGCACCAATAAAAACTCGCCTTTTTTGTAGATTAACAGTTATTTGCACTGTTAATGTTATGTAATGTTACACAAAACTTATTTTGGTAATCTAATTTTGTAGGCCTGCTAACCTAATTTTATAAGCAGGCCAACTCTAACCCTAATTTTATAATGCTGGCCAACCCTTACCCTAATTTTTTAAGGCCTTAATATAATTTGGGCCAGATTTTTGCAATTTTGTATAACCTTGGACTATTTTATTTGTACCTATAAGAACTCATCTTTTTTTGTAGATTAACAACATATAGAAGTGCAAAATAAGATTTTTCAAATTTTGTGTAACTATACCATGGTTCAAATAGAAAAGGTTGATTGATGATCTAATATTACACAAAATTCATGGTGCAAATAGCAAAAACCATGGTATAAATAGCAGTACCCTAAAATTATACTAATTTATACTTTTCACTCTAAGTAAACTTGTTTAGTATCAAAAAATACAAATATTTTGCAAAATTTAGACTAGCCTGACCAAACTTATAATAGAGTTTGAGTTTAGTATAAAGTTTTAAATAATATAATTTAGAGTTTGAGTTTGGTCTGGACCAACTAAACTCAAATCCAAATCTAGAATCACTATTTCATATGAACTTATAAACTGAACCTGAACTAAACCTGAACTAACTCTAAAAGTTTAATACTGAACCTGAACCTGAACATATAGATTCAGGTTCAATACTGAACCTGAACCTAAACCTGAACTTGACCTAAGTTCAGTTCAGGTTCATAGAAATTACAAAATACATAGTAATAGTACTTTCAAATATATCATTTATGGGCAAATAATAATAGTTTAAAGAAGTTAAGATAGTGTTATTGCAGAAAGTCTCTGCTAACACTTTTTCATTTTTTTTTTTTATATCAAAGTTCCTGCTCTGGGTGAGAGTTTATTTAAGCAAGCCTGTGGATCAAAGGTGCCTCTTTGGGCAGCCCCATAATTGTTACAATGAATGAAAGTACAACTAGCTATACGTACATCTTTTGGTTGTCTAATTGAAGTAGTCTGCCCAAAGGTTCTACACTAGTTGCTATATCTACAACCCAACTAGGGATTGCCTATTTAAACCCTCTGGTCCAAGCTTCGCATGTTAATCCTACTTGTGATTACTAGTACAGCCCTCTGATATATTAGTTAGTCGAAGACAGTCCCGGATACTAACAACATTTTCTTAGGACTAATTTATCCTTGCAGTACACTTGGTAGAGCAGTTCCTGTCCCACACAGGCATTATCTACACTTTAGTAACTTACGCACTTACCGAGCAAGCAGCTTGCAGTCAGGGATACCTAACCACTACCATTACCTACTTCTGCCCTTGTAAGGTTCGCTCCAACCCCAGTACTGATCATCACTTTCCTATCGGCCTTTCACCAATACATTCCAGACTTCCAATCTAGTTGGCCCAGAAGTGTTGATATACCCGGCATTAGGTGCTATTATAGTTTTTCTTCCCCTGGTATCTACTTCTATAACATAGATCCTTTTCTTCCAGTACCTGATCCGGTGGCCTGGTTGGTAGACCTTGTTCTTGAGGTCGACGTCCGGTTCTTTGACTCCGGTTCAATATTCCAGTTTTGGTAGCACCATTAAAGATCTTTGCTACTTCCTTACTCGGGTCTTGCCAAATGGGTTTCCATTTCCCTGGTTTCTTGGATTTATCTGTATTACGAAGCACAACTTCGCCTGAAAGCTTCCATTCAAAATGGTTACCAAGGACTACAGGGATGTACCCAACCGATCGACAGAAACGATTACCAGAACACAGGTCTTATTTTTCAAAAGCATCGTCAGTGGAATTTGAACCCTAGAACTGCCACTTGGGGTGACAACTTAACAACTTCTCTAAGTCTTCACACCCTTTGCTAACACTTTTTCTTGCTCTGAACCAGGTTAATTGTTCTATACTTTCATATAAATAATTATTAAAAGAAGAGCTAGCCTATTTACATTAAAGGAATAATAGGCCTTAAATAGAGTTTAATTAGTATTTATATTGTAATACTTTACTAGTAACATTATTAAAAAATCATCTAACTTGCAAGGTAGAGGTTTATAAAGTGCTTCTGATAATGCTTTTATATTTTCTAAAGCAAGTTTAGTTGCTTTACGCTTTTAGATAAAATAATAGTATCTTTAGAGAAACCAGGTTGTTCATTATATATATCAAAAGAATAACAGGCCTTTAATAGTATTGAATTAGCATTAACTATTTTGACTATTATATTGAGCCAACTTCATGACTATAAGCCAATATATATATCTTTAATAGTATAAAATTAGTATAAGCTTTAAGCAAAGCTATTTACACCAAATTTCAATACCTTACTATTGTTATTACAAGCATTGAAATTAACAATAGAAAAAATACTATATTACCAAAAAATCCTATATAGTTAGTCATAACCTGTATTATGTGAATATATCTGTAAGATTTTTTAAAAAAATTAAGTAGTTATAGTTAACTATAACCATTGTTTCAAGATATAATAATTCAATAAAATAATATTTTGATGTATTTTTTAGTGCTAAATAAGTTTAATTAGTGCATGAAATTATAATTAATTCATAAAATTTCAAGTAATTTAATATTTTTAATAATTTTATTAATAAAATTATACTATTCCTGTGATCCTCTAAATTTTATAAATAATTTTAACTTTTGTTCTAAGTAAACTTGCCCAGTACAAAAAATATATCATTCTGACATATTTTATTTAGGAAAAGTAAATTTGTTGCATCCGCGACATGTCGCACCCTGCTTCGACCAATCAAATCGCACGATTTTATAGGCAAAAAATTTTTTTTAAAAATTTAAAATTTTACTTAATAAAGTGTAAAATATATATAAAACAGTATGCTATATCTCTTAGATTGTAACACAGGCAAATTTGCCTGCGTATTTTAAAATTTTAATAAAATTTAAATATTGATTTTAGCCATATCTTTTCTAAGTAAAAAATATTCTTTAAGTTTGTTTTAGTA
The DNA here is from genome assembly GCA_003550325.1 of Gigaspora rosea. NCBI lineage: Eukaryota > Fungi > Glomeromycota > Glomeromycetes > Diversisporales > Gigasporaceae > Gigaspora > Gigaspora rosea. The sequence continues at coordinate 183,249 of QKWP01000188.1, read as the reverse complement.
ACTTTGTTATAAAATTTTTTTAAAATTATTAGAAAACTTTAATATAATAAATGTTTAAAGTTCTTGTATTGGCATTTTTACTATTAAAATTTTTCTTTAGATTTTTTCAAATTTTATATGTTCCTGTCTATAAAAAAAATCTTTACTTCTAATACAAGTCTTAATTTTTACAAGTAAATCATTAAAGTTGCAATAATGAAAGTTGTCATCCTTTATATAAACTACAATATTGTCTTAAGAACTATAGTTCTAAAACTAAAACTAAATAAGATCGCAGAAAAATTGTAATAAAATTTTTTAAAAAAATTTTTTCTTAAAATTATCTATTTTCAGCTTATATGTAACTATAATTTATTTTCTTATAATATAAAAACTAATTTTGCAAAAAAGTAATCCTTATTTTCAAATATAATTGTACAAAGTTTTATTTAATTATTTTAGTATTTTCAAAAAGTAAATCAGAGCTAAAAAAGTGCAAAAACGCAGGCAAATTTGCCTGTGTTCTACTACAATTTAAGGAATAACGTAAAATTTTATTCTGAACAACTTTTTTTAAGTCATAAAGATAGGTTGTCTTAGTAAAAAAAACGTTTTATAAGAAAAATCAAAAATTTCCAAAGTTAGCACATATAAAACTTTTTTTTTACTAAAACAATCTACTATTTTAACTTAGAAAAAGTTGTTTATCATTAAATTTTTACATGTTATACTTAAATATTAATATAGATTATATTAGTAAATAAAAGTTTTATATGTGCTAATGATCAAATTTTTTTTTTTTTTTTTTAAATTTTTTTTTTTTACTAAGACAATTTATTTTTATGACTTAGAAAAGGTTGTTCAGAATAAAATTTTACATTATATGCTTTGATATTACTTATTTATTTTTACATTTTACTAATAAAATTTTTAATTTTTAAAACTAAAATTTTTTGTTTACAAAATCATACGATTTGATTGTTCAGAATGAGGGTGCAACATGTCGCGGGTGTGACAAATTTCTATTCCCTTTTATTTATTTATTTTAAAATTAGAGATGTGATCTGTTATTCGTTTTCATCTGTTTTTATATTAAAATCCGCGGATATCCGCAGATTTTAATATAAAAATGGATGGAAATAGATAATGGATAACATCTCTATTTAAAATTTAAGCAAAGATGCTTAATTTTAAATTATTGATAAAAATTTTCAAAATCAAGTACCTTTTTTCAAATTTTAAGGAAAGAAAGATAAAATATGTGATTTGATATATTTTTTAATTCTGAATAAGCATATTTAGTGCAAAAAATATGATCAATTAGTAATATGTCAAAAAAAATAATATTTTTGATAATTTATTAATAAAATTATACAAAATACTAAAGTAATAGCACCTATTCTTAGAAACTTTTTTTGCTACATCTAAAATTTTTTAAATACTAATTTATTTTTATAAAATTTTATATATAAATTTATAGCAAAAATACAATAGCGACCCTTATATGATCAACCAATCATTTAAGAGATTGCGATTTTATAAATAATTTGTTTTTTTTTTGTTTTTAATTTTTAATACAAATCTATTTTTTTTAAAGGAGCCGTCATTGGAGTCATCACTGGAGCCATCGCTGGAGCTGTAGTTGGAGCTATAGTTAACTGTCCTGAAATTGTGTGGATTTCTTGTTACTTTGGTGATTCAGTAGGTTTTTTTTTTGTATTTGGTGTATTTTCTTCATCATTTTTATTATAAGTTTGTCGTTTTTGTTAGTAGGTTCTTCGTCGTTTCTCGTGGGTTCTTTTTCATTGTTTTTTTCTGGGCTCTTCGTCGTTTTTTTGTGGGTATGTTGGTAAGTTCTTTGTCGTTTCTCGTGGGTTCTTTTTCGTCATTTTTTTCTGGTGCTCTTTGTTGTTTTTTTGTGGGTTTGTTGGTAGATTCTTTGTCATTTCTCTTGGGTTCTTTTTCGTCGTTTTTTCTCATTTTTTTTGTGGCTCTTCTAGGCTCTTTGCCATTTTTTTGTGGGGTTTTCTGGTAACTTCGTCGTTTCTTGGTGTTAACCTTTGTCGGTTTTCGGTGGATTCGTAAGAGTCCTTCACGGCTTTCTGTGGGGGGTTTTTTGTCATTTTTTTGGTAGGTTCTTCTGTGATTTCTTTGGATTCTATTACTAGGTTTTTTTTGTTCTTGAATCGAGTCGGTTTTTATTGTGTTCAAGTTTTTATTAACATTTCTCTGCCTCAGTAGATCTATGAATTATTCTTTGATTTCGCCTTCTGTTTCGCCTTCCGTTTTTGCTTGTTTCACCATCTTTAGAGCTGTTCTTTTTCTTGTTTTTTCGTTTTCTTGCCATTTCCGTTTCATTTTCTTTCTTGTTTTTTCGTCCTGTTTCTTTCTTGTTTTCTTACCACGTTTTCTTCTTGTTTTCTTGTCCCATTTTCTTACTTGGTTTTCTCATCCCATTTTCTTGTTGTACAAATTCCGTTTTCTTAATTTCTAAAAAAAAAACGGCAAATTAAATAATTAATAAAAAAAACGATTAGGTTAAATTAAAAAAAAACACCCCCAATAAATTATTAAATAAATTTTTAAACTAAATAAAAAAAAATGAAAAATTAAAGGTTAATTTAAAAAAAAAATAATTAACAAAAAAATAAATTAGAGCTTGGAACTGGTTTATTTTTATATGTTAAACCCGGTTTTAACGCTCTTCAATTAATAAAAATTTTTAAGTCTATGTAATCGATCAATCAAATTTGATAACGTGCATCACATGCTCATGTTGAGCATGTGATGCACACGAACGAATTTGGTTGGCTGATCACGGGGTCACCATGGTGACGGGTCACCAAAAAATAACGCCCTAAATTTATTATCTATTTATTATTTAATAATATGAAGGGGAGTCAGTAGAAAAGAACCAAATTTATTAATAATTTGTTTCTTTTGTACTAACACCATCTATATATTAATAAGATATAAAAAATTTTTTTCTAATAAGCTTAAAACTTTGTAAAATTGGCTAAATTAGACTATTGGCTCCTATTTCTAAAAAATTTAGAAATTTAAATTTTTTTTATATTATTAGTTTTTATGTTTTGTTTTGTTTTTTTGCTACTCTCTGTTCTTTTTTTGAACTTATTTCTTAAAATTCTTGTTGTTTAATATTTTTTTATCTTGTATTTCTTTTGTAATTGCTTCAAAAGTTGCTAGAGTAATAAATATGTTTTTATAGTTATACAAATGATTAATTTTATGCAACATGATATGGGCCCTCAAAAGTAGAAACCAGGAAATTGACAAAAATTGACCTGTTTAATTGATAAAATGTAAAATTTTAGGCCCAATCTTTTTTACTTAATAATGAAAGTCTAATCACTTAATAAATTTTGCAATACAATAGTTAAAGCTTTTGATGCTATAATCTAAAAATAGATTTACTAAAATTTACTGATAATAATACAGATTTACAGATCTAATAATCCTGTTTAAACATGTTTTTAATCATAAATACCTATTTTTAGATTGTTTTGATTTTGTGTAACAAAATAGTTTTTGCTGATTTTCTCAAAACCGTGATCGGCCAAATTCCCTGGTTTCTACTTTTGAGGGCCCATATATTTTAATTTATATTTTTGTATTCACATAACTTGTTTAAAAATTTTGTGTTTTATAGTGCATTGTAACAAAAAATAAAAGATTTCTAACAATAGAATCATTTCTAAGTATAGGTGGGGATGGCTAAAGCCAGGTGTGTTTATATATTTTTGATTATTTAATTAAAATTAGGTAAGAATAGTTAGAGATTAGGGTTAGGGTTTGACTTATAAGTAAAATTGTCTTCCTAACATTTTTATTAATGCTCCTAGAAGGTTTAAACACTTGTTTTTTGTATTTTCAGCATTTTTTACTTTTTTTTTTTTGTTTTTGTCTCGTTGGGGCTGATCCGTAGAGATCAAAATTTACAATTTGATTGGCTTTTTACCATGTGAACACACTTGGCTTTAGATTATCCTGAATAGGTGCCATTACCTTTTATTTCTCTAAATTTTCCTAATTAATTCTAACTTTTGGTTCTAATTAAATTTGTTTAGCACAAAAAGATACAATATTTTAGTATAATTGTTTATTTTTTATAAAGTTTATTATTCAGATTATACGGTCATTCAATTTCTATGCAATTATTTCATCGGATGATTTTCGTATGATCTGTTATCAGTTTCAATTTAATCTTGCATTATTTATACAGTTTAAGTGCTTTTTCAAAAAACAAAACAAAACATAGTAAACCAAGAAAAATAATACATAAAAGCTTATTAGTGTTGTAAGATATATTATCAAAAAGTATTTTTAACCCATCTCTTTTTAATAAAGATGGCATAGTTATAACTTTTCAAAAACGAATAAAATAAAGTCGTTAAAAATATAAAAATGATAGTTAAGTTTTGACATAAAGTCTAATAAATCTTTCTGCTACATATTCTTACTTTATTATGCATTAGTTCTTTTTTTTAAAAAAAAAATACTTTAAATTATAAAAGTAATTTAAAATTAAATTGAAGAGGATTGCCTTTCATACGAAAGTCATTCTATGAATGTTAAATAGATTATGAATCTTATAAGGATATGCTATAACTTAAATTTTCTATTGTGTTGTTGGTATAGTAATATGATAAAAAAGAAAGCGGTAAAATCGTTCTCTATATCTTTATTAATTAATTAATTCGCCACTAATAATAAGAATCTGTTCAAAAATTTACCAAATTAACAGAATTAAATACAAAATACAAAGAAATAATATCGACATAAAGAGAAAATTTAAACTTGAAGCTTATCAGGCGTGGCGCTGTTATATAAGCAATGAGCATGATTCTCTGTAATATTCTATTATATTTAAGCCTAGCTTTACTTGCAATGAATAATTGAAATTATTTTAAATATATATATATATAATTATCTGTTATAATTACTTTAATGCTTATCATCACTATTATAATGTGATTCAATATCTATTAGCGTATCCTCAATTTTTATATTTTTTTTATCAGATACAGATAATGTTGATAAAATATTTACGTTATTTTACTGTTGGTCATTTAAAATCCAAATGGTGAACATGTAATCATAAGCCACCACATACTTGTAAATGTAATTATATTTTAGATCGCAATTTGAAGTTTTGGTCGAAAGGCACAGGCCTACCATACAAAACTTCCCACATGATTATACCAAAAGAATAAATATCAAATGGTTTAGTATATAGGCATTTGTTCGAAGCTTCAAGAGCAATTTAAGGTAAATTCCATAAATTCCATCAGATTTTGATTTTAAATCAATATTAGCAGTTATTGAAAGTCCTAAATCGACAATATACGCATTCTTAAAGTCATCTTGTAATATATTTCCACTATGTAAATCTCGATGAACAAGATCAAGAGAATGAATTGTCTATAAGGTAACTGTGCGACGCTATCGCACTAAAACCAGGAACATAGATTCAACGATCTTTATAATTACTGGTATACAAGAGTCGATACCTATTTTTTGTCACTCCAAATCGACGATGATGTCATAGTATTAATACTGGTATCAGCATATCAAGATCCAAACTTGATTTGATTTTCAATGTGATCATTAGCAGCATTATGCAATGAAATCCTTCGATTATTGCGCAAAATATGAATTAGATCATACACACCGTTTCCCGCTGTGTGCTAATTTGGTGACGGGCGCATTAATAAGCTACAGCAATAACGTTCGTAAAATTTTTTTCTTTTTGAAACACCCTGTTTTTCATTGGCGTCTATATTTATAGGTTTTTTTTTTTGTAAATTGAAAATATGAAGATTATAATAATCAACATTTTCTATACTGTAATATTGCAATATAAAATTTAAAATTTTAGTTAATTATATTCAGAGTTCATTATAAAATGTATAGTTAACAAAGGTTTATAAAAATTTAGTTTTAAAAGTGAATTCCTTTAATAATTAGAAACAATATTATTACTTTTTTTTATTTTATATATGGTTTAGTGTAGATTATAAGAAAAGGTTCCTTCAGTTAATGATTTTTTTTATAAATTATATAGTACATATTATTAACCAACATATCTTTTATCTGAGTTTATTTGATTTACTACTAAACTTTTAACATGTATTATATTAAATTTTGAAAGTTATCATTATTCTGGTCGAAAATTTTGAAAATTACAATATAGGCATTATAAAAATAAAGAGTAAGAATAATTTTTTGAATTCAATAACAATAATATTAGAGACTTTTTTGAAAATAAAAAAAAAAAGACACTGTTCGATTCGTTCTATCTGACTTTATAATGCTATTATCATTAAGAATTTTTTATTAGGTGAAATTACTTTGGCTTATTAAATGCGCCACCAACCTGGCACACATTCAAGAATTGCCTGTTTCCCTACATTCCTAGTAAAAATCTGATGCAATCCATTGTAAACAGATTTAATTTATCCATTTTATTATCAGTTATAGTATCTAGATTATTGAGAAACATCTATTTTAAGCAGGGAATATAATCTTTAGAAATAATATCTTTAGATATACCAAACAATTTTAAAAATATTAGATCTTTAAAGCAGATACTGTATTAAAATACGCATGCTGTTGACTTATTATTAAAATGAAATATTTTCAGATTTGTATATAAATAATTAGTCATAAATGTTAATAAAAATATTTAATAAAGATAACCTCTATTATAAAATCTTCATGGTAATTATTTGATTTATAAAATAATTTAAGTCAACAGGTATATTTAAATTTAGACTTTTGTCATGCCAAAATAATCACGTATAGTTGCAGACACCTTTACCCATTTTCGCAATATCTTCAAATTCATAGTAAGAATTCCACGATAATTGATACTTAATTTCGATTACGGTAATATTTTTCAAAATCATCATCAATTCCTGAATTATATATCCATTCATAAAATTTTATCAATTTCAAATTATAAATTAATAACAATGTAATTTATAATAGATCATGATTAATGATACTTGATATTAAATCTTTTTCTTTAATAGGTGGTTTAAATATATGAAGCTATTGCCGACAGATATAAGTTATAAAGATCTTGCAATATTACAATATTTCCAAATAAATTAAACTCAAATTTACCTTTGATACCAACGGTCTCTCACAAGAGCATCAACCATGGCTCAAAAAGTGTCGGGAAATAATTACTATTTAGCAGAAAATATTTAGAATTGATTAAGCGTGTTTATCGTTACAATGATTATGCGTATATTGATAGGTTTATTACGTAATAAACCATTTTTAATAAACCATTTATTATTAGTAAAGAAATTAAAAGAGGTTTCATTCAATCAAAACTTTTTACAAAAAACCACCTTTTTTTATACCTATCTTGAAAAATTTTACAATCAATAGAGTACTAAAAGATACCGCCCAAACAACTTTGCCATGAATCATCATTTTCGAAATCAACGATTGCTTTGCTTTTCACATTAAAAGTTTTTATGGAAAGAAAAAATCGGGAAGCCAAGAAATAACAACTAATACTTACATCTCTTAGCTTTCGTTCAATAGCATCTGTTACTTTCTGATTGATGGATGTTTTATTTTTGTATTTTTGTTTTTAATTTTTGAAGATAAAATTTGAAAAATAAAAGAAGATCTATAGGGAACCGTTCAAATATCAACTGCAGTTTATTTGATTGATTGTAATAAATCTTAGTACGATCACTCACTAATCACATCGAAAATGTGCATGAGAAGATTTTCAATTAAGTCAAAAATTAATTGCATATTTGAATTTTCAGCAAAAATTTTATGTAAATACAGTATAATTATGCATTATTATGATCATCTTCCTAATTACATTGAGATTACCTTTATCTAGCATCCCATATCAGCAGATTTTAGATAATAAATAAATGACTCTTATTCATCCTTTTCAACCCAATTACATTTTTATTACAATCTAAAATTATAAGTCCCATAAGCGTGACCAATTTCCGCAGATTTTTGATAATACAGCATAACCCACTTCTGCAAATTTTTGATAAGTGAATACCATATGTTTATTTAGTTTATTTATACATGTTACCTACTTAATAAAAAATTATTACTGCATTTAGTCAAGCGGAATTGGTCAAATTATTTTCATATTTGCAGAAATTTTTGCAGAAATATTCTGAATACACTTCATCAAAATACATCACATAGTATAATTATTTCAAATAGTTTCATATAAAAATGCAGCAATGCCGAAATATTTGCAGAAAAGCTTTTATTTCAAAAACAATTTAGGCACACATCGATTCGTTCATCCTTTCAACACATTTACCATAACAATAACATTTGCAAGAAAGATCTAAACTAAATGGTTGACTTGATAATCTAATCAAAGGTTAATAATATAATCTGAATTTTGTTTCTTCATTATTAAATTGTTCTAATGTATGATATCAATAATTGAACCGGATTTTAAATCTTCTTTCATTATGGATTTCATTTCTTTAACGAGTTTATTAAGAAAATACATCTAAAATCTTCTTGTAATTTGTCATCTTTTAAATATAATTGAGTAATATTGTTGACCATTTGAGTATTAACTGATGAACTGTCTATTTGTCCGGGTGATTTCAAATAGGTTATTGTAAGTTGACATTTGGCACAAAATGAATGTGTTACATATGTAAAGTACGTACCTGGAATATAGTGAAACAGATTAGTCGCTTATTTTCTCAACTAACAGTCCATTTATCCGACATCATGCGTATATGGTTAGTGTTAGAATTCAATTAATGTGACCTTGAGTGGTATCATCGAGACCTAATTAAACGAAGTTTATGATTAAATTTAAGTTTTTTTATTCGTATAAAAATTTGATAAGATTGAATATTCTATTTTGCTAATTAATAATGAACTAATTACCGCATAAAAAGAATCACTATTTAAACATAATTTATATTTTGGGTTACTTATTTTTTCTCCAACTAACTAATCTGCACGTATTTGCCAATCATATATTACAAGATCAGATACAACGTTAAAAGCCTTTTAAAAAACTGATTATGAAATCACGTTCTGGCTCTAGCAAAAAATTTAGCCAAAATTTTAGCATAAAAACAATATTTTTGGGACGTCCCATATTTTGTGAAGATTATTTTATATTTCACAGCATCATTTAAACTACGAAAAAAAAATTGTCAAGATTAAAGTTTAATTGTTTCGAAACACGAAGGAATTCCAAATGTAAAAAATTTAAAAAGGCATAAAGGTTCTGCATTGCGAAAATGAAATTTGTTGAAAGCTCTCGAGTGGACGATTTAATTTGCTTACATAATGAAATTTCAAATAGATACTGACGATTTATTATTTAAAATCCAAAATTTTGACAAACTTTAATTTAATAATTGACAAAATAATGGGATAACAAAAATGAGTTTAAAAATTTACACTTGTATTGATTAATTTGGATTGAAAATTTTGTGCTTGTATTTGATTAGTTTTTTAAGTATAAAATTCTGATTATACAGCAATTCAGATAAATTGGTTCAATTTCAATGTAATTGTTTTGCAGGATGACATTAATATGAATGGCTATCTTTTCAATTTAATTTATTCAGTTTAAAGTAATTTTTAAAAAATAAAAACAATACATAATAAACTAAGAAAAAGATTATACAGAGAAGTTTATCGGAATTGTAGGATTTTTCTTTTTTGAATAAAGTTGGCATAATAATGACTTTCAAGAACAGACAAATAAAGTCATTACTTTTTAAAAAGATAAAGGCTGAAGAAATCTTTCTGTTTTTCTTATTTTATCATTTTTCGCTTTTTTGAAAAAGTACTTTACTGTAAACTGTATAAGTAATGTAAAATTAAATTGAGAAAGTCGTCCTATGAATGTTAAATATTAAAGCATTTGCATTTTATGCAATCACGAACAAACTTAACATAATCATACATTCCTGATTTAGTGTTTAAAATTAAAAGTTTGGAAAATAATTGGTTCGATATAATTAGATCGAATGTCGGATTTTCTGCAAAAAATAAATATTAGATTTTTTCAATTTATCCCTAAATTCTTATATGGTTAATTAGATAATGAATTATATTAGGATATACTATAACTTAAATAAGATTGCATTGTTGATATTATAGTGATATGATAACAAAGAAAGCGACAAATTCTTTATATCTTGATTATAGCGGTTTGCAGGTGTGACCCCTGCAGATCATGATGTCATGTGAAATCATGTGAAATCGACCGATTCTGATCGATTTTTCGATTCTTGGAGAATTTTAAAGATTTTATATACAGGCATTTATGATCGGTATTTTATATAATTTATCAAAACAAACCAAATTACATAATGTAAGGTGAAAATTTAATTGAAATATAATAAATTAGATGATATATAGTAAAAATTTAATATTCGCTTTATGTTTTCCTTTATTATCATACATGTATAATCGTTATATTATATTTCTGTATTTATATTTTAATTCAATAAATATCATGATGCCTCCTGCGTATAGTGATGACTTGAAATGGCGTATAGTTTTTTTATATTATGATAATTATTCAATATTGCTTAGTAAAGGTGAACAATTTTTAATTCAAAAGAACCTAATAATTTAGTGACATATTCGGTTAGTTCATCCAAAGTAACGGATGCAAATGATGTTTATCGGATAACTTTGATTCAATACATCATTCTTCGAAGATTGTTAGAAAATATTCGCTACTTAAAAAATTGAAGTCGCGAAATAGACACTGACAAGCCTAATGAAAATCTCGCTTACAAACTCAATAAAGAGATAATTGAAACAGTCTCTGGGTTTGGTAAAGAAAGTGTTACGATTATATAAAAAATGGGGAACCGTAACAAATCTATGGAAACAAATACCTGGACAACATAAAATTTTTAATCGAAGTGACATGAATGTGGGTTATTTATTATATGTATATTACTGTATTAGTTATGTAATCACTGATCAAATAATTATATAATTTTTTACGGATTTTTAATGATTCTTAAATTTAGATTCCCTATTTAGAATCTCAAAGATTCTCCGCATCATCATCATGAAAATCATGGGGTCACACCTTTCTGCAAACCGCCATAATTAATCACCATTAATAATAAGGATCCATTTAAAAATTGCATATCAAAATTTAATGATAAATTTATTAAATAAACAGAAATTTAATATAAAATACAAAAAAATTGATATCAGCAAAGAGAAAATTTAAACTTTAACCTATTAGATGTGGGGTTGCTATATAAACAACGTCATAATTCTTTGTATGATTCTATTGTATTTCATCATAAGCATAATTTACTCGTCCATATTTCCATTCTAAAATTACTCATTCATCGATAATATCCGGTAATTCCAATTTATAAATAGTACTATCTATAAAAGAATTAATTAAACGATGTTAAATATAATTTAATATTTTTTTTTTAAAAAAAACACTATAATTACCTTGATATGCACTATTAAATGAAATAAAAGTACTTTTATAAAATGAATCAATATTAATTTGTATATCTTCATTTTTTGTATCTTGTGGCTTTTTATCAAATTCCGATAATTCTAATAAAATAGCTTCGTTATTTTGCCATTCTAAAAAAATTTCATAAATTTCATTTGCTTTTGGTCGTTTTTCTGGTTCTGTATGCCAACATTTCTTCATCAAATCTACATAGCATGTTATTGTATTTTCGTGAACAGGTGGCCGTAAGCCATCACATACTTGGAATTGATATTGTATTTTCGATTGTAATTTTGAATCTTGCTCAAAAGGTACTGGTTTACCATATAAAATTTCCCACATAATTATACCAAATGAATAAATATCTGATGCCTTAGTAAATGGTTGTTTTTTCAAAACTTCAGGAGCGATATAGGGTAAAATTCAAAAACTAAATCAGATTTTGATTTTAATTCAATATTGGCAGTTATCGAAAGTCCTAAATCTGTAATGTATGCACTCTTAAAGTCATCTTGTAGTATATTTCCACTATGTAAATCTCGATGAATAAGATCATGAGAATGAATTATCTGAAGATCTGATGTAATACATTGTAATAGATTTAATTTATCTTTCCATTCCATTTTTGCTATATCGCGTAATTTTTGCGTAAACAACCTTTTGAAGCATATTTCATGACAAGAATATAATCTTTAGAAGCTTCGTCTCTTGATATACCCAAACAATTTAAAAATGTTAGATTCTTAAGCCCAATATCACAATATGCTTTTAACTTATTACGTATTAAAATGAAATATATATTCATATTATTAATATAAATGAAATAACGAATAATATAATTAATAATAATATTTCATAAAGATTACCTCCCTTATAAATTCTTCATTATACTTGTTTGATTTATGAAGTAATTTAATATCAATATATTTTATAAAAATTAATTCTGATATAATACCTATTGTTAAGTCTTTTTCCCTAATTAAAGATTTAAAGTAGTTGTTAAATAAGTATTATATGTATATTGTATATATAGATATGTAATTGATGAGCATTATAATTTGTTGATCTGGAGTCATCAGGTGTTGATGGAGTCATCAGATCAACTAAGCGAATACCAAGAGCAGGCGCAGAAACTTTTATTTTAACTTGAAGATACTCTTATGAATTCACCATTCTAAAAATTTTAAAACATTGCTCTAATCATATTTAACTCTAACCATGAATCTAAAGTATATACACTTTGTTTTCACTGATCTTATGATTGGGTTGTGATACATCTCAATACACTAGACCAATTTTAAATTTTATATTTACCTTTGATACCAATATTTGGCTTTATCTAGATCCCTTGTTGTTCCAATTCCATTTCGATAACATTCCGCAACTTTTAAAATTCCCTGAGCACATCCCGTTTCTGCAGACTTTTGATAATAAACGAATGCCCTATGTTCATCCTTTTCAACTCCAATTCCATGATGATAACATTGTCCAACTTGACACGCTCCCATTGGATGCCCCATCTCTGCAGACTTTTGATAATAAACGAATGCCTTATGATTATCCTTTTCAACTCCAATTCCAGAATAATAACAATGACCAACACCAAAGCATTACCCATTTCTGCAGATTTTAGATAATAAACAAATGCCTTACGTTCATCCTTTTCAACTCCAATTCCTTTACGATAACCATATGCGACTTCAAATGTTCCAATTGCGCTCCCCATCTCTGCAGATTTTTTATAATAAACGAATGCCTTATGTTCATCCTTTTCAACTCCAATTCCATCTTCATAACAACATCCAACATTATATGTTCCAGTTGCGTTCCCCATCTCTGCAGATTTTTGATAATAAACAAATGCCTTACGTTCATCCTTTTCGACCCATTTACCATAATCATAACAATTTGCGAGAATGATTTGAGTTATAGGATTGTTTTGATTATTTAAACAAAAATTGATAATATCATTTGTATTTTGCTTTTTCTTTATTAGAAATTGTTCCAATATGTCAAAGATTATATCTGGGTCTCGCTTTTTTGACTTTTCTTTATTATACAGATTATACATTTCGTTAACAATCTCATTAAAAAAGTCCTGTGACTTGTTATCTTCTAAATCTAGTTGGGTAACATTGTTGTTTATTTGAGTAATATCTGAGGAATTGGTGATTTTTCTGAATCCTTTTCGAATATATTTGAAAATTGACATTTTGCTGCAAGAAAGGTTGCGTTACAGTACATAAGAATGCAACAAATTTATTGAAGATATGTATTACAGCATCCACTTATTTGCGCGGGTAATACAAACTCATGGAGATGAAATAACCAATCAGAGAGTGCAAATTTTGACTATCCCGGATCACTCCGACGAAGAATTCGGACACACTAAAAGAAGAAAAAAGCGAAAATATGCTAATTAAAAATGATGGGCATGAATTTTACTTTTAGTAAGCATAACCCTAAATTTTTATCTAACGCACTTAGTTTATTTACAAAATCGGATTTCCTTTTTTGGTTTGTATTACCCGCGCAAATAAGTAAATGATTGTAGCACGTTGCACAACGTACATTTACATTTTAACCGCTGCCGCCTAAGATTATCCCTTAAACAGTTTGTCAATTGGGGGCAAATTTGCCCCAAAATTTTCCGATGCTCACTTATACTTCAACCATGACAAAATAATAGGAAATATGATACAAAACTTTACACCACAGTATAAAAATATTATTTATTTTGCTATTTGCATTCATGATACTCAATAAAACAATCTGGACGTTGCTTATTGAGACATAAAGGCAAATTATACGCTGTGCACCACACCTGACTTTGTGGTGAACTTTTATTGTGTTTCCCTTGCTCTGCCATATTTTTAAACGGGACCAAACGCAGGAACCGCTCCGTTTATGATATACTGTGTAGTGACTTTGTGGGTATAATCGTTCAATGAGTAAGTCAAATTTCTTTTGTAGCACAAGATGATCTTTGTCGATCATCTGTAACTCTGACCTGTTTTGTCCGTGTATGTATAATTTGACTTATTTCGAATAGATTTAGAGATCTGCCAATGCCTTGTAATCAAGTGACTTTATATATGTAGATAAACCAATAAAAATCATGAAATTTGTTTACACGAATCAGCCCGAAGAAGTCAAAAATCAGAAAATATGAAAAATGGCAGTCAAAATCTGGCTTAGTCTTTAACAAAAAAGGTCGTGAAGGCAATTTTACCTATATACTACCCTCACCTTAAATATTAATTAATCCTAGCCCTAATTATAATTAAAACTTCGTGATCACGTGATCACAGGCCTTTAGCGATCCTTCAAAAAAGAGGAAAAATACATTATGTGACACTAAAAATAAATGAATTTCTAAATAAGCAAAGTTAGAGATTTTTAGATTAAATAGACAACCCCATTATTTTTTTTTATGATACAAGTACTACATGAATCACAAATCAAATTTCAAAAATTTGGGGCAAATTTGGGGAAGAAACGGTTTAAGGGATAACCCAAGTACATACTACATACGTCGTACGTCCGTACGTACATAGTACAGACATAACATAGAGAAAGATATTATTGATTTAATATTAATTATTTATGCAAATAGAAAGAAAAAAAGAGGGAACGAAATAACTTAATTTTATCTATTTTAATTTATTGAAACTATGTAAACCTGATATATAGATAACTTGAGGCGAGTTCTCAATGTACCCAATGGTAAATCACAATATTACACAATAGACATTTATCCCTTAGAGTCCATTAATCTGATATCATTGAATTTTTTTGTATCATGATTATAGCATCTTACAAGTAATTGTTGCTTTTAACTAGGTCGAATAGGTACTATCCAATTTTTATGAATTGTTGCGCGAAATCCGCATGTTTTTCGTATGCGAAAGTCAACCTAGTTTTAACTTTTGGCTAAAATGTAAAAGTACATCATTGTGAGACTAGCGAAGGGCGCAAAACTGGCGATATAATCAAAACTGATGAAAAATATATACGAATATAAACGAATGTGAGAGACAGTAAGACTATAAAAGATATAAAATGAAAGTAAATGCAAATATTTACTAACAAAATTTTATACTAAACTGGTTATTCTGTGTTCTTTATTCTTTATAAATAGTTTGAAAAATCGACATTGCTAATTAATAATTTAGTTTGCATTAAGGTTGGAATTAATTCAGTCGACTAAAATCGACTACAAAGATTAGTCAACTAATTAGTTCATAGTAGATGACTAAATTGATTTCAATATTTAAAGTTGCACAATTATGTACAGTAATTTTAATAGAAAAAATATTTATCAAAAAGTTAAATTTGAAGTTGAAAAAAAAATCCATAATTCAGCGCTTTTTGTAGTGGATGACAATTAGCCTTTTTTTATATAAATCTACTTGATTATAATCACGTGTAATTATTCAATGTTCATTCAGTCCAAGTTTATTCAACAAAATCTTGGCACATATTGAACGAAAGTGGTCTAGAGTTTGGTTATTAGGACTAGACATATCTGATTTGTATCATAAATTTGCTCAAAAAAAACTTCTTAGTATTCGATAAGCAGCTTTTATGCAAAATTTTGATTTTTTTTTTTTTGTTTATCACATCATACCAGAACATTTAATTAGATAAAAGTCTATGTGTAAGATAGTAAAAACGGTTTAAACCAGTTTCTTATTAAGTTTAAAGATATCAAAAATTTGCCCTTTTTATACTTTCATTGTATCGATTAAACTTTGAAAAATAGAATTCTCAAAGTTTAAAAGTTTAAAGCAAGTTCTAAAAATGTGAATACCGGTACATAGTGAATGAGAGAACTCTAGATGTAGAAGAATTTAAAAGGATATAAAGTTTATTCACTGTGAATATGTTTCTGGCAGAAAGCTCTCGAGTGGACAATTAATTTGAAAATTTCAAATAAGTCACTGACGATTTATTATTAGATATCAAAAATTTTGGGATTTACTAATTCTCCAACCACTTCCTATTGGACGGATGAAAATATATTTCTTATTGGTTTCACGAAATTAAAAATGTTAGTCATCTTTATGTGCCATATTAACGTCACCAAAATAAAATTTAATTTTTTAAATGAAATTTTTAATTGATATATATTTTTTTATTTTTTTTTGTGCTCAAGTAATTAATATTGAATAGATACGGATTTACTATTGATACAGAAGCGTTTTACTAATTTATCATTTGTTCATTTTTGGAAAATTATGATTTTCAATTTCTGACATGATGATTTCATTGCAGCATTGACGCGATAATTATGAATATCTGTATTTAGAATTACATTTCTATTACGATATTCCTGAATTCTCCATAATACAGTATTAACTTCGAAATTTATCATTATAATGCAAATTGTCGTTAATATTATCAATTTCAAATTTTATTTGGAAAAAATCTGATCTGCACTCTACCGCGTTCCGGTGCCGGGAGGGTGCCAAAAGAAGGACAGTATACCGAGGAAAGGCAGTTTTAAAAACAAAAGAGGCCTAACTACAGGGGCGAAAGCCCTGGTACCAAAGAAAAGGAAGTTTATTGATTGGAGTATGGACGAAGTCCAAGAAAAATGCGAGAAAACTCATGACACTAGGTCAAAATCCGTTAACAAAGGGGAGAACATAATCGTCGCTCAAGAGAGCCCAACAACTAGGATGGACTTAGAACAAGGACAGGAACTAACAGTAGTTACCTCTAATAACACGTCGATTGATTGGTCAGAGGATGTGGACTTGGAGTTATCTGTGGGGGAAGACCCAACAAACACGGGCTCAAGTAACTCTGACGAAACGGAAATTCGTCGGGAAATGGGAAAGAACTTTCTGGAAAGAATATGCAGAATGACAATCTAAATCAGGATTCAGGCAGAATTACGCCAATTTCAGAAAAAAAGTCATCAGAAGTCCGTCAATGGTCTGGCTTATTCACTAAACTTAGAAGCGGCAAAGCAACCTTCTCTAACTTTGCCCCTAGAAATAGAATTCATACAAAAAATGACAATGTATTAATCTTTAATATTCAAAGCTTTGAAAACATTGCGGTTAATGATATTGTTGCAGCATTATATGCAAAAATGGGAGATGACTTGATTGCAGCTAGGCCACACTACAAAAGAGGGAAACATTTATATCTCGAAGTTATTTTTAGTAATGAGGAGAAACAACAACTATATGCCACTCAAGGGATTAACATTTTTAAACGTTTGCTTTTTGGGTATATCCCAGTCAATCTCAGACATACCTTTCTATCTGTTAGGTTATGAAACGTCCCAATAGGACTCAAGGATCTTATTTCAAAAAGGATGTTATTAATGGCTATACGGAGCAAAATTATAATCAATTATAATTGAAAATAAGTAAAAATAGTTGTAGCATGTAACCAGGCTTTAGTATCAATAGCAACTTGCATATGTATTACGATCATTGATCGTGATTGTATGTCGATAAACGAATAATTATGTAATGCAATTGCGCAGAGTTATCATTAAGCAAATTAGTTAGTAATTCATATAATAATTGTAGTAATTATTATGTAGTTAGTATCTTCTTTAAAATTTTTAAGAAATATAAAATTAAATATACCAGCATAATGTATTTTAATATGCTGAATAAGTTTTTTAGAGCACAAAGTTAGAATCAATTTGTAAAATTTTGAAAATCATAATATAAAGTTTTAGAGAATTTCAAAACGCGTATCATATGACAGATACGTTTAAATTTGTTGACAAAACTTTGATCAAGGATATCTCTGCAACCACCTGATCAAATTTGATGAAAATTTTTTTACTTATTCTATGGATCCATAAAATTTAAATAAAAAAATTTTCATCAAATTTGATCAGGTGGTTGCAGAGATATCCTTAATCAAAGTTTTGTCAACAAATTTAAACGTATCTGTCATGCGATAAACGTTTTGAAATTCTCTAAAACTTTGATCAAAGATATCTATCCAACCACTTGATCAAATTTGATGAAAATTTTTTTATTTAAATTCTATGGATGGGTTTTAACAGCTATAACAGTTTTAAAAAATTTGCATATATTTATTTACATGATACTAGATGTTATAATTTAGTTTTTAGCAAATTACTATAAAATTTATATGTAATAATCCAACTTTTAGCAAATTTACTTGATTTTAGAGGTAGCAAAAATGTCTAAATTCATGCAGATCAGTTATGACCTCTATGAGAGATGTCTGGGGTCCTAGTGGATTGTTACGTTCAAAACAACAGAGGACACAGATCTTGTTAAAAGAATCCCTAGATACACTCATATTTGGGATCAGAAAGTTATGCTAGAATAGAAGGAGGTCTCTACTGTGACAGGGAAGGTCACATTAAGAGGGATTGTAAAGAACTTAAAAAATCCATTGATTTTCATAAACAGCAGAAGGAGCATAGATCACAAGCAACAGATTTAAATTTAGCACAAAATTATAATGAAACAACCGAATCTATAACATATAGTGAAAACAAGCCATACCTATCTGAGGGAATACAAGATTCAAGTAATGAGTCTAGTATTGATAATTGTGAG
This sequence comes from Gigaspora rosea, assembly GCA_003550325.1. NCBI lineage: Eukaryota > Fungi > Glomeromycota > Glomeromycetes > Diversisporales > Gigasporaceae > Gigaspora > Gigaspora rosea. The sequence goes on along the minus strand of QKWP01000188.1, from coordinate 164,196 downwards.
TTAGATAGTGAAAAAAAGGAAAGTAATTCAGACAAGAGCTGAATGAAACTGTTGTTAATGATTGACCCAAGGAACAAGTACAAGAAGCCTGCAACTTACCACTTACCAAGAAGAAGAAGGAAAAATAGTTGAGGCTTTGACTACTGAGTTAGTGGAGACAAACAGGCACAAAAAAGATGCTGATATAGAGTTATTAGCAAAAACAACAATAAATTCGAAATGAGCAGTAGATGAGAAGGGTTTTATACAAGTCACTAGCAAACAGAACAGAAAAAATTTGGTATTCTAGTAGTAGATAAAAAGATTTCTCCTTTTGGGAAAAATAGAGTCTCTAAGAAGGGCAGGGCCTCGTTAGGTACAGTTGCTCTTCTCATAAGAAATATGGATTGCGTCTGCAGTTTTCTTGTTTTTTTTTTCTTTTTTTTATATTTGCATAATACGTTTAAAATAGCTACCCTAAATATAAAATAAATAAATCACACAATGGACAGGTCTTATCAGCATGATTCAATTTTAAAAGACACTCATACTGGGTTACTAATATATTGTTACAAGCAACTATTGCCTTCAATATAGTACTTGCAACACAGCACACAGCAACAGGGATCTTGTAAGGGTCAGAGAAGATATGAAGCGGTGTGGAAGTGGAATATTACTTCACTAGAGCGGTTCAGTATATATTTATTAAATGACAAGAGTATATTTATTGATCAAAGATATATTTTATTTACTTAGATAATAATATGCAAGAGATATAACTATTTTTAGACGTTAGAGGAAGGAGGAGGGGAATCTGAGTCTAAGCTAAAAAGCTTGTTAGTAGAAGATCAGAAAGCTAGGGTTTATATATCTTTTGAAAAGTAATAAAATAATAAAGCAATAAAGTAATAAACATTAAAACAATAAAGTAGTAATGTAATAAAGTAATAATGTAATAAAGTAATAAAGTAGTAAAGTAATAAAGTAATAAAGTAATAATGTAATAAAGTAATAATGTAATAAGGTAATAAAGTAATACAACTATACAAAAATAGAAACATTTAGAATATTCTAGCGTTTAGAATTTAGAAACCTGTTCTATAATATTTCCTTCCGCTTTTAGAACTGACTCTGTTAGTTCTTAATTCTATTAACCTATCAAAGTTTTCAGTATAAAGTCTGTTTATATTGCTCAGGGTTATGAACTGGGTCTAATACAATTGTGGGAGTTCTTGAGATTGGAGAACTTGATTAATCCGGTGAGCTCCTTTCCAAAAGTTATACATTTTATGTAATCCCAACGAGTTTTTCATGAGTCGTCTAATTTCGTTGGAAACTTTAGGATTATTTTAAAATTCACTCAGAATAGTTCCTAAATAATAACAAGCTTCCAGAGTGCGAACTTGTTTTTCTCTTTTACTTCCTCGGATTTCTTCTTTTAATCGACCGATAATTTCATTAACTTTATCTTTTCAAGAAAAAGTTAGGAGAGGAATTGCTTGAAAAGGAGGGTTCACTTTTTCTTCTGTTAGGTCATTAATAATTCCAGTAATAGTAGCCCTTTGATCTTGTGTTCTATCAACTGTTTCTAGAGTCGTTTTATTATTTTCATTAGTGGCAGGGCCTGGGATTATATCTGGACCTTCTAGGATTTCTTCGTTTCTTGTATCTAATTCAATATCATTATTATCAAAGGCTATGGTTCCTTCTAGATTTGAAGAAGTAATTTCATTCAGAGTTATAGAGTAATCAGTTTCTAATTCTAGTAAAGAAGTACTAGAAACATTGTTGTTATTATTTTCTGTATCTTCTAATGGAAATTCTAGAGAAAGCAAAATTTCCGTATCTTCATTATTACAGTTCTATTTCCAGTAATAATAAGACTAGTATTGTATGCAACAGATTCTTGGTTCCAACATTTAACTAATTCCATAAGTGTTGTTAGCATTTGGGTTCCAATAATAGGAGCTTCCATTTGAAGAAAAAAAATTAAAGTTTTGGTTTTTAAAGAAAAAGGAAAAGAAGAAATGTTTTTAGAAATTCAATATTTGAATAAGGGTAATGTGGCTAAATTACTAAAGTATTGTTGTACATGCTAAATTAAAAATAAACTAAAGAATAATGCTATGTGATTGTTTCACGGGCTCATCATGTGACTCAAAAATTCGTAATGATGATCACATGACCAAAAATTTTCTTGCATATCAAAAATGCCGTCAAGTCGATTTGCGCGTTCCAATGACGTTTTGTACTAAGATAAGCTTAGTAGAAAAGATGCGGAATCTTCTGATGGGTATACAGTCAAATTTCAGTTCAAACGGAGCGATATTGATCGACTTTACTTAGTAGCAAACGTTCTACGAATTCAAAAATTCGATTTTCTATATATTCTAAAATCTCTATTTTTAAACAAAAAGGGTTCTAATTTTGGACAAAAGTGGGGTAAACGTAAACTTAAATTCTAAAAAAAAAATGTTCGCCATACACAATAAATTAAGGGGTAACACTGTGTTTACATCCGTTTTAAGAATTTTCTCCCTGGAAATTCTAAATGACAATCATAGGTTGCCAATCTTGATTCTCGTAATACTTAACAAGATGATCACTATTGTAATACTGCTTTAATGTTTTTCCATCTGTTGTACACAGTTTATAGGCTAATTTTTCCTTAATAATAAATGATCCTATTCTTTTCTCAACAAATTTTGCAGAGTGAGAGGCTTCTATGTCTTTTCTTTGTACCCAAACTTTGTCTCCAATTTCAAATTCTTCTTTTTGTATTCTGGAGTCAAATCTAACTTTCTGTTTCTTTTGGAATTTAATTGTATTTTCTCTGGCAGTGTTATGTTGGTATAGTAATTCTTCTATTAATTCAAAGGCTCTTTGTAATATGCTGTTTTCTAATGATATTTCTTTATCTGAATCAACTGGGTCTATGGGGATAACAGTTTCAATGGGTAGGATAGCTTGTCTACCATATACTAAGTGGAAAGGGGTATATCCAGTGGTTATATGTCTTTTGGTTCTATATGCAAACAGTACAGCAGATATGTTCAGGTCCCAATCTTCAATATTTTCTGTAACTTTTGCATGAGAATTGCAAAGTGTCCTATTTAATCTTTCAACCATTCCATTGGTTTGGGAATGGTAAGGTGAGGAGAATATGTGTTTTATCAAAAACTTTTCACACAATATTCTAACAACTTCACTAGTGAAATTCTTTCCATTATCAGAAAGAATAATCTAAAGGACTCCATGTTTACACACAATTTCTTCAAAAATGAACTTTGCTAGAGTTTCTGCACCTGCGTCTGGTACAGCTTTAGCTTCAGGCCAGGGGTAAGGTAGTCAGTGGCAACAATAATATACCGATTGTTGCGAGCAGTTATGGGTAGGGGTCCTACTAGATCTATGCCTATTCATTCGAAGGCTCTTCCAACTTGAATGGGTGGAGAGGTTCTTTTCTTTTGCTTTTACCTTGTTTTTGGCAGACTTCATATGAGCGAACATAATTTTGAACATCTTTGTACATTTGGTCCCAATAGTATTGTTCAGATATTTTATAGTACATAGCATCTGTTTCTAAATGTCCAGCGGTAGGATGACTATGCATTATATACAGGATAGATTCAACTTTGGTCCACTTGATTACTCTAATAGGTTTATCTGGATCTTTTCGATTCTTTTTATATAATAATTTGTCTTTTACTTTATAATGTCTAGATTGATTAATAATTGTCCGTTTTTCATTGTCCGTTAAATTAGAGGGAAGTGTGTCTGTTTCTAAGTATTCTATTAAATTTTGGTATTGGTCTAAATTCATGTAACAGCAATAGTAGAGGAGTGTGTCTGGGTTGGTAATCAAGAGAGGACATCAATATTCGAATGGATTCTTCCAGGTTTATGTATGATAGTAAAATGGTAAGGTTGGAGTTTCATTATCCATCGTCCTAAACGTCCCTTTGGTTGGGAAGATTTTAACCATTTGAGAGCAGAATGGTCAGTAACCAGTGTGAAGTGACTTGTACCAAAATATTTGTGGAAATGTTCAATTGCCCATACTATGGCAGCACGTTCTAATTCAATTGCTCCATAGTTTATTTCTTCTCTTTTTAGACTTTTACTAGCATAAGCAATTGTGTGTTCCTTTTTATCATCTGATATTTGACTTAGGGTGGCTCCAAATCTGGTGTAGGAAGCATCAGTGGCTAAGATGAATTCCTTTTGTAGTCAGGGTATATGAGGATAGGGCAGTAGTAAGTCGGTACTTGAGTTCATCAAAGGCTTTTTGACATTGGTCATCCCATTCAAAAGTATTTTTCTTATGTAGCAGTTGATTAAGAGGGTAGGCAATAGAGGAGAAGTGTTTTATGAACCGTCGATAGTATTCAGCAAGGTAAACCAAAAAAATACTTAATTATAAGAGAAGAGAGGAAGAGAAGAGAGAGATAACTAAAGATATATCCTTGCAAAGAAGGGAGAAGAGAGGTCCTAGTAGTCCGGCTATTTTTAAATGATTTCTGCCAGAAGGCACCAAAATGTTACAAGCGACTATTGCCTTCAATATTGTACTTACGACACAGCACACAGTGACAGGGATTTTGTAAGGGTCAGAGAAGATATGAAGTGGTGTGGAAGTGAATATTACTTCACTAGAGCGGTTCAGTATATATTTATTAAACGACAAGAGTATATTTATTGATTAAAGATATATTTTATTTACTTAGATAATAATATACAGGAGGAAGGAGGAGGGAAATCTGAGTCTAAGCTAAAAAGCTTGTGGGTAGAAGGTCAGAAAGCTAGGGTTTATATATCTTTTAAAAGTAATAAAATAATAAAGCAATAAAGTAATAAAACAATAAAACAATAAAGTAGTAATGTAATAAAGTAATAATGTAATAAAGTAATAAAGTAGTAAAGTAATAAAGTAATAAAGTAATAATGTAATAAAGTAATAATGTAATAAAGTAATAAAGTAATACAACTATACAATAATAGAAACACTTAGAATATTCCAGCGTTTAGAATTTAGAAACCTGTTCTATAACAATATATGCTCTACCAAGTATTGAAAACTGAGTGATTTTTTTAATAGCAGGTTGCTGCAGATAGATAAAGTGGTTATTAATATAGTAGCTAGGGATCTTAATATAAATCTTGATCTATACAAAAATAGATTTAGTCAAGCAGAACCTCATAAGGATCTGTTACGTAACATTTTAGAACAAAAGATACAGGAGTACATAGATACAGCAGAAATTATAGGGCTCAAACCCATCCTTACCTTTTATCAAAGAACTTGGAGAAGCCAATTAATGGCCACACATTTAGACTATATCTTTATTGATGCTAATTATGCTCAATATTGCAACAGTATTGCTACCAGATATAGAAATTTGGATCACTTGTTAGTTGAATGTGAGTTTCACTTTGTACAGGACCACCCATAGGCGGCATATTGGAAATTCGATAAAAAATGCTGGTCCAATACAAATATTAGAAAAGAAATCGAGAATGAGATATGCAATATTGATATAAAGAGATGGGACTATCATAAATGTATTATTCAATCGATCGTAAGAGCTTATAAACCACGAATAGCTATAGAAAGTAAAATTTAAAGGCTACACAAAAGGCTCACAGAAATAAATTTGAAAATAATGCACAATAATGAGTATGAGGATTTATGATTAGTAGCAGAAGATATAAATCAACAATTGCAAAAAGATCTATCCTTATTAGCAGAGAGGTAGCAAATCAGATCAAAAGCGAAATTGGAGAAAGTGGAGAGAAGTCCACAAAATACTTCTTTATGCAGTATAAGACGAGGTCTTCATCAATGCCACTACTAAAATTAAGGACCCAGGCAATTCTATAGATAAGGATCCAGTTACTGTCCTTTAGTACATTTGAGACAATTTTGAACAACTATATGAAATGGAAGAAATCGATAAAGAAGCTGTTGAGGAATTAATACTAGACTTACCTCAAGTATTAGCAGCTCATAATTCAATGTTAGTTGAAAAAATATCCAAGAAGGAAGTTTGTAGGGTTATAGATATACTTGCCAATAACAAAAGTCCAGGAACAAATGGCCTTAGCTATGAATTTTAAAGTTAGCAAGAGAAGAGATTCTTCCAGTCCTAGTAAAATTGTTTAACAGGGTATTGAAACAGAGAAGATGCTGACTTTATGGAGCCAAAACATTATTATACTCAATCCCAAAAAAAAGAAAAATTTAGAGAGAATTGGTAACTGGAGACCAATTTCTCTTACAAACTGCGATGTTAAAATTTTAATGAAAATTATAGCAAATCATTTAAACACAATATGCGCAGATATTGTCAGTTCCTACCAAAGGGGATTTGCAACAGGAAGGTCAATTTTGGATGCGGCCCTGGACATATTAACGGTAATAAGAAATCGAGTTGACCAATCCAAGTGGCAATGGCTTCTTTTTATAGATCAGCAAAAAGCATTTGACAGGGTCAACCATAATTATTTACATATGGTTCTATCTAAAATGAATTTTGACTTAAAATTTATTAATGTAGTTAATGCATTATTTTCGACACAACAAGCTACGCTACAGATACTGGTCTGATTTCTGAACTCTTTAAATTCAAAAGAGGAGTTCAACAGGGTGATCTGTTGTCTTCTCTTTTGTACATATTTGCAATAGAACCCTTACTGAGACGGATACATGGGAGCACTAGCAGTATTGTCATTAAGAAACAGAGTTTTAAAATTGTAGCATATGCAGATGATTTGATGATAGGTATTGGCTCACAAGACGATTGGCACAAATTTATGGAGATAACCAAGACGTATGAAGCAGCTTCGAATGCTAGTATAAACAAATCAAAAACAGTTCTAATACCAATTACAACAGCAGCACAAAATTACAACTTACCTGGTGAAATGGATTTTAAGAAATTGGCAGAGGATGAACCAATTTCAATTCTTGGGTATAAAGTAGATAGTAGGGGTAATCCAATAAAGCATGTATAGAAAGAGTTAGCTAGTATAGTTCAAAACAAAATTCAGTTGATGGCAAATAGGAACCTCTCATTTAAAGATAGAATACTTATAACAAAATTATTACTTATCTCGAAGATGTAGTATTTGGCATACCTTATTCTCCCAAAAAGAAAACAGTTATATGCCTTCAATAATAAGATTATGGAATGGGTTAAAAATAAGTCGAGAATGCTACCACAGTACTCAACCTTCCAACAAGAGTACGACCAGGGAGGATTGGCAACTCCAATATTAAAAGATGCCCTAGATGCTAGACTAATTACAGTTTTTACAAAACTGTTGACGAGTGATAGTTTTTGGATGAAGGTTGAGTATACAATAATCACTGAGAGCTTACGGAATAAGAGGAATATAACATTAAAGGAAGCACTAAATAGTAATCTGGTTACAACCAAAGGTTGGCCAGAGAGATGGAAGCCATATGTTTTGGCATGAAATTGGTTTGAAGGAAAAGTACTTGGAGGGGATGATGAACCATAGAAACAAGGAGAATTTTGTATTGAAAAACAGCACGGTGGCTATTTAGTAAAACAAGCCACAGAATTCTTATGAGCCAAGGGCAGACTCTCTCCAAACCAGTCTGACTACATGGAATGGATTAAAGAGAAATGGACTTTGAATAGAAAGAAGGATGTCATCTGGAGGTTGAATTTCCGGGCCTTCCATTGGGATACCGTTTACTATATATCAATCGAGAAAAAAATGGTGATTGTCCAGCCTGTCCCAGAGAGGTACAAACTCCACTACACTTCGCCCTGGAATGTAGGGTTAGTAAGATGATTTGGAGAGAAGCATACAAACATCTAGTAACTTCAAATAATGATAGGCCTCTGGTCTCATGGGATGAAATTATCTCTGCATCCAACATTGAAGAGATCACCAAATGTAAAGCAGCGTTATGGCTGCATATCACATGTCTATATGAAAGGTGTAAGTATGTTCAGGAAACAAACGAATACCAGAAACGACCTTACCCGCTTATCCAGATGAGATTAAGCAATGAGTTAAAGGTTCTAAAGGATATACAAAAGGGGACATAAGAAGCTAGAAGGAGTAAGGAAATACCTTGTATTGAATGTCTTATGATTTGTAATTCTTTAATTTATAAATAAAGTGTGCCTACATGGCATCCTCCATGAAAAGAGGTTAAAAAAAAATTTTATTTGTAAAGCTAACATTATTTCATCAAATTTTTTAGATTCTTATATTCTTGAATTTACACTTTCGGTTCTTTCATAAGATTTTTGCTATTGCAATCTTTTTTTTTTAAGTTAGGTTTCATCTTTTACTTAATAACTAGTTTCATCCTGCTTCAATTAATTCACCTAAGATCTATTGGGTAAAATGGCATGTTGGTGAAATTAATGAGACGCTATCAAACGAAATATATTATTAAATTCAAGTTTTATCGTTTGTATAAAAATTTGATCAGATCAAGTGTTCTATTTTTCTAATTAATAATGAATTAATTGAGGCATAAATAAATCGCATATATTTAGGTATAAAAGAATTACTTATTTTTTGGTTACTCTAGCTGACTAATCTGCACAGATTGGCAAATAATATTACTAGATTAAATATAAAGTGAAATTATCTTTTAAACAAAATTTTAGTATAAACTAATACATGTCGAAATCTAACTAACAATGAACACAACCGATTTTGGATGTCCCATACTTTGTGAATATTAGTATCGCAATACACGGATAACACAAATTATTCAAATCTGTATTCGAATTATCCTAAAGATATATGGTCATTCATTGAATCCATAATTAGATAAATGTCTGTGCGTTTTTTACTAAATTCAAAGACTTAGAAAAGCAATCTTATTTTATACTTAATAGCAATAATTGAACATCGAAAAATAGAATTGCCAAGATTAAAGTTTAAATGTATCAAAACACATTCTAAAAAGTTGCAATAATTCAGAGAATTCCAAATGTAAACAAATTTAAAATGAATAAAAATTCTGTATTGAGAAAAGGTATTTTAGAAAGCTCTCAAGTGGACGATTTAATTTACTTGCATTATGAAATTTCTAGACACTGACGATTTATTATTTGAAATCAAAATTTTTGAAATATTTAATCAATAATTGACAAATTCAATAGAATATTAAATGATTGTCGAAATACTATCAAAATGGTTTTGAAATTTAGTGTTTATATTTAATTAATTTTTTAGTAATAAATTTTGGGAATTGCTATTTCCACCCCCCACTTTTGCTAATGCCACCCCCAGCCAGCCTCCGACCCTTCCGACCTAGTCACGTGATCTCTATTTGTACTACGTAGCACGTGACTAGGTCAGAAGGGTCGGGGGCTGGCTGGGTGTGGCATTAGGGTGTCCAGAATTATGCGATGTGAAATTATGCGCATAATTAACTATTTTTTGCATCGCATATGCTTCGCATAATTGAACAAAAAAGGCATAATGATCATGTGGGTGGATTGCGATTGGCAGATAGGTGTGTCCAAAATTGCCCGGCTAACGACGTAGAAAATCAATGAACTTAAAATTGACCTCGATCACATCGCATCGCATAATTTACCCTAACGCATCGCATAATCCTGGACACCCTATCGTGTATATTTAACAAAATTTTAGGTTACTCAAAACCCGCGATCACGTGATTTGCGTAACCTAAAAGCCAATCAAAATTTGAACCAGAACTTGGTCCAAATTGAACCAATTCGGGTTCACTTGAACCAGAACTTGGTTCAAATTGAACGAACCATTTCAGGTCACTTGAACCAGAAATTGGTTCAGGTCACTTGAACCAGAAATTGGTTCAAACTGAACCACTTCGGGTTCATTTAAGCCAGAGCTTGGTTCAAATTGAACCCATTTCGGGTTTATTTGAACCAAGTTTTGGTTCAAATTTAACCATTTTGGGTTCATTTGAACTAAGTTCTGGTTCAAATTGATCCACCTTGGTTCATTTGTACCAAGTTCTGATCAATTGAACCACTTCGGATTTGTTTGAACCAAGTTCCGGTTAAATTGAACAACTTCGGATTCACTTAAACCAGAAATTGGTTCTAATTGAGCCACTTCGGGTTCATCTAAACCAACTTCTGGTTCAAATGAACCCGAAGTGGTTCAATTTGAACCAGAACTTGGTTAAATGAACCCGAAGTGGTTCAATTTGAACCAGACTTGGTTCAAGTGAACCCGAAGTAGTTCAATTTGACCCTGAACTTGGTACAAATG
>QKWP01000188.1:107075-152458 GCA_003550325.1 Gigaspora rosea | reverse complement strand
CTGGATTATAGCAGGTAAATTCGTTTCTGGAATCCGCTTGTGTCCCCATTTGATCTGGGTATACCAACACCAGATCTCATATAAGCAGGTGATATGCAGCCATAATGCTGCCTTACGTTTTGTGGTCTCTTCAATATTAGATGCAGAGAAAATTTCATCCCACGAGTCAGGAATCCTGTCATTACTCGAATTAGCCAAGCATTTATATGCTTCCCTCCAAATCATTTTGCTAATCTTGCATTCCAGTGCGAAGTGTATTTGAGTTTGTAACTCTCCGGGACATGCCGGACATTCGCCATTTTCTTCTCTATTGATATGTAGTAGCCGGTATCCTAGAGGAAGTGCCCGGAAGTTCAGCCTCCAAACAACATCCTTTTTCCTGTTAAGTGTCCATTTCTCTTTAATCCAGTCCACATGGTCCGACTGCTTTGGAGATAGTTTAACTTTGGCCCGTAAGAAATCTGTGGCTTTTTTTACTGAATAGCTGCCACACTGGCCTCCAATGCTAACATTTCCTTGATCCCATGGTTCATCATCTCTTCCAATCACTTTCCCTTCCAGCTTATGTCATGTCAAAACATATGGCTTCCATCTCTCTGGCCAGCCCTTGGTTGTATTTGTATTACTATTTAGTGCTTCCTTTAATGTTATATTTCTTTTGTACTGCAAGCTCTCAATAATTATTGCACGTTCAACTTTCCCCCAAAAACAATCTCCCGTCAACAGTTTAATGAAAACTGTAATTAGCCTGGCATCTAGAGCATCTTTCAATATTGGAGCTGTCAAGCCTCCTTGATCATATCCTTGTTGAAAGGTTGAGTAACGTGGGAGCATTTTCGACCTATTTTTAACCCATTCTATCATCATATTATTGAGGACATATAACTGTTTTCTTTTCGGGGGTATAAGGTATGCGAGATACCACATCTTTGAGATAAACAATGATTTCGCTATTAATATTCTACCTTTATATGAAGGGTGTTCATCCTTTTCAACCCATTTACCATAATGATAACAATTTACTAGAACGATTTGAGTTATAGGATTGATTTGATTATTTAAACAGTAATTGATAATATCGTTTGTGCTTTGCTTTTTCTTTATTAGAAAGTGTTCTAATATGTCAAGGATTAAATCTGGTTTGATCTTTCTTCATTATACAGATTACACATTTCATTAAAAAGTCCTGTGACTTGTTATCTTATAAATCTAGTTGGGTAACATTGTTGGTTATTTGAGTAATATCTGAGGAATTGTTGATTTTTTTGAATCCTTTTCGAATATATTTGTAAATTGACATTTTTGCTGCAAGAAAGGTTGCGCTACAGTACATAAGAATACAACAAATTTATTGAAGATATGTATTACAGCATCCCCTTATTTGCGCGGGTAATACAGACTCCTGGAGATGAAATAGCCAATCGGAGAGTGTAAATTTTGACTATCCCGGATCAGCCCGACGAAGAATTTGAACACGCGTAAAAGAAGAAAAAAGCGAAAATATGCTAATTAAAAATGATGGGCATGAAGTTTACTTTTGTAAGGTTCATTCTAACCCTGTAGCCTCTAACGTTAAGGCCCTATCCCTAAATTTTTATCTCACGCACTTAGTTTATTTTACAAAATCAGATTTCCTTTTTTGGTTTGTATTACCGCGCAGATAAGTAAATGATTGTAGCACGTTGCACAACGTACATTTACGCAATTGCTGCCTAAGATTATACGTTCGTACATAGTACAGACATAACATAGAGAAAGATATTATTGATTTAATATTAATTATTTATGCCTTTCAATAGAAAGAAAAAAAAGAGGGAACGAAATAACTTAATCTATTTTAATTTATTGAAACTAAGTAAACCCGATATATAATAACTTGAGGGCGAGTTCTCAGTGTACCCAATGGTAAAACACAAGATTACACAATAGATATTTATCTCTTAGAGTCCATTAATCTTATATCATTGGATTTTTATGTATCAGAATTATAGCATTTTACAATTAATTATTGATTTTCACTATGTCAAATAGGTACTATCCAATTTTTATGAATTGTTGCGCGAAATCTGCATGTTTTTCGTATGCGAAAGTCAACCTAGTTTCAACTTTTGGCAAAAATGTAAAAGGGCATCATTGTTAGAAGGGTGCAAAACTGGCAAAACTGATGAAAGATATATACGAATATAAACGAATGTGAGAGACCGTAAAACTATAAAAGATATGAAATGAAGGTAAATGAAAATATTTACTAACAAACTTTATACTAAACTGGTTATTTTGTGTTCTTTATTCTTTATAAATAGTTTGAAAAATCGACATTGCTAATTAATAATTTAGTTTACATTAAGGTTGGAATTAATTTAGTCGATTAAAATCGACTACAAAGATTAGTCAACTAATTAGTTCATAGTAGATGACTAAATTGATTTCAATATTTAAAGCTGCACGATTATGTACAGTAATTTTAATAGAAAAAATATTTATCAGAAAGTTAAATTTGAAGTTGAAAAAAAAGTCATAATTCAGCGCTTTTTGTAGTGGATGACAATTGGCCTTTTTTTTATAAATCTACTTGCTTATAATCACGTGAAATTATTCAAAAGTTCATTCAGTCCAAGTTTATTCAACAAAATCTTGGGCAAATATTGAACGAAAGTGGTTTAGAGTTTGGTTATTAGGACTAGATATATCTGATTTTATAATAAAATTGCTCAAAAAACTTCTTAGTATTCAATAGGCTGTTTTTATGCAAAATTTTGATTTTTTTTTTTTTTTTTTGCTTATCACATCATACCAGACATTTAATTAATTAAATAAAAGTCTATGCATACGATAGTAAAAACGGTTTAAAACAGTTTCTTATTAAGTTTAAAAGATATCAAAAATGCGCCGTTTTTATGCTTTCATAGCATCGATTAAACATTGAAAAATAGAATTCTCAATGTTTAAAAGTTTAAAGCAAGTTCTAAAAATGTGAATACATAGTGAATGAGAGAACTCTAGATGTAGAAGAATTTAAAAAGACATAAAGATTATTCACTGTGAGGATGTTTCTGGCAGAAAGCTCTCGTGTGGACAATTAATTTGCTTATATTATGAAAATTTCAAATAAGTCACTGACGATTTAATATTTGAAATCAAAAATTTTTGGGATTTACTTATTCTCCATTGGAAGATGAAAACATATGTCTTATTGGTTACACGAAATTAAAATGTAGTCATCTTTATGTGCCATATTAACGTCACCAAAATAAAATTTAATTTTTTAACGAATATTTTAATTGATATATTTTTTTTTTATTTTAATTATTTTTTTTGTGCTCAAATAATTAATATTGAATAGATATGGATTTACTATCGATACAGAAGAGTTTTACTAATTTGTTCATTATGTTTTTCAATTTCTGACGTGATGATTTCATTGCAGCATTGACGCGATAATTATGAATACAGTATCTGTATTTAGAATTACATTTCTATTACGATATTCCTGAATTCTCCATATTACAGTATTAATTTCGAGATTTATCATTATAATGCAAATTGTCGTTAATATTATTAGTTTCAAATTTATGTGTAAAGATAACGTTATTGTTCATCAAATTTTTTAGATTTTATATTCTTTAATTTTACACATTCGGTTATTGCATTTTTTTGAGTTAGGTTTCGTCTTTCGCTTAATAACTAGTTTCATCCTGTTTCGATTAATTCACCTAAGTTCTATTGGTAAATGGCCTGTTTGAGAAATTAAATGAGGCGTAATCAAACGAAATGTATTGTTTTATCGTTTATATAAAAATTTGATCAGATTGAGTGTTCTATTTTTCTAATTAATAATGAATTAATTAACGCATAAAAAGAATCGCTATATTTAGACATAAAAGAATTACTTATATTTTGGGTTACTCTAGCTGACTTATCTACACAGATTGGCCATAATATTACTAGATCAAATATAAAGTGAAATCATCTTTTTAGAAACTGATCATGAAACCATGTTCTGGCTAGTGATGCCTGGCGAAACTATTTTTGCAATGATGAAAGGTTTCGTCATGGTTTCGTCTGACGAAACCTCTGGCGATTGACGAAACCTCTGACGATTGACGAAACCTCTGACGATTGACGAAACCACTGACGATTGACGAAACCACTGACGATTGACGAAACCATGACGATGACAAAAAATGGTTGTGCCAAAATTTTTCGATAAAAACTTTTTTTTTTTGAATTCTACGAATTTGTATAATTTAATTAAAAAAAATTCATTGAATTGGCTTAGTGGTTGTCAAGATCATGCTCAAAGTCTGAAAATTTTGACGCAGCCTTTATTTTGATAGACGGTTTGAATTTTTTTAAAGCTTTGAGCAACGATATCTCGTCAACCATAAAGTCAAATTTAGAGCTTTTTTTTATTTATTTGAATAATCTACAGATTCGTAAAATGCAAATAAACAAAAAAAGACCATCGAATTTGGCTTGGTGGTTGATCAGAATAAAGGCTGCGTCATAATTTTTTTAAACTTTGAGCACGATATCTTGATAATCACCAATCAATTTTGATAAACTTTTTTTATTTAAATTCTACGAATCTGTAAAATTCAAATAAAAAAGTTTATCGAATTTGGTGGTAAATGTTGAGATATCATCACTCAAATATAATAAATTTGCTATTTATTACCACTGGTAATCATTACCAGTGTTGCTATATCTCAAAAAAAAGTCTGAAAAAATTTTGATGCAGCCTTTATTTTGATTAGTCGGTTTGAGTATCTAGACAACCATCGAGCCAAATTCGGTATACTTTTTTTTATTGAAATTTTAAAAAAATTCAAAAATTTTGGGGTGAAAAATTTTTTTTAATTTTCTTTTAATTTGATAAACTATTTTAATCCTTTAATACGTCTTTATTTAAATATTTTAACCATTTATAGTATAAATCGCGTTATATTTTGTTCCTGCCGAAATTTTATTATCGAACTAATTTTTTTATTACAATCACAAAATTCATCACGTGTCCTACTATTTTTCAAAACAGCTGTAAAAAAATTTCGCGTTGTTTTTTGTATTTACATTTGTTTTGTTACACAAAATATTGTAATTCTATTGGTTCCGATGTACAATTTTGAGATCGGAAGTGATCTTCAGCCCAGAAATTGCATAGGTTTCGTCAATCGTTAATTCGTCATTTGGATGTCACTTGACGAAATGGTTTCGTCAATCGTCAATGACGAGGGTTTCGTCACCCGTCAGGCATCATTAGTTCTGGCTCCAGCAAAAAATTCATACAAAATTTTAGTATAAACTAATACATGTCGAAATCTAACTGGCAATGAACCCAAACAATTTGGATGTCCCATACTTTGTGAATATTAGTTTCGCAATACACGGATAACACAAATTATTCAATTCAGTATTCAAATCGTCCTAAAGATATATGGTTATTCATTGAATCCATAATTAGATAATTGTTGTGCGTTTTTTACTAAAATTAAAAGACTTAGAAAACAATCTTATTTTATACTTAATAGAATAATTGTACATCGAAAAATAGAATTGTCAAGTTTAAAGTTTAAATGCATCAAAACACGTTCTAAAAAGTGGTAAACACATTCAATAATTCAGAGAATTCCAAATGCAAACAAATTAAAAGGAATAAAGATTCTGTATTGAGAAAAGGTATTTTGTAGAAAGCTCTCAATTTAATCTGCTTAAATTATGAAATTTCTAGACACTGACGATTTATTATTTGAAATCAAAATTTTTGAAAAATTTAATTCAATAATTGACAAATTCAATAGAATACTAAATGATTGTCGAATATGGTTTTGAAATTTAGTGTTTATATTTAATTAATTTTTTAGTATTAAATTCTTTATTATACATTCATTAAGATAAATTAGTTCAATTTTTATGCAATTATTTTGTACGACGACTTTCATGATTTAATATTTCATTATTTATATAGTTTAGAGTACTTTTTCAAAAAATATCACATAATAAATTAAGAAAAACTATAAAGAGGAGGTTATTAGTGTTGTAGTACTTTCTCTTTTTAATAAAAGTTGGCATAATGATGACATTTCAACAATGGATAAAACAACGTATTAATTTTTTTAAAGAAGATAAGCGTTCAAGTTACATTTTGACAATAAAGACCTACCTCTATTAAATATTTCTGTTTTTCTTACTTTATCATATGTTTGTTTTTTTGAAAAAGCACTTTAAGCTATATAAATAAAATAAAAATAAATTGAGAATGCTGTCCTATGAATGTTAAATAGTTAAGGCATTATGCGTTTAATGCAATCATGAAATATTTCATAATTTTCATTATTAGTGTTTATAATTAAAAGTCTGAAAAATATTGGTTCTATTTTCTGAAAAAAAGATATATTTGATCTTTTCAATTTATCCCTAAATATTTATATAGTTAATTTGATAATGAATTTAATTAAGATATTCTATAACTTAAATATCATTGCGTATTGATATAATAATAAAGAAAGCGGTAAATTATCACTATATCTTTAAAATTTACGTATTTAAAATTTATTGATCAAATTTATTAAATTAAAAAAAAAAATCAAAAAAAAAGATATCAACATAAAGAAAATTTTAAACTTTAACCTATCGGACGTAGGGTTGTCAAATAAGCAACGTCATGATTTTTTGTAATATTCTAATTATTCTAATGTATTTTATCGTAAAGCATAATTTAACCTTTCTTATTTTCTGTTCCAAATTAGAGGGTTGCACTTATTCATCGACAATAACCGTCATTTCCAATTTATACAAATTATTATTTATAAAAGAATTAATTAAACGATGATAAAACTTAAATCATTATTTTTAATATACCTTGATGAAGACTATTAAATGAGATAAAATTACTTTATAAAGTGAATCAATATTTATTTGTATATCGCCAATTTTTATATGGTAGCTTTTTATCAGATTCTGTAATTCTAATAAAATACTTTCGTTATTTTGCCAATCTGAAAAATTTCGTAAACTTCATCTGCTGTTGGTCGTTTTTCTGGTTATATGCCAACATTTCTTCATTAAATTACATAGCATGTTGCTGTATTTTCGTGTGAACAGGAGTTCGCAAAACTACCGCATACTTGAAAATGATATTGTAATTTAGATTGCAACTTAGAATCTTGTACAAAAGTTACAGGTTTACCATATAACATTTCCCACAAAATTGGACCAAATGAATAAAAATCTGATGCTTTATTACATGGTTGTTTGTTCAAAACTTCAGGTGCAATGTATGGTAAAAATCCATAAATTTCATCGGATTTTGATTTTAATTCGATATTAGTTAATAATGTATGCACGTTTTAAGCTGTTTAATAATATATTACCACAATATAAATCTCGATGAACATGAGAAGATCTGACGTAATACATTGTAACAGATTTAATTATCTTTCCATTCCATTTTTGCTATATCGCGTAGATTTTGTCGCAAACAACGCATATTTCATGACAAGAATATAATCTTTAGAAGTCTCGCCTCTAGATATGTCAAAACATTTTAAAAATGTTGGATTCTTAAGCCCAATATCACAATATGCTCTTAACTTATTACGTATTAAAATGAATTATATATTTAGATTAATAATTATTAAATAATAATTCTTGATTGATAATAAAAAATATTTAGTAAATACCTATTTTAAAGATTCTTCGTAATAATTATTTGATTGATGAAGTAATTTAAGCGAAACATTTCTATTTAAATCATGACTTTATCAAACCATTTAGCATAATATACAATTGCAAATCTATCTTTACCTATCTCTATAATATAGTTAAATTCATCACATCATACGAAATACAAGATATTTGATATTTATTTTCTATTAATTTTTTTCCAAGTCATTATTTTTTTCTGAATTATGTATCCACTTGTTTTTACCTATTAGTTATTTATAAAAAAAAAAAAAAATCGCGAAGCCCAAGTAATAATAACAAAATAATAAATACTTACATCTATTAGCTTGCGCTCAATAGCATAAGTTACTTTCCGCTGGGTGGACGTTTTTGTTTTTGGCTATTTTTTTTTTATTAACTTTTACGATAACATTTGAAAAATAATAGAAAATCGATAGAGAACCGTTCAAAATTCAACTTCAATGTTTATTTTGAATGATTATAATACATGAGCACTAGTTCTATCACTCACTAATCACACCGAAAATGTTTCTTGAGAAGATTTCAAATACGTCATTAATTGAATATTTGAATTTTCATCAAAAGTTTTATGTAAATAATTATGATTGAGCACGATTATGATCATGACAAATATGTTGCTTTATCTACATCTGCAACAAATGATATCCTCATCTCAGAGAATAAATAAATGCCTCTTGTTCATCCATTTCAACTCAATTCCATTTTATAACAGTATAAGATTATATGTCCCATAAGCCTGATCCATTATGCTGATTTTTGATAATATAACATCACTCATCTCTGCAGAATTTTGATAATGAGTAATATTATATGATCATTTAGTAAATGTGCTTAAATTACCAATCTTAATAAAAAAATTATTACGGCATTCAGTCCGCAAAATTAGCCTTTCCTAACTACCAAAATTATTGTCGAAATTTTTGCCTAAATTTTCTAAACACTTTTCATCAAAAATAAATGTCGAATATTTGCCGAAAATGTTTTTTTCAAAAACAATTAAGGAGCACATCTATATGCTCATCTTTTTCAACTCATTTACCATAACGAAAACATTTGCAAGAACGATCTAAATTAAATGATCGATTTAATAATCTAAACAAAAAAATTAATAATATTATCCAAATTTTGTTTTTTCATTATTAAAATTTTTCTAATGTATCAAGAATTGAAAAGAGATTTTTGCATTTTAATATTTCTTCATAATAAATTACATTTCTTTAACGAGTTCATCAAGAAAATACATCGAAAAACCCTCTTGTGATTTGTCATCTTTTAAAAATAATTAGGTAATATTGTTGGTTATTTGAGTGATATCTAATTAACTGTCTATTTTTCTAGCTGCTTTTCAAATAGGTTATTATAAATTGATTTTGCTCAAAAAGAATGTTATCCAATTTATACTGTGCGCACGTACCTATGAAGTGAAACAGAATAGTCGCTTACTTTCTCAACAATTATCTTTCTAATAGGCCATTTAACCGACATCATACATATATGGTTAGGGTTACCATTCAATTACTGCACTGTAACCTTGAGTGATATCGGGTAAAATTGCTTATTGGGGAAATTAAATGAGAATAATAATCAACGAAGTGTATGATTAAATTCAATGTTATTTATTTTTCGTAAAAAATTTGATAAGATTGAGTATTCTATGTTGCTAATTAATAATGAATTAATATTACTGCATAAAAAAAAAAAAAAAGCATATATTTAAACATAAAAGAATTATTTATAATTTGGGTTACTGATTTTTTCTCCAGCTGACTAATCTACGCGGATTAGCTAATCATATTACTAAATCAGATATAACGTGAAATTGACCTTTTAAAAAACTGATTATGAAAACATGTTCTGGCTCTAGCAAAAAAATTTAACCAAATTTTTAGTATAAACCAATTCATGTCGTAATCTAACTGTTGATGTAACACAATTTATTTGGAACGTTTCATACTTTTGTAAAATTAGTATCGCACAATTTCGGCGACAGTATACGGATAACTCAAATCATTCGATTGAAACATAATCAGTAATCGGATTATCCTAAAGATATATGGTTATTTATTGTATCCTTGTAATTAGATAAAGGTCCATGCACATAATGTTACAAAATATGATTTAAGCCAGGTTTTTTTTTACTAGGATTAGAAGAAATAGAATACCATCTTTATTATATTTCATAGCATCAATTAAACTTCGAAAAATAAAATGGTTTAATAAGTTTTAAGCAAATTCGATGAGAGAATTCCAAATGTAAAAAATTTAAAAGTGCATAAAAATTTTGTATTGCGAAATGATGCTTACAGAAGCTCTCAAGTGGACGATTTAATTTGCTTGAATTATGAAATTTCAAAAAGATACTGGTGATTTATTATTTGAAATCAAAATATTAGACAGTTAATTAACAAACAAAATGGAATAATAAATGATTATGATTATGGTTTTGAAAATCGATTGTTCGTATTTAATTAGTTATTTAAGTATTAAAATTATTATTATATGGTCATTCAGATAAATTGGTTCAATTTTTATGCAATTATTTCGTAGGACGAATTTCATATCTGATATGATTGACTATCATTCAATTTGATATTAATTATTTATACAGTTTAAAGTATTATTTCAAAAAACAAACCAACACATAATAACTAAAACAAATTATACAGAGAAGGTTATCGGAGTTGCAGACTCTTTTCTTTTAATAAATTTGGCCTAGTAATAACTTTCCAAAATGGAAAAATAAAGTAATTACTTTTTTAAAAAGATAAGTGATTAAAATCTGAGAATCTTATTTTATTTTCCGATTTATAATTCAACATAGTAAAAATACTAATTAAAAAATTCTACTTATTTTTAAAATACGTCATTATTTGTTAATTATGAAACCCCTTATTAAATCTTTTTGTTTTTCTTATTTTCTTTTATCATATGCTTATTTGAATTTTTTTTTTAACTGTATAAGTAAATTAAAATAAATTGAGAATGTTGTCCTACGAATATTTTGTGAATATTTTGTGCAAACGTGAATTATAATTTTTCATGATTAATGATTATAAGTAAAAGTCTGAAATAATTGATTCGATATAATTAGAAGGAATGCCAGATTTTCTGAAAAAAAAAGATATATTTGATCTTTTCATTTTATCATTAAACTTTTATACACTTTTACTTGACCAATAGTTAAGTAGATAATAGAATATACTATAACTTAAATATCACTGCAGTTGTTGATATCATAACGATATAATAACAAAGAAAGCGGAAAATTCGCACTATATCTTTAAAAATTGCTTATTTTTTAAGTTTACTAATCAAAATTTATTAACTTAACAAAAATTTAATACAAAATACAAAAAAATTATATAAACATAAAGAGAAATTTTAACCCCATCGGATGTGGAGTTATTATATAAGCAACGTACATTATTCTTTGTAATATCTATTATATTTTATCGTATATCATAACATCTTCCAAAGATTCTGTTCAAAATTGGAGGCTTGCACTTATTCATCGATAATATCCGGCATTTCCAATTAATACAAATTACTATCTATAAAAGAATTAATTAAATATTGCTAAGTATAAATTAATATTTTTTTTAATAATAACATTATAATTACCTTGATATGCACTATTAAATGAAATAAATTTACTTTTATAAAGTGAATCAATGTTAATTTGCATATCTTCATTTTTAATATTTTGTAATTTTTCATCAGATTCAGATAATTCTAATAAAATACTTTTTTTATTTTGCCATTCTAAAAAAATTTCGTAAACTTCATTTGTTGTTGGTCGTTTTTCTGGTTCTGTATGCCAACATTTCTTCATTAAATTTACATAGAATATTGTTGTATTTTCGTGTACAGGTGGTCGTAAGCCATCACATACTTGGAATTGATATTGTATTTTAGATTGCAACTTGGAATCTTGCACAAATACTACAGATTTACCATATAAAATTTCCCACATAATTATACCAAATGAATAAATATCTGATGCCTTAGTAAATGGTTGTTTTTTCAAAACTTCAGGTGCAATGTATGGCAATATTCCACAAATTCCATCTGATTTTGATTTTAATTCAATATTAGCTGAAAGTCCTAAATCTGCTATGTACGCACTTTTTAGGCTATTTAATAATATATTTCCACTATGTAAATCTCGATGAACAAGATCATGTGAATGAATTATCTGAAGATCTGAAGTAATGCATTGTAACAGATTTAATTTATCTTTCCATTCCATTTTTGCTATATCGCGTAGATTTTGGCGCAAACAACCTAACGATGCGTATTCCATGACAAAAATATAATCTTTAGAAGCTTCGTCTCTTGATATACCAAAACATTTTAAAAATGTTGGATTTTTAAGCCCAATATCACAATATGCTTTTAACTTATTACGTATTAAAATGAATTACATATTCATATTATTAATATAAATTAAATAACGAATAATATAATTAATAATAATATTTCATAAAGATTACCTCTCTTATAAATTCTTCGTGATAATTATTTGATTTATGAAGTAATTAAGCGCAACAAGTCTGTTTACATCTTGACTGTTATCATACCAATAAGCATAATATACAGTTGCAAATCCACCTTTACCTATCTCTTTAATATTTTTAAATTCATCATAAGAAATCCAAGATATTTGATATTTATTTTCTATTAATATTTTTTTCAAGTCTCCATTAATTTCTGAATTATGTATCCACTCGTTTGTGCCTATTATTTATTTTTAAAAATTATTCTGTAAATTGGTTTATATCAATATATGTGGGGAGTCAGTAAAAAGGGACAAATTGTTTTTAGTAATTTTTTTTAATTTTTAAATTAATAAGATAGTTGACAAGATATTTAAGCTTAAACTTGATAAATCTTTTGTTAAGAAAAAATTGGTCTCTTTTTTAATGACTCTCGCCATATTTCATAAAAATTAATTATGATATAATACCTATTGTTAAATCTTTTTCCCTAATCGACGATTTACAGTAGTTATCAAATAAGTATCATAATATATACAGATATGTAATTAACGAGTATTATAATTTGTTGATCTGGAGACATCAGGTCAACAAAGCAAATGCCAAGAGCAGGCGTAAAAATTTTTTCTTATATTTTGAAGATATTCATGGATTTACTTTTTAAAAATTTTAAAACATCGCTCTAATCTTATTTTAACTATAACCATGAATTTAAATGCACTTTGTTTTCAATTACACCTGATCTTATGATTGAGTTGTGATACGTCTCAATACACTAGCTCAATTTTAAATTTTATATTTACCTTTGATACCAGTATTTGGCTTTGTCTAGATCCCTTACTGTTCCAATTCCATTTCGATAACATTCTGCAACTTTTGACATTCCACAAACGTCTCCCATTTCTGCAGATTTTTGATAATAAACGAATGCCTTGTGTTCATCCTTTTCAACTCCAATTCCATAACGATAACTATTTCCAACACTATAATTTCCAGCTGCATGCCCCATCTCTGCAGAGTTTTGATAATAATTGAATGCCTTATGTTCATCCATTTCAACTCCAATTCCATATTGATAACAATATCCAACTTGATTTGTTCCACGCGCGTTCCCCATCTCTGCTGATTTTTGATAATAAACGAATGCATTATGTTCATCCTTTTCAACTCCAATTCCAAGATGATAACAATATCCAACTAGATTTGTTCCATCTGCGTCCCCAATCTCTGCAGATTTTTGATAATAAACGAAGGTCTTATGTTCATCTTTTTCAATTCCAATTCCAAATTGATAACAATATCCAACACAATATGTTCCACTCGCACTCCCCATCTCTGCAGATTTTTGATAACAAATAAAGGCCTTATTTTCATCCTTTTTAACTCCAATTCCAAATTGATAACAATATCCAACACAATATGTTCCACTCGCACTCCCCATCTCTGCAGATTTTTGATAATAAGCGAATGCATTATGCTCATCCTTTTCAACTCCAACTCCATGATGATAACAAGATCCAACATTATATGTTCCATCCGCATCCCCCATCTCTGCTGATTTTTGATAATAAATGAATGCCTTATTTTCATCCTGTTCAACACCAATCCCATAACGATAACAATATCCAACATAATATGTTCCATCCGCATCCCCCATCTCTGCAGATTTTTGATAATAAACGAATGCCTTATTTTCATCCTTTTCAACACCAATCCCACAATGATAGCAATATCCAACATTATTTGTTCCAGTTGCGTCCCCCATCTCTGCAGATTTTTGATAATAACGAATGCCTTATGTTCATCTTTTTCAACTCCAGTTCCATGACGATAACAATCTCCAATACTATTTATTCCATCAGCGTTCCACATATCTGCCGATTTTTGATAATAAACGAATGCCTTATGTTCATCCTTTTCAACTCCAATTCCATGACGATAACAATATCCACACTATATGGTCCATCAGCGTCCCCCATCTCCGCAGATTTTTGATAATAAACGAATGCCTTATGTTCATCCTTTTCGGTCAATTTACCGTAATAATAACAATCTGCGAGAATGATTTGAACTATAGGATTGATTTGATTATTTAAACAATAATTGATCATTTCGATTGTACTTTGCTTTTTCTTTATTAGAAATTGTTCCAATATGTCAAGGATTAAATTTGAATCTCGGGTTTTTGATCTTTCTTCATTATAAAGATTACACATTTCGTTAACAATTTCATTAAAAAAGTCCTGTGACTTGTTATCTTCTAAATCTAGTTGGTTAACATTATTGGTTATTTGAGTTTGAGTAATATCTGAGTAATTGTCGATTTTTTCTGAATCCTTTTCGAACATATTGTTGTAAATTGACATCTTGCTGCAAGAAAGGTTGCGTTACAGTACATAAGAATGCATCAAATTTATTGAAGATATGTATTACGTTGCGCAAGTACATTTACATTTTTAGACGCAATTGCTGCATAAAATTGTAACACATGTACGTACATGTACCCATAGAGAAAGTTAGTATAGATTTTATATTACAGTATTAATATTTATACCTTTCAAATAGAAGGAAAAAAAAGAGGAAACGTAATAACTCGATTTTATCTATTTTAATTTTATTGAAACTAAATAAACCTGATACGTAGATCGTTTGAGGGCGAATTCTCGTTGGATTCATTGGTAAATCATAATATAACACAATCGATATTTATTTATTGAAGCTCATTAATCTGATACCATTTGATTTTTTTCTTAGGGTTATAACACCTTGCAAATAATTATTGTTTTTCTCTAGGTCGCATAAATACTTACAAATTGTTATATTATCTAAGAGTTGACAAATTTTTGCAGGGTTGCAAAGGTGAAAGTCAACCTAGTTAAACTTTTGCTAAACGTAAAAGGCAACATAGTGAAACTGACGGTGGGCGGTGAAGCTGATGAAAGACATAAATGAATATAAACGAAAGTGAAAGTAAGTAAAACCATAAAAGATACGAAATGAAAATAATGCAAATATTTACTATCAAAATTCTATACCAAATTGGCAATCTGTGTTCTTTATTTTTTATAGAAGTTTGAAGACTCGAAATAACAAATTAAAATGTTGATTCACATTAGGAATTGGAATCAGTTTAGTCAACTAAAATGTAATCTAATCAACTACAATGATTAATCAACAAATTAGTCCATAGTAGTTGACTAAATCGATTTCAATCTTTACAGTTACATGATTATGTACAGAAATCTTAATATAAAAAAATTAAAAAATTATCAAAAAGATAAATTTGAAAGTTGATTAAAAATGGAATGGCCATAATTTGGCACTTTTTGTAGTGAATGAAATTTAATCTTTTTGTAAATCCACATGACTATAATCGCATGAATTTATTCAAATGTTCAATACTTCATAGTATTATCAACAAAATTTTGGGCATTTATTGATCGAAAGAGGCTTAAATCTTGGCTATTATGACTATATATAAGTGGTTTGTATAATAAAATTTCTCAAAGAATACTTTTAGTATTAAAATGTAGTTTTTATGTAATGGTTTGATTTCTTTTTTATAATATCACTAATGAGACATACATGATTACGGGAGCGGGTCAAAATCCCGACAAACAGAATCCCGACAGGTCATAATCCCGACAAAAAAATCCCGACAATTAAAATCCCTACAATCCCGACAACAAAAAAATCATTAAATTTATTTAAATTAGGTTAGTGTTAGGTGAGTGCCTAGGATAGGGTTAGGGTGAGCGCCTGGGCTAGGGTTTGGTTTAGTTGATTTTATAGTAAAGTTGCTCAAAGAAAGCTTTTTTTGATTGTCGGGATTTTGATTGTCGGGATTTTTTTGTCAGGATTATGACCTGTCGGGATTTTGTTTGTCGGGATTTTGACCCAAACCCCATGATTACAACCACGACTATCGCCATTAAATTAGATAAAATCTATGAGTATTATAATGAAAACATAGTTAAAAACGGTTTCTTATGAAGTTTAAAAGATATAAAATACGCCTTTTTTATGCTTTTTTATTGCATTAATTAAACTTTGAAAAATAAAAATTCTCAAGGTTTAAGTTTAAATGTTTCAAAGCAAGTTTTAAATATGCTGAATACATTTGGTGAATGAAACTCCAAATGTAGAAAAATTGAAAAGAACATAAAGATATACACAGTGAAAATGATGTTTGCAGAAAGTTCTTGAATGGGCAATTAATTTGCTTATAGTATGAAATTTTTCAAATAAGTTTATTATTTGAAATCAAAAATTTTTGGGATTTATTAATTCCTCCCAGCACTTCCTATAGGACGGATGAAATTTATTTCTTATTGGTTTCATGAGATTAAAAATAAAATTAAATTACATTTTTTAATTAATTTTTAATTGATATTTTTTTTTATCTTAATTAATTTTTATTGTGCCTAAATAATTTTAGTAAAATTTTTCATGAAAGTTCTTTTCATAATTATTGCATGTTTATTCTTTAATGAGCTTTTCGTTATTTAATATTATCCCTATGGAAAATAGTTACAAATAATAAAAAAAATTACAAAATTATTCTGTATATAATATATATGGATTATATATTTATTAGATGCATCAAAATCGATATAAAATAATGCCTACTAGAATACACTTGTACTCTTTTATTAATAAAAGTAACCATAAAAAAGGCTCCAATAATTTTTAAAATTCAATATTAAAACATTTCAAAGATTCAGCTACCACACTTATTTGCTTTTTTTTTTTGTAAGATTATCGATAATCAAAATTATTAAATTCAGAACGTAGCTAATTATGAGTTTGTTAAGATTTCATCGTTTTTCTAAGCTTGACCGTTCGTCAGTTCTCCGCTTTGCGACATGACATTTGCATAAATGGTGCATAATTATAACTATAGCTAATTATTACACGGTCTTACTAGCTTTAATTCGCATAAAATTCACACAAATGTTTAGAAAATTAAATAGGTGACTGCTTTACGTTATACCTATTCTTGAATTTTACTGGTTAAAATTAGAGAACAATTTTGTAACAAGTCATTGAACGAAGTATAGTCGATCAAAATTAAGGATCTGCCCGCATTTTCTTTTTTTATGCAGACTTAGATTTAATTTAAACAACCTTCTATTGCTAGCAAATAAAATTTTTTAAGATATTATACTTTATAAAGAATATGATATGTAAATTGATGCAAATAAACATAGATAATAGAAGTTTGAGGAAATTTAGTAAATTTCCATGTGTAAACGGCGGTGATACTATGTAGTTTTATGATAAGCAATAAAAAATAAGTGTTTCAAATTATAAAATTTCACGTATGCTTAAATGGCATATCTATAGTCGAACTAAATCTTCTGAAGCCCTTGAAATTGGTAAGTGAAACCACTAGTGCAATTACTAAGAAAATGAAGCCTCACACAAGCAACAGATACCGGTATGAAACTTTCGAATTTTATAGTTAATTCACCTGTGTAAATCGTTTAGTTTAATTACTTTATATATTTTTATATAAAATTATTCTTAAGGATTCTTTAAAGAGAATTCACAAAATTTTCAATTATAATAAACAATGTGTTATAAAGATTCTTCAAAGAAAATATAAAATTTTCTTGATTTCAGCTAATAAAGTAATTCTTACTATAAAAATGGAGGTCCATTATTAAAATTATATAAAGCTTTCTACTTCAAGACTTATTAATAACTTCATTATAAAAATAGATTTATATCAGGAACTTCTTACATCCAAAGTAACTTATATTTAATTAAATATTTTATTACTGCAATATAAAAAGATTATGTAGTAAATTTCTATTATTTTAAAATAATAATTATACACTACAGTGTTTGTCTTTTGCGAGTATATTCGAACATACCTTGAATTAATAAAGAGTCGACTACATTCACTACATTCGCACTTACAGATCGTCGAATTACAATTCATAACTTATACATTCTTGTTTTCGGAGAGATAATTTAATTATCACCTAATTCTAAGTTAAACGTACTATGTATGTAATAAAAACTTTTGAATTAGATATGATGGAACAAGAATCTACGATTTTGATCTATCTGAAGCAAATATTTTAAGTCAGCATTCTTGTTTCTTTATTACTGGTAGAATTTTGAACCGAAACATTAGTGATGAATTTCTCCTTAATTGATGGTATTATATAGCATACCAAAAATACTGAAATCGAATAAATTTTTATATATGCGTATGAGATATGTATTCTATATATTTCATCAATTTTATATTTCAATTCCAAGTTTCTGGAGCATTAGTAAATCTATATATTTTATTATTAATAATAAATAATCGATTTTGAAATTAAACCAATTCACCTAATTTAATCTTCTTCGCGTAATTTCCTTTTTCTTTTATCTTTTTTTTTGATGTTTATTTCAACCAGACCATTATAAAAACTTTTTTTTTTATCAATGCATGCAGTCTCATCGACACTGCTTTTCTTTTTCTTTAAAAAAAAAACATAAAAAATAAATGAATTATATATTTCATACAAGCTAAACTATAAAAGCTCTAAAATTCAGGACGCAATCATATATTAATCTTGTATAGTTATTACATAACATTGTAAAAATAAAATATCACTACAATGGAAACTATTTGAATAAAAATGATAAAAATAATGATTAAAAATCTCGCCTTTTGTTAACACCAGTTAATCAATGTTAGATAGTAGCTAATCAGGAACGTTCAATTTGAGAAAAATCTAAATTTAATAAATATTCATAGACAAAATTTAACTTAAATAAATAAATAAATAAATAACACTTGACATATGATGCAATTTTAAAGTACCTTTAATTAAACATGAAATTTCTCGTGTGTTAATAAACTTACTAGTATACATATTATTTTGATGTTTTCGAGAGATAATTTGCAATATTTAACTACTTTATCAGCATCCAAAAATTGCTTTTTAATTTTATCGACATCAGCATCATCTGAACCTTTCACGCATTTATTCCATTTGTAAAGTTTTTTATGGACTTCATTAGCAGTGGGTCGTTTTTGTGGATCGGAATACATACATCGCTTTGCTAATTTAACATAGCAACTAGGAGTCTTAGGTGCAAATTGTGGTCGTAGTCCTTCACGAATAATTTTGAGTACAAGTTTGGTATCAAATTCATAACCATCGAAAGGACTTTGTCCAGTTGACATTTCTGTCATGATGATTCCAAACCCATAAAATATCGGCGGCTAGTGCAAAATTTTCACCTGACAAAACTTCTGGAGAGACATAAAGCATGACACCACGAATACAGTCTGAAGCATTCTCATCTGCTTTTTTAGACAGTCCTAGATCCGCAATATAAGTTTGCATAATTTCACTAATGTTTTGATCTTGTAAAACTTTACCACTGTGAAAGTCGGCATGAATATATCCTGCGTAATGAATTTGCGTAAATCTTCTGAAATGTCTAAAAGTAGGTTTAATTTAATTTGCCAGGTAAGTTCTTGAAAATTTTTTTCTAAATATTTATTGAGATTCCATTATTTGCATATTGAAACACTATCAAATATCCATCTTTTTCCTTATTGTAAGTTAATCCATATATCTTAAGCTTACTACCCATATGGTACATTTCATATCAGATGCAATGTTTATTTGATGATTGTAATAAATGAGCACTAGTACGATCACTCACTAATCACATCGAAAATGATGCATGTCATAAATTGCATATTTGAATATTAAACAAAATTTTATGTAAATCTACTTATGCTTGAGCATTATCATGATCATTTGCTAATCATATTGAAAAGCCTTTCAACGAAGTGACAGGGCGATCATTATTGCGAGATCAGATGACTTTATGACTGATCACGTACAGGTTTTGTTATGTATCCTTTTATGGTTATTCTTTTGATTATTGTCGTGAGATTTTGTAACTTGTTTTTACAGGNAAAGAACATAAAGATATACACAGTGAAAATGATGTTTGCAGAAAGTTCTTGAATGGGCAATTAATTTGCTTATAGTATGAAATTTTTCAAATAAGTTTATTATTTGAAATCAAAAATTTTTGGGATTTATTAATTCCTCCCAGCACTTCCTATAGGACGGATGAAATTTATTTCTTATTGGTTTCATGAGATTAAAAATAAAATTAAATTACATTTTTTAATTAATTTTTAATTGATATTTTTTTTTATCTTAATTAATTTTTATTGTGCCTAAATAATTTTAGTAAAATTTTTCATGAAAGTTCTTTTCATAATTATTGCATGTTTATTCTTTAATGAGCTTTTCGTTATTTAATATTATCCCTATGGAAAATAGTTACAAATAATAAAAAAAATTACAAAATTATTCTGTATATAATATATATGGATTATATATTTATTAGATGCATCAAAATCGATATAAAATAATGCCTACTAGAATACACTTGTACTCTTTTATTAATAAAAGTAACCATAAAAAAGGCTCCAATAATTTTTAAAATTCAATATTAAAACATTTCAAAGATTCAGCTACCACACTTATTTGCTTTTTTTTTTTGTAAGATTATCGATAATCAAAATTATTAAATTCAGAACGTAGCTAATTATGAGTTTGTTAAGATTTCATCGTTTTTCTAAGCTTGACCGTTCGTCAGTTCTCCGCTTTGCGACATGACATTTGCATAAATGGTGCATAATTATAACTATAGCTAATTATTACACGGTCTTACTAGCTTTAATTCGCATAAAATTCACACAAATGTTTAGAAAATTAAATAGGTGACTGCTTTACGTTATACCTATTCTTGAATTTTACTGGTTAAAATTAGAGAACAATTTTGTAACAAGTCATTGAACGAAGTATAGTCGATCAAAATTAAGGATCTGCCCGCATTTTCTTTTTTTATGCAGACTTAGATTTAATTTAAACAACCTTCTATTGCTAGCAAATAAAATTTTTTAAGATATTATACTTTATAAAGAATATGATATGTAAATTGATGCAAATAAACATAGATAATAGAAGTTTGAGGAAATTTAGTAAATTTCCATGTGTAAACGGCGGTGATACTATGTAGTTTTATGATAAGCAATAAAAAATAAGTGTTTCAAATTATAAAATTTCACGTATGCTTAAATGGCATATCTATAGTCGAACTAAATCTTCTGAAGCCCTTGAAATTGGTAAGTGAAACCACTAGTGCAATTACTAAGAAAATGAAGCCTCACACAAGCAACAGATACCGGTATGAAACTTTCGAATTTTATAGTTAATTCACCTGTGTAAATCGTTTAGTTTAATTACTTTATATATTTTTATATAAAATTATTCTTAAGGATTCTTTAAAGAGAATTCACAAAATTTTCAATTATAATAAACAATGTGTTATAAAGATTCTTCAAAGAAAATATAAAATTTTCTTGATTTCAGCTAATAAAGTAATTCTTACTATAAAAATGGAGGTCCATTATTAAAATTATATAAAGCTTTCTACTTCAAGACTTATTAATAACTTCATTATAAAAATAGATTTATATCAGGAACTTCTTACATCCAAAGTAACTTATATTTAATTAAATATTTTATTACTGCAATATAAAAAGATTATGTAGTAAATTTCTATTATTTTAAAATAATAATTATACACTACAGTGTTTGTCTTTTGCGAGTATATTCGAACATACCTTGAATTAATAAAGAGTCGACTACATTCACTACATTCGCACTTACAGATCGTCGAATTACAATTCATAACTTATACATTCTTGTTTTCGGAGAGATAATTTAATTATCACCTAATTCTAAGTTAAACGTACTATGTATGTAATAAAAACTTTTGAATTAGATATGATGGAACAAGAATCTACGATTTTGATCTATCTGAAGCAAATATTTTAAGTCAGCATTCTTGTTTCTTTATTACTGGTAGAATTTTGAACCGAAACATTAGTGATGAATTTCTCCTTAATTGATGGTATTATATAGCATACCAAAAATACTGAAATCGAATAAATTTTTATATATGCGTATGAGATATGTATTCTATATATTTCATCAATTTTATATTTCAATTCCAAGTTTCTGGAGCATTAGTAAATCTATATATTTTATTATTAATAATAAATAATCGATTTTGAAATTAAACCAATTCACCTAATTTAATCTTCTTCGCGTAATTTCCTTTTTCTTTTATCTTTTTTTTTGATGTTTATTTCAACCAGACCATTATAAAAACTTTTTTTTTTATCAATGCATGCAGTCTCATCGACACTGCTTTTCTTTTTCTTTAAAAAAAAAACATAAAAAATAAATGAATTATATATTTCATACAAGCTAAATTATAAAAGCTCTAAAATTCAGGACGCAATCATATATTAATCTTGTATAGTTATTACATAACATTGTAAAAATAAAATATCACTACAATGGAAACTATTGAATAAAAATGATAAAAATAATGATTAAAAATCTCGCCTTTTGTTAACACCAGTTAATCAATGTTAGATAGTAGCTAATCAGGAACGTTCAATTTGAGAAAAATCTAAATTTAATAAATATTCATAGACAAAATTTAACTTAAATAAATAAATAAATAAATAACACTTGACATATGATGCAATTTTAAAGTACCTTTAATTAAACATGAAATTTCTCGTGTGTTAATAAACTTACTAGTATACATATTATTTTGATGTTTTCGAGAGATAATTTGCAATATTTAACTACTTTATCAGCATCCAAAAATTGCTTTTTAATTTTATCGACATCAGCATCATCTGAACCTTTCACGCATTTATTCCATTTGTAAAGTTTTTTATGGACTTCATTAGCAGTGGGTCGTTTTTGTGGATCGGAATACATACATCGCTTTGCTAATTTAACATAGCAACTAGGAGTCTTAGGTGCAAATTGTGGTCGTAGTCCTTCACGAATAATTTTGAGTACAAGTTTGGTATCAAATTCATAACCATCGAAAGGACTTTGTCCAGTTGACATTTCTGTCATGATGATTCCAAACCCATAAAATATCGGCGGCTAGTGCAAAATTTTCACCTGACAAAACTTCTGGAGAGACATAAAGCATGACACCACGAATACAATCTGAAGCATTCTCATCTGCTTTTTTAGACAGTCCTAGATCCGCAATATAAGTTTGCATAATTTCACTAATGTTTTGATCTTGTAAAACTTTACCACTGTGAAAGTCGGCATGAATATATCCTGCGTAATGAATTTCGGTAAATCTTCTGAAATGTCTAAAAGTAGGTTTACAGCTGTTCTCATAAATTTCTGGGACAACTGATAAAAATTATTTCAGCCGAATTCGATAAGTTTTTGAATTCGGTGTTATCTGAACTGGATTTCGGCATTACAGTAATTCGATGACACCGAATTAAAAACTTATCGAATTCGGCCAATCAATTTTTATCATTTGTCCCAGAATTTATGAGAACAGCTGTAATTTAATGAAAAAATGTGTTTGTCGCCGGAGGCAGTCACCGGAGCATGATCGACCAATAAGATTGTGTAACGTTCGATCAAAACAAAAACAAAGCGTCGAAACTTACTATCGTTAGGGTCAGGGTTAAAGGCATAGTTAGGGTTCGGGTATAGGTTTGTATATAGTAAAATTTTGCAAGTAATTTTTTTTTTGCATAAAAAAAAGTAGTTTCATAGACAAAATTTTAAGTTAGAAGAGATTTTTTAAAAAAATCAAAGTTTTTGCGTTACACATGATCCTTTGATCTAATTGGTCGACCACACTCCGTTGACTGTCACCGCCGGCGACAAATAGATTCACTCTAATTTAAGACAACACCAGGGCGTAGGATCGATTTTCCGGTCACGTTATCTTCCGATGTCAAATAGCCAATTAAAAATCTGGATCAGGTGTAACGTAAAGAAATTCAAAACAAACGCTCGCTTTGCAAAAATCGTATTTATCGCAAGATTTAGACTAACAAATCGTCTTTCTGGCATAACAAAAAAGCTTCCTCGCACAATTTTGTCATAGAATGCCCTTCTAACCATCAGCATGGACCCAAACCCTAACATAAATTAATTTATTTTCTCAAAAGACAATTGATGCCGGAAAGTCTCGTGACCGGAAAATCAATCCTTCGCCCTGTCAAAATCCTAATTTAATTTGCCAGGTAAGTTCTTGAAAATTTTTTCTAAATATTTATTGAGATTCCATTATCTGCATATTGAAACACTATCAAATATTCATCTTTTTCCTTGTTGTAAGTTAATCCATATATCTTAAGCTTACTACCCCATATGGTACATTTCATATCAGATGCAATGTTTATTTGATGATTGTAATAAATGAGCACTAGTACGATCACTCACTAATAACATCGAAAATGATGCATGTCATAAATTGCATATTTGAATCTTAAACAAAATTTTATGTAAATCTACTTATGCTTGAGCATTATCATGATCATTTGCTAATCACATTGAGATTAACACTTGAGAGCGACTAGTATTTAGCTTTATCTAAGTCTCTTGGTATTCTAATTCCATTTCAATGACTTTCTGCTACTACATCTCAGCAGATTCTAGATAATAAATAAATACCTCTCATTCATCCTTTTCAACCCAATTCCATTTTTCTAATAATCTAAAATTATATGCCCCATAAATGTGACCAATTCCTGATAATACAGCATAACTCATCTCTGCAGATTTTTGATAATAAGTGAATGCCATATGTTTATTTATACATGTATGCTTAAATTACCCTCTTAATAAAAATTATTACGGCATTTAATCAGTCAAAATTAGTCTTTCCTAGTTCAAATTACTTTCATCTTTGCCGAATTTCTTGCCGAAATATTCTGAACTCTTTTCATCAAAATACATCACCTAGTATAATTATTTCAGAAAAAAATGCAGCAATGCCGAAATATTTGCAGAAAATACTTTATTTTAAAACCAATTTAGGCACATATCTATTCGTTTATTCTTTCAACCCATTTACCATAACGATAACATTTAAAAGAAAGAACTAAAATAAATGAATGTTTTAATAATCTATTCAAAGTTTAATAATATTATCTGAATTTTGTTTCTTCATTATTAAAATTGTTCTAATGTATCAAGAATTGAACATGATTTTTGCATTTTAAATCATTCTTCATTATGGATTTCATTTCTTTAACGAGTTCATTAAGAAAATTCATTTAAAAATCTTGTAATTTGTTATCTTTTAAATATAATTGGGTAATATTGTTGGCTATTTGAGTAATAACTGATGAACTGTCTATTTTTCTGGCTGCTTTTCAAATAGGTTATTGTAAGTTGACATATTGTCACAAAACGGATGTATTACATATGTACAGTTAGGTACCTGGAATATAGTCGCTTATTCTCTCAACAATTATCTTACTAAAAGGCCATTTATCCGCATCATGCGTATATGTTTAGTGTTAGAATTCAATTAATGTAGCTTTGAGTGATATCAATTAGACGTAATTAAACGAAGTGTATGATTAAATTCAAAATTTTTTGTTCGTATAAGAATTTGATCAGATTGAATATTCTAATTTGCAAATTAATTATGAATTAATATTACTGCATAAAAAGAATCGTATATATTTAGACATAACATATATTTTGGATTACTTATTTTTTCTCCAGCTGGCTAATCTACACGTATTGCCAATAATATTGCAAGATCAGATATAACGTGAAATTAGCCTTTTAAAAAACTGATTATGAAATCACGTTCTGGCTCCAGCAAAAAATTTAAACAAGATTGTAGTATAAAGCTAATATTTGAGATGACCCATACTTTGAAGATTAGTAATGAAATACACGGATAACACAAATTACACAAATTATTCGATTGAAAATAATCAATATTCGGACCATTACAAAGATATATTGTTATTTATTGTAACCATGTAATTAGATAATGGTCAAAGGTCCATGCGCATAATGGTAAAAAATATGATTTAAAGTTTTAAAAAGAGAAAATTTGCTAATTTAAACCAGGTTTATTACTTACGGAAAATGGCCTTATTTTATATTTTCACAGCATCAATTAAAGTTCGAAAAATAAAATTGTCAATATTAAAGTTAATTGTTTCGAAACACGGTTTAAAAAGTGCCAAGTACATTCGATAGGGAATTCCAAATGTAAAAAATTTAAAAAGGCATAAAGATTTTGCATTTCAAAAATGATATTTGCAGTAAGCGCTTGAGTGGACGATTTATCATAATTTGTTAACATTATGAAATTTCAAATAGACACTGACGATTTAAATTAAAAATCAAAATTTTTTGACAAACTTTAATTTAATTAATAATTGACAAAATAATGGAATAACAAATATGAGTTTGAAATTTTACACTTGTATTTTATTAATTTGGTTTGAAAATTTTATGCTTGTATTTGATTAGTTTTTTAAGTATAAAATTCTGATTATACATCAATTCATTTCAATGTAATTGTTTCGTAGGACGACTTTAATATGAATGACTATCTTTTCAATTTAATTTATTCAGTTTAAAGTAATTTTTAAAAAATAAAAACAATACACAATAAACTAAGAAAATGCAGAGAAAGTTTATCAAAGAGTAAGGTTCTTCTTTTTTGAATAAAGTTGACATGATAATAGTAATCCAAAATCTGATAACTTAAAAGCAAGTATTTTTTAAAAAGATAAGGGTTAAAGATATTTTCCAATAATAAAGTCCTGCAACTCTATTAAATCTTTCTTTTTTTCTTATTTTATTCTTGTTATTTTTTTGAAACTGTATAAGTAATGTAAAATTAAATTAAGAAAGTCGTCCTATGAGTGTTAAATAGTTAAGGCATTTGCATTTTATGGAAACACGACAAATTAAACCATTCATTATTCATCCTGATTTAGTGTATATAATTAATAGTTTGGGAAATAATTATTTCGATATAATTAGAATAAATATCGGATTTTCTGAAAAAAAGATATAAATGATTTTTTCAATTTATCCCTAAATTCTTATATTATTAAGTAAATAACGAATTTTATTAGGAAATACTACAAATTAAATATCATTGCGTCGTTGATATTATAGCGATATGATAACAAATTTGTTCTCTATATCTTTATAAATACAAATAATTGCAGTCCATTTAAAAATTGCGCATTCAAAATTTATTGATCAAAATTTACTAAATAACCAGAAATTTAATACATAATACAAAACAACAAAGAGAAAATTTAAACTTTGACCTATCAGATATAGAGAATTATTTGTAAGATTCCATTGCATTTTATCTCAAAGCATTATTTATTATTCCATATTTTCTATTTAAAATAACACATTCATCGATAACATCCGGTATTTTCAATTCATAAAAAGTACTATCTATAAAAGAATTAATTATTTCGATGCTAAAATATAATTTAGTATTTTAAACAAAAAGCATTATAGTTACCTTGATAAACACTATTAAATGAAATAAATTTACTTTTATAAAGTGAATCAATATTTATTTGTATATCTTCATTTTTTATATTTGTATTTTTTTATCAGATCCCGATAATTCTATTAAAATACTTTCTTTATTTTGCCAATTTGCAAAAATTTCGTAAACTTCTTTTGCTGTTGGTCGTTTTTCTGGTTCTGTGTGCCAACATTTCTTCATTAAATCTACATAGCATATTGCTGTATTTTCGTCAACAGGTGGTCGTAAACCATCGCATACTTGGAATTGATATTGTAATTTAGATTGCAACTTGGATTTTAGCTCAAATTCTACAGGTTTACCATATAGAATTTCCCACATAATTATGCCAAATGAATAAATAAATATCTGATGCTTTAGTATATGGTTGCTTGTTTAAAACTTCAGGAGCAATGTAAGGAAAAATTCCATAAATTCCATCTGATTTTGATTTTAATTCAATATTAGCTGTTATCGAAAGTCCTAAATCTGCAATGTATGCATTCTTATCAGAGATGGCACCGAAACCTTTTTTGGCGATTCCGAAAGTTTCGGGTTTCGGATTATAGCTTCCGAAACCTTATCCGAAACTCGAAACCTCAACCGAAACCCGAAACCTCAACCGAAACCCGAAACCTCAACCGAAACCCCGAAACCGCCAAAACATCAATAATTTATTTGTTTATTCTCTCCAAAGTTGGCGCCGAAACCCTTTTGTGCCAAATCCGAAAGTTTCGGGCTTCGGATTATAACTTCCGAAACCTTATCCAAAACTCGAAATCCCGAAA
This sequence comes from Gigaspora rosea, assembly GCA_003550325.1. NCBI lineage: Eukaryota > Fungi > Glomeromycota > Glomeromycetes > Diversisporales > Gigasporaceae > Gigaspora > Gigaspora rosea. The sequence continues at coordinate 124,050 of QKWP01000188.1, read as the reverse complement.
CCTCATTCGAAACCCGAAACCTCACCTGAACACCAAACTTCCATTTATTGCATTAATGTATTATATATCTCTTTCAAATGCACTGATGTATGCTATGTATCACTTCAATATATATTAATCGCATTGATGTATGCTATATATCTCCTTAAAGAATACAATAAAATTTGAATATCCAGCAATATTTGGACCGAAATGCATCCAACAATTTATTGCATGCTTTTTGTTGTTATGATTCACAAGTAAAACATGAAAGGTAAATCCAGAGTTTATATTCTGAAAATCAAGGTTGCTTTTGCAAGCATCAGTTTTTTACTTACTACGTAAAAACTGGATACAATATCAAGTAATAATAAGTAATTAGTACGTCCATATCCACTAATGATAGAATTAATAAGTTACCGCAGAATTAAATAAATTTTGGTATCAAAAGTCATCAAATACTTATCGATTCATCATTGGCAATTTTTTCTATCGCCCTAGAATTTGAAATCAGTTGTAATAACGGTATGATATTAAAAATAAAGTTGACCAGCTTTAAAAAAAACCCCGGACAAACCGAGGCAGTAAAAAAAACATAATTAAAAAAATGACCTATATAATGTTATAATTTATTCAAAAATAAATTTACATTTTGGGTTCATTAAAAATAAATCAACTTTACAATAAATTTTAAAGGTTTAAATATTATATTTTTGAGTTTCGGATTATAGTTTCGGGGGTTTCGGGTTTCGGAGTTTCGATTTTTTTTTAAAAATCCGAAACTAGTTTCGGATTAGAACCCGTCCGAAACTAGTTTCGGGTAGGTTTCGTTTCGACGCCATGTTTGATTCTTATAGTCATCTTGTAGTATATTTCCACTATGTAAATCTCGATGAATAAGATCATGTGAATGAATTATCTGAAGATCTAACGCAATGCATTGTAACAGATTTAATTTATCTTTCCATTCCATTTTTGGCTATATCGCGTAGATTTTTGCGTAAACAACCTTTTGAAGCATATTTCATGACAAGAATATTTCGTCTTTTGATAAACCAAAACATTTTAAAAATGTTGGATTCTTAAGCCCAATATCACAATATGCTTTTAACATATTACGTATTGAAATGAAATATATATTCATATGAGTTTTGCTAAATCTCACCGGCGGTGATCATCACCGCTCATATGTTCAACCAATTAGATCTCAGGATCTTGTGTAACCGAAACAAAAACAAAAAAAATAACGAAACTAAGAAAAAATCTAAAAAAATCTTAGACAACAAAATATTTTACTATGATAACTTATCTTCGGGCACTAAGTAAAAGTTTTTAGCGCAAAATTTTACATATAATATGCCTTCTAACCCTAATCCTAACCCTAACCCTAAACCCTAATCTTAGTTTTTAAAAAGTTTATTATAGAGCGGTGACGATCACTGCCGGTGAGATTTAGTAAAATTCTATTCATATTATTAATATAAATGAAATAACGAATAATATAATTAATAATTATTTCATAAATATTACCTCTCTTATAAATTCATCATTATAATTATTTGATGTATGAAGTAATTTAAGCGCAACAAGTCTGTGTAAATTTTGACTTTTATCATACCAGTAAGCACTATGTACAGTTGCAAATCCACCTTTACCTATCTCTTTAATATCTTCAAATTTATCATAAGAAAACCAAGATATCTGATAATTATTTTCTATTAATATTTTTTTCAAGTCGTCATTAATTTCTGAATTATGTATCCACTCGTTTGTGTCTATTATTTGTTTATAAAAATTATTCAACAATAATTTAATATCAATATGTTTTGTAAAAATTAATTATAAATATAATACCTATTGTTAAATCTTTTTCCCTAATCGTAGATTTAAAGTAGTTATTAAATAAGTATTATATGCATATTGTATATATAGTTATGTAATTAATGAATGTTATAATTTGTTTATCTGGACACATCAGGTGTTGATGGAGACATTAGATCAACTAAGCGAATACCAAAAGCAGCAGTAGCAATCTTTTCATTATAACTTGAAGATACTCATATGAATTCACCTTTCTAAAAATTTTTGGTCATCGCTCTAATCTTATTTAACACCAATTATGAATCTAAAGTATATGCACTTTGTTTTCATTGATCTTATGATTGGGTTGTGATACATCTCAATACACTAGCTCAATTTTAAATTTTTATATTTACCATTGATACCAGTATTTGGCTTTATCTAGGTCCCTTGTTGTTCCAATTCCATTTCGATAACATTCTGCAACTTTTAACATTCCCTTAGCGCTTCCCATTTCTGCAGATTTTTGATAATAAACGAATGCCCTATGTTCATCCTTTTCGACTCCTTTTCCCGAACGATAACGATTTCCAACTTTATTCGTTCCACGCATATTCCCCATCTCTGCTGATTTTGATAATAAACGAATGCCTTATGTTCATCCTTTTCTACTCCAATTCCACTGTGATAGCATTTTCCAACACCATATGTTCCCTTAACATTCCCCATGTCTGCTGATTTTTGATAATAATCGAATGCTTTATATTCATCCTTTTTAACTCCAATTCCTTTACGATAACAATATGCAACATTATGTATTCCTTGTGCGTCCCCCATCTCTGCTGATTTTTGATAATAAACGAATGCCTTATATTCATCCTTTTCAACTCCAATTCCATAGCGATAACAATGTCCAACATGATATGTTCCACTTGCGTCCCCCATCTCTGCAGATTTTTGATAATAAACAAATGCCTTATGTTCATTCTTTTTAACTCCAATTCTATGAAGATAGCAATATCCAATATTATATGTTCCACTTGCGTTCCCATCTCTGCAGATTTTTGATAATAAGCAAATGCCTTACTTTCATCGTTTCGACCCATTTACCATAATGATAACAATTTGCGAGAACGATTTGCGTTATAGGATTGATTTGATTATTTAAACAAAAATTAATAATATCATTTGTACTTTGCTTTTTCTTTATTAGAAATTGTTCTAATATGTCAAGGATTAAATCTGGGTCTCGGTTTTTTGATCTTTCTTCATTATACAGATTACACATTTCGTTAACAATTTCGTTTAAAAAGTCCTGTGACTTGTTATCTTCGAAATCTAGTTGGGCAACATTGTTGGTTATTTGAGTAATATCTGAGGAATTTTCGATGTTTTCTGAATCCTTTTCGAATATATTTTTTGTAAATTGACATCTTGCTGCAAGAAAGGTTGTGCTACAGTACATAAGAATGCATCAAATTTATTGAAGATATGTATTACAGTATCCACTTATTTGCGCGGGTAATTCAAACTCCTGGAGAGGAAATAGTCAATCGGAGAGTGCAAATTTTGACTATTCCAGATCAGCCCGACGAAGAATTCGAACACTAAAATATGCTAATTAAAAATGATGATTGTCATAATCAATACTCTAATTCTAATGATATTTTTCAAAATACAACACTTTGGCGACCATGTTCAGAGTTAATAACACTCAAAAACCATTTACACAATGTAATTTTTTATGATTTTCCTGGCATTGCATGTGATTATTGTTCTATTCTGATGTTTACTTCAGAAATTTCATGGGAACAATTTAATGAAACTTCTGAATATCCACTAATTCGCAAATTTCCAAATGAAAGATTACATTTTCATCCTAATTCAAATATTTGAAAAATAGCTATATGCAATTCATGCAAACGCAAGCAAAACAAACCTTTACCTCCAGATTTATTACCAATTCCTAATGAAATTGCATTAATTCCAATGTATAATCGCCAATTTTTATCATCTGTGCATCTACAATGCTCACTATGAAGACATCCTGGAAGCAGCATATACAAATTATAGGCATCTAAAAGGCTCTTTTGGCTATTCGCGTAATATTCGTGCATTGGCTTTATACTCAGGAGACCTTGGTGCATTATTTCACAATACAGAATCCAGACCAAGCTGGTATCATCTCACACTAGACAATGCAGTTAACTGGCTAAAAAGAAATAATCCATATTTACAACATTTTAAGCAAAGCTAGTCAATTATTAGCAATACTGAAAATACGGTTTTTCAATTAGCACAGCAACAATATATTGATTCTAACTATACAGAAAACTTTCATCATTTAAGAGATATTGTAGTTCCAAACTATGATTTTGATACTGAAACTCATGATGAAGATTTTAATTATCAACGATTAATGGCAGGCTTTGTATTACCATTAAATTCAAATACACATTGAGCCATTGCTATTTCTAGATCTATTTCCTTTTGGAACTGGGTTTTTTAGTAAAAAAAATAAAAAAATAACTTATGCAAATATATCAAAAATTGCTTATTATGCCCAGATCCAAGATTTCGTTTACATTGGTTTTGGTCAGGTTGGTCATATATGCGCTTAGAAAAATTACGTGTTCATCAAAATGCACAAAGACTTGCTCGTAAGCGAAACTTTGATAATGTATTTAGACTACCAACTTCAGGAGAGTTACTAAATTATAGTACATACAGATCAAATTTTATAATAAATGAATCATTAACAACAACATTACCAAGTTTTTTATGTACTGGAGACACCTATTTTTATCAAAAGAGACTTGATTTAAACTCTATATCAAGCAATCTAGATCTTCATCAATTATTTTATACAATGACAATGGCTGAAGGTAATTGGCACCATCTGCGTATAATATTATCAAAAACTGATAATGGTGATACAATATCTTCAAATCATCCTTTGCATTCTATTTACATTATAGTCATCATTTAAATTCTGTACGTAATAATCTGTGGAAAAAAAAAATGCAAATTTATGTAGATGGTCAAAATGGATACATCATTTTGAACGTGATGAATTTCAGAATCGTAGTGCAATTCATACTTATGGAGTTGCATAGGTAGAAGCAGAAATTCCTGAAATCATGAATAAAAATTTAATCCGTGCAGATGTACCAGATTCTAACTATGAACCAGAACTAAATAATTTAGTTCTTAAGTACCAAGTACACTTTTGTTCTATACATTTGTGTGGAGGACCTGCACCAGTAGGAGAACGTTGTCGTAAAGGATTTCCAGCACCATTTTCAGAAATTACCTATAAAGATCGAACTTCTCTTCACTATATATATTGACGTACTAGGAAAGAAGACAAATGGATTGTACCATATCATCCTGAAACATTAATAATTTGGCTAGCTAATATAAATTTTCAATATGTCACATCAAGACACTATGCCAAATATATGACAAAATATATTACACAAAGTGAACCTCCTGATGTTTTTCAAATTACTGAGCAAGATGCCTATCAAATGCATGTTGCCAAGACACCTTGGTTCTATGGAACAAATGGCACTTCTGTTAGGAAACATATATGCCGTAGCAGCATTAATGTTCTTTATATACCTACAAATTTGCCTGAAACAAGATCCCATGCAGTTCTACCAGTTTCATTAATTGAAGACAATGAAAATAATCCATATTGGGCTGACATGATTTACAAATACTTTGCACGACTAATTAATTCAGAATTTAACCAACTATGTTATCCGGATTATTGGAAACATTATAAAATAATTCAAACAAAAAAAAGCATCCAGCCAAACAATAATACTATATTTATAGATCAAAATAACCACATAGTTACAAAACGTAAACACCCAACCCAATCTTAATTCGAACAATTCATTTAACAATAGATAATGGAGAAGAATTCTTTTATCAACAAACCTTCCATTCCGTTCAGAAAATGAAATAAAAGGAAACTATTTATCTTGCCGAGAACACTTTATAAACCGTTTTAACAGTCAATATCAGCAAATTCAGCAAACTGAAAACCACCAACATTCAATCTGTTCTTTACAAATGATAAATGCATATGAAGAAATGATTGCAAATCTGATTCACTCAATTCCCCAAAATGAAATTGCAAATTTATGCAATATTCAGCTCTTAAATTTACAAAAATTCCTATAAATATTCCAAGATCTGCTCTATTTAACCTACCCCATGATCAATACATAATTCTAACTTCTACACAGGCCCACAAAGTGCACATATATGGCCTTATTTCTTTATTACTGGTCCAGCAGGATCAGGAAAATCCTATATTATAATTTTAATTATCAACATGTTCCTTAACAAAAATATCAAATATCTATTACTTGCCTCAACTGGAGTAGCTGCTGACAATATCGGTGGCAAAACAATTCATTCAGCACTCAGTATTACAAACTCTAACACACTACAAACATCAATTTTTCGATTTCTGAAAAAAATAAAAGAACTGCAACAAATTCAAACAATATTTATTGATGAAATATCAATGGTTTCTGACTTATTATTTACCTTCATATCAGATACATTGCCCGCATACACAAAAATGCATTAGCATTTGGTGGTATTAATGTTATAGTCGTAGGAGACTTAGCACAACTACCACCAATCGATGGAATGCCAGAATTCAAATCACCCGTATGGAAACTCTTTACCCACTATTTTTAACTACACTCATAGACAAGACCAAGATCCATAATTTTTTAATATACTCCAAGAAATTCGTATTGGAGACATTTCAGACATATCATGGAACATTTTACAAGAAAAACTCTCAGAAACCCGTACCAATTACAATATAAATACAACAAACATAATTGGTCACCGTCAACTTGCTGATAATATCAATGAAATCGTCTGTATGAAATAGACTCCCTAGCAATTGATACAATTAATGGAAACCAATTACCAACCAACCAAACTGAAGATATATTCAAACACAAAACAAATCTACCAGTGCGTCTCCATGTTAAAGTAGGCTCAAGAGTAATGTATTTAGTAAATACAAATTTTCAGCTGGAGTCTGCAACGGAACAATTGGCATTGTATGAAAAATTCAAGATAATGACATTACTGTTATATTTCCTGTACAAAATGGTATCGTTGATATAATAATAAACAAAACTACTTCTCATTTCAATTTAAACGGACAAATGCATCCAGAACACAATACCCACTCCAAAGTGCATTCGCACTTACAATTCATAAATCACAAGGTTTAACTCTACCGCATACAACAGTCTGGTTGCATGAACAAATCTTTGCATACGGACAAGCATATGTAGCAATCAGTCGAACAAATTCATTACAAACATTAAACATTCGCGCATTAGACAAATCTGCTATACGAACAGACCCCTTAGTGCTAGAAGAATATAATCGCTTATGGACAAAATCACAACAATTAGGTTTTTAAATACCACATACAACATTTATAAAAAAATTCATAAACTTTAATATATCCATAAACAATAACCTTATTTTTTGTACAAATCTTCCGTAACAACTTGTGCTTTTTCACTCATTTATTAGCACATGTTTAAAAAACAGCTAAATCGAAACACTTTATATTTGATAAAATATGAAAGTGTTCCGATAAAAATTTTATTTTTATTTTTAAAGTGTTTGTCTTCACATTTTTAAAAATGTTAGACATTCGCATCATTTAACTTTTTTAAATTTTTATCGATAGTATCGCATTAATTTATTTTCAATTTTTTTGCAATTGTCTTAGATAGATCAGTTAAACATTATTAGGTCTACAACACATTAAATTATTATTATACACGTGTATAGAGTCGCATATTATTTTAAATTTTAATTAAACAACTCATACATTATTAAAACTTCGTTTTGACCTTCCCTTTCTTTAAAATCTTTATTTGTTGTATTTTTACCTTTTTTCTACATTTTTATAGGACAAGTCATACATTATTAAATCTTCACCTTTAAACCTCGCTTCTTTAAATTCTAGATTCGTATTTTTATTAAAATTCTTTTTTAGCCAGATTGCACCTTATTAAGTTTTTCTTACTTTAAATTCTAATTAAACTGTTATATGTTATTTTGTTTTACATTCTATATAAATTTTCGACTTTTTTAAATCTTTTATGTAAAGTTATATGTAATAATGTTTTTGCTTTTAGATTAGATTATTTCTTCGCTTTTTTTTTTTTAAAATATTCTTATGAAATTTTAATTATTCGGTTTCTACTTAAACTTTGATTTAATTAGTTGATATTTTACACGAAAGAATTAATAATTTAAATAATAGATAAATTCTCTTTTATTTTACTATTATCTAATGCGTATTTAATACTTCATACTAATATTAAAATTGGCTTTTTATTAGGATGAAAGTGACACACAGGTTGTTACGTCAGGCTCGTACAATAATAAAATTATTGTATGCGATTATATAAATAACTAAATTTGCGCGGACTAACCGTAGTCACATTGACTTCTGCCATGTGCCCATGTTAACCCGTGCAAATTTCGTTGTTTTCTACAAACCATACAATAACTATAAACATAATTTATACATTAAGCTTAACATACTAAATGTAAACAAATATTTCGCCCCCTGCAATTTAGTTGAACCTCTAGTTCAACATAGTAAAAATACTATTTAAAAAATCCTACTTATTTTCAAAATACGTCATTTATGAAACCCCTATTAAATCTTTTTTGTTTTTCTTATTTTCTTTTATCATATGCTTGTTTGATTTTTTTTTTTAAAACTGTATAAGTAAAGTAAAATAGATTGTGAAAGTCGTACTATGAATATTTTATGCATGAAATATATAATTCTTTTTTTGATTAGTGATTATAATTACAAAGAAAGTGGTAAATTCTCACTATATAGTATCTTTAAAAATTCTTATTTTTTAAAATTTATTGATCAAAATTTATTAACTTAACAGAAATTTAATACAAAATACAAAGAAATTATATCAAAATAAAGAGAAATTTTAAACACGTTGGACGTGGAGTTATTATATAAGTAACGTACATTATATCTGTAATATTCTATTATATTTTATCGTATATCATAACATATTCTAAATATTCTGTTACAAAATTGGAGGGTTGCACTTATTCATCGATAATATCCGGCATTTCCAATTTATACAAATTACTATCTATAAAAGAATTAATCAAATATTGCTAAGTATAAATTAATATTTTTTTAATAATAAAATTATAATTACCTTGATAAGCACTATTAAATGAAATAAATTTACTTTTATAAAGTGAATCAATGTTAATTTGCATATCTTCATTTTTTATATTTTGTAATTTTTTATCAGATTCAGATAATTTTGATAAAATACTTTCGTTATTTTGCCATTCTAAAAAAATTTCGTAAACTTCATTTGCTGTTGGTCGTTTTTCTGGTTCTGTATGCCAACATTTCTTCATTAAATTTACATAGCATGTTGCTGTATTTTCGTGAACAGGTGGTCGTAAGCCATCACATACTTGGAATTGATATTGTATTTTAGATTGCAACTTGGAATCTTGCACAAAAGCTACAGGTTTACCATATAAAATTTCCCACATAATTATACCAAATGAATAAATATCTGATGCTTTAGTATATGGTTGATTGCTTAAAACTTCAGGTGCAATGTATGGTAAAATTCCACAAATTCCATCTGATTTTGATTTTAATACAATGTTAGCTGCCATCGAAAGGCCTAAATCTGCAATATATGCACTTTTTAAGCTATTTAATAATATATTTCCACTATGTAAATCTCGATGGACAAGATCATGAGAATGAATTATTTGAAGATCTGAAGTAATACATTGTAATAGATTTAATTTATCTTTCCATTCCATTTTTGCTATCTCGAGTAGATTTTGGCGCAAACAACCTAACGATGCATATTCCATGACAAGAATATAATCTTTAGAAGCTTCATCTCTTGATATACCAAAACATTTTAAAAATGTTGGATTCTTAAGCCCAATATCACAATATGCTTTTAACTTATTACGTATTAAAATGAATTATACATTCATATTATTAATATAATTAAATAACGAATAATATAATTAATAATTATATTTCATAATGATTACCTCTCTTATAAAGTCTTCGTGATAATTATTTGATTTATGAAGTAATTTAAGCGCAACAGCTCTTCTTATATTTTGACTTTTATCATACCAGTGAGCATAATATACAGTTGCAAATCCACCTTTACCTATCTCTTGAATATTTTCAAATTCATCATAAGAAATCCAAGATATTTGATATTTGTTTTCTATTAATATTTTTTTCAAGTCGGCATTAATTTCTGAATTATGTATCCACTCATTTGAATCTATTATTTATTTGTAAAAATTATTCTGTAAATAGTTTTATATCAATATATGGGAGGAGTCAGTAAAAAATGATAAATTGTTTAGTAATTTTTTTAATCAATTAATAAGATAGTTGACACGATATTTTAAGCTTAAAGTTGAGAAAACTTTTACTTAGAAAAAATATGTCTCGTTTCTACTGACTCCCACCATATTTTATAAAAATTACTTATGATATACATAATAACTATTGTTAAATCTTTTTCCCTAATCGATGATTTACAGTAGTTATCAAATAAGTATCATATTATATATACAGATATGTAAGTAATGAGTATTATAATGTGTTGATCTGGAGACATCAGGCCAACAAAGCAAATACCAAGAGCAGGCGTAACAATTTTTTCTATAATTTGAAGATACTCATATGAATTCACCTTTCTAAAAATGTTAGAATATCGCTCTAATCTTAATTTAACTCTAACCATGAATATAAAGTAAATGCATTTGTTTTCAATTACGACTGATCTTATGATGGGTTGTGAACGTCTCAATGCACTAGCTCAATTTTAAATTTTTATATTTACCTTTGATACCAGTATTCGGCTTTATCTAGATCCCTTTTTTGTTCCAATTCCATTTCGATAACATTCTGCAACAAAAGACATTCCACATACGAGTCCCATTTCTGCAGATTTTTGATAATAAACGAATGCTTTGTGTTCATCCTCTTCAACTCCAAATCCATTACGATAACTATTTCCAACACAAAAATTTCCAGATGCATCCCCATCTCTGCTGATTTTTGATAATAAACGAATGCCTTATGATCATTCTTTTCAACTCCAATTCCATGTTGATAACAATATCCAACATCATTTGTTCCAATTGCGCTCCCCATCTCTGCAGATTTTTGATAATAAACGAATGCCTTATGTTCATCTTTTTCAACTCCAATTCCATCTTCATAACAACATCCAACATTATATGTTCCACTTGGGTTCCCCATCTCTGCTGATTTTTGATAATAAACAAATGCATTGCGCTCATCCTTTTCGATCCATTTACCATAATGATAACAATTTGCGAGAATTATTTGAGTTATAGGATTGATTTGATTATTTAAACAATAATTGATAATATCGGTTGGACTTTGCTTTTTCTTTATTAGAAATTGTTCTAATATGTCAAGGATTAAATTTGAATCTCGGGTTTTTGATCTTTCTTCATTATAAAGATTACACATTTCGTTAACAATTTCATTAAAAAAGTCCTGTGACTTGTTATCTTCTAAATCTAGTTGGGTAACATTATTGGTTATTTGTGTAATATCTGAGGAATTGTCGATTTTTTCTGAATCCTTTTCGAACATATTGTTGTAAATTGACATCTTGCTGCAAGAAAGGTTGCGTTACAGTACATAGGAATGCATCAAATTTATTGAAGATATCTGATATGTATTACATTGCGCAACGTACATTTACATTTTTAGACGCAATTGCTGCATAAAATTGTAACACATGTAACGTACCTGTACCCATAGAGAATGATAGTATAGATTTTATATTACAGTATTAATTATTTATACCTTTCAAATAGAAGGAAAAAAAGAGGAAACGTAATAACTCGATTTTATCTATTTTAATTTTATTGAAACTAAGTAAACCTGATACGTAGATCATTTGAGGGCGAATACTCGTTGGATTCATTGGTAAATCATAATATAACACAATAGATATTTATTTATTGAAGTTCATTAATCTGATACCATTTGTTTTTTTTTTAGGATTATAGCACCTTACAAATAATTATTTTTTCTTTAGGTCGCATAGGTAACTTGTAAATTGTTATATTATTTAAGGGGTCGACGAATTTTGCAGGGTTGCAAAGGTGAAAGTCAACCTAGTTAAACTTTTGCCAAACGTAAAAGGCTGCAAAGTGAAACTGGCGGTGGGTGGCGAAGCTGATGAAAGACATAAATGAATATAAACGAAAGTGAAAGTAAGTAAAACTATAAAGATACGAAATGAAAATAATGCAAATATTTACTATCGAAATTCTATACCAAATTGGCAATCTGTGTTCTTTATTCTTTATAAAAGTTTGAAGACTCGACATTACAAATTAAAATGTTGGTTCACATTAGGAATTGGAATCAGTTTAGTCAACTAAAATGTAATCTAATCAACTGCAATGATTAATCAACAAATTAGTCCATAGTAGTTGACTAAATCGATTTCAATCTTTAAAGTTACATGATTATGTACAGTAATCTTAATATAAAAAAATTTAAAAAAAAAATTATCAAAAAGATAAATTTGAAAGTTGATAAAAAATGGAATGGCCATAATTTGGCACTTTTTGTAGTGAATGAAATTTAATTTTTTTGTAAATCCAAATGACTATAATCGCATTAATTTATTCAAATGTTCAATACTTCATAGTATTATCAACAATATTTTGGGCATTTATTGATCGAAAGAGGCTTAAAGCTTGTCTATTAGGATATATATAAATGGTTTGCATAATAAAATTTCTCAAAGAAAACTTTTAGTATTAAAATGTAGTTTTTATGTAATGGTTTGATTTCTTCTTTATAATATCACTAATGAGACATACTGATTACAAGCACGACTATCGCAGCATTAAATTAGATAAAATCTATGAGTATTGTAATGAAAACATAGTTAGAAACGGTTTCTAATGAAGTTTAAAAGATATAAAATATGCTTTCATTGCATTAATTAAACTTTGAATAATCAGAATTCTCAAGGTTGGAGTTTAAATGTTTCAAAGCAAGTTTTAAATATGCTAAAAATTTGGTGAATGAAACTCCAAATGTAGAAAAATTTAAAGATCATAAATATATACACAATGAAAATGATGTTAGCAGAAAATTCTCGAATGGGCAATTAATTTGCTTATAGTATGAAATTTTTCAAATAAGTTTATTATTTGAAATAAAAAATTTTTGGGATTTACTATTCCTCCCAGCACTTCCTATAGGACAGATAAAATTTATTTCTTATTGGTTTCATGAGATTAAAAATAAAAATAAATTACATTTTTTAATTAATTTTTAATTGATTTTTTTTTTTTTTATTTTAATTAATTTCATTGTGCCTAAATAATTTTAGTAAAATTTTTCATGAATGTTCTTTTCATAATCATTGCATGTTTATTATAAAATTACTTTAAATAGCTTTTCGTTATTTAATATTGTCCCTATGGAAAATAGTTACAAATAATAAAAAAATTACAAAAATATACTAAATATAATATATATGGATTATATATTCATTAGATGCGTCAATATCGATATAAAATAATACTCTTTTATTAATAAAAGGAACCCATAAAAAAGGCTCCAATAATTTTTAAAAGTCAAAATTAAAATATTTCAAGATTCAGCTGCCACACTTATTTGTTTTTTTTTTTGTAAGATTATCGATATTCAAAATTATTAAATTCATAACGTAGCTAATTATGATTATGTTAAGATTTCATCGTTTTTCTAAATTTGACCGTTCATCAGTTCTCCGCTTTGCGGCACAACATTTGCATAAATGGTGCATAATTTTAACTATAGCCAATTATTACACAGTCTTACTAGCTTTAATTCGCATAAAAAATTCACACAAATGTTTAGAAAATTAAATAGGTGACTATTTTACGTTATACCTATTCTTGAATTTTGACTGGTTAAAATTAGAGAACAATTTTATAACAAGTCATTGAATGAAGTATAGTCGATCAAAATCAAGGATCTGTCCGCATTTTCTTTTTTTATGCAGACTTAGCTTTAATTTAAACAACCTTCTATTACTAACAAAAAAAAATTTTTGCAAAATTTTGATACATTAATGTCCATTAGCTACTAAGATATTATACTTTATAAAGAGATAATAGAAGTTTGAGAAAAATAGTAAATTTCCATGTGTAAACGGCGATGATACTATGTAGTTCTATGATAAGCAATAAAAAATAAGTGTTTCAAATTATAACATTTCACGTATGCTTAAATGGCATATCTATAGTCTGACTAAATCTTCTGAAGCCATTGAAATTGGCAAGTGAAACCACTAGTGCAATTACTAAGAAAATGAAGCCTCACAGTTATGAAACGCTCGAATTTTATAGTTAATTCACCTGTGTAAATCGTTTAGTATAATTACTTTATATATTTTTATATAAAATTATTCTTAAAGATTCTTTAAAGAAAATTCACAAAATTTTCAATTATAATAGACAATGTGTTATAAAGATTCTTTAAAGAAAATATAAAATTTTCTTGATTTCAGCTAATAAAGTAATTCTTACTATAAAATGGAGGTCTATTATTAAAATTTTATAAACCTTTCTACATCAGACTTATTAATAACTTCATTATAACAAGTAGATTTATATCAAGAACTTCTTAACTTATATTTAATAAAAAATTTTATTACTACAAATATAAAAAGATTATGTAGGAAATTTATTCTATTATTTTAAAATAATAATTATTCACTACAGTGTTTGTCTTTGCGAGTATATTCGAACATACCTTGAATTAATAAAGAGTCGACTACATTCACTACATTCGCACTTACAGATCGTCGAATTACAATTCATAACTTATACATTCTTGCTTTCGGAGAGATAATTTAATTATCACCTAATTCTAAGCTAAACGTACTATGTATGTAATAAAAATTTTTGAATTAGATATGATGGAACAAGAATCTACATTTTTGATCTATCTGAAGCAAATATTTTAAGTCAGCATTCTTGTTTCTTTATTACTGGTAGAATTTTGAACCGAAACATTAGTGATGAATTTCTCCTTAATTGATGGTATTATATAGCATACCAAAAATACTGAAATCGAATAAATTTTTATATATGCGTATGAGATATGTATTCTATATATTTCATCAATTTTATATTTCAATTCCAAGTTTCTGGAGCATTAGTAAATCTATATATTTTATTATTAATAATAAATAATCGATTTTGAAATTAAACCAATTCACCTAATTTAATCTTCTTCGCGTAATTTCCTTTTTCTTTTATCTTTTTTTTTTTGATGTTTATTTCAACCAGACCATTATAAAAACTTTTTTTTTATCAATGCATGCAGTCTCATCGACACTGCTTTTTCTTTTTCTTTAAAAAAAAACATAAAAAATAAATGAATTATATATTTCATACAAGCTAAATTATAAAAGCTCTAAAATTCAGGACGCAATCATATATTAATCTTGTATAGTTATTACATAACATTGTAAAAATAAAATATCACTACAATGGAAACTATTTGAATAAAAATGATAAAAATAATGATTAAAAATCTCGCCTTTTGTTAACACCAGTTAATCAATGTTAGATAGTAGCTAATCAGGAACGTTCAATTTGAGAAAAATCTAAATTTAATAAATATTCATAGACAAAATTTAACTTAAATAAATAAATAAATAAATAACACTTGACATATGATGCAATTTTTAAGTACCTTTAATTAAACATGAAATTTCTCGTGTGTTAATAAACTTACTAGTATACATATTATTTTGATGTTTTCGAGAGATAATTTGCAATATTTAACTACTTTATCAGCATCCAAAAATTGCTTTTTAATTTTATCGACATCAGCATCATTTGAACCTTTCACGCATTTATTCCATTTGTAAAATTTTTTATGGACTTCATTAGCAGTGGGTCGTTTTTGTGGATCGGAATACATACATCGCTTTGCTAATTTAACATAGCAACTAGTAGTCTTAGGTGCAAATAGTGGTCGTAGTCCTTCACGAATAATTTTGAGTACAAGTTTGGTATCAAATTCATAATCATCGAAAGGACTTTGTCCAGTAGTCATTTCTGTCATGATGATTCCAAACCCATAAATATCGGCGGCTAGTGCAAAATTTTCACCTTACAAAACTTCTGGAGCGACATAAGGCATGACACCACAAATACAATCTGAAGCATTCTCATCTGCCTTTTTAGACAGTCCTAGATCCGCAATATAAGTTTGCATAATTTCACTAATGTTTTGATCTTGTAAAACTTTACTACTGTGAAAGTCGGCATGAATATATCCTGCGTAATGAATTTGCGTAAATCTTCTGAAATGTCTAAAAGTAGGTTTAATTTAATTTGCCAGGTAAGTTCTTGAAAATTTTTTTCTAAATATTTATTGAGATTCCATTATTTGCATATTGAAACACTATCAAATATCCATCTTTTTCCTTATTGTAAGTTAATCCATATATCTTAAGCTTACTACCCATATGGTACATTTCATATCAGATGCAATGTTTATTTGATGATTGTAATAAATGAGCACTAGTACGATCACTCACTAATCACATCGAAAATGATGCATGTCATAAATTGCATATTTGAATATTAAACAAAATTTTATGTAAATCTACTTATGCTTGAGCATTATCATGATCATTTGCTAATCATATTGAAAAGCCTTTCAACGAAGTGACAGGGCGATCATTATTGCGAGATCAGATGACTTTATGACTGATCACGTACAGGTTTTGTTATGTATCCTTTTATGGTTATTCTTTTGATTATTGTCGTGAGATTTTGTAACTTGTTTTTACAGGTAATTTCAGACTTGCATATGATTTTGATTTTCACATGGTTATGATTATTGTTAGATCGATAATGGGAGTAAGGGATAATGACTGTGGCCAAGTATGAACCAGTAATACGGGAGGAGTATTTAAGGCCAAGAATTTCGGTAAAGAAGGTTATCTTTCTTTTCGCTATCGCTCGCCTTGTGAAGGCTGGCTCTATCTCCCTCCCTTACCCACCCGAATTCAAGCAA
>QKWP01000188.1:89153-102034 GCA_003550325.1 Gigaspora rosea | reverse complement strand
CATAACGATAACATTTAAAAGAAAGAACTAAAATAAATGAATGATTTAATAATCTATTCAAAGTTTAATAATATTATCTGAATTTTGTTTCTTCATTATTAAAATTGTTCTAATGTATCAAGAATTGAACATGATTTTTTGCATTTTAAATCATTCTTCATTATGGATTTCATTTCTTTAACGAGTTCATTAAGAAAATACATTTAAAAATCTTGTAATTTGTTATCTTTTAAATATAATTGGGTTATATTGTTGGCTATTTGAGAAATAACTGATGAACTGTCTATTTTTCTGGCTGCTTTTCAAACAGGTTATTGTAAGTTGACATATTGTCACAAAACGGATGTATTACATATGTACAGTTAGGTACCTGGAATATAGTCGCTTATTCTCTCAACAGTTATCTTACTAAAAGGCCATTTATCCGCATCATGCGTATATGTTTAGTGTTAGAATTCAGCTTTGAGTGATATTAATGAGACGTAATTAAACGAAGTGTATGATTAAATTCAAAATTTTTTGTTCGTATAAGAATTTGATCAGATTGAATGTTCTAATTTGCAAATTAATTATGAATTAATATTACCGCATAAAAAGAATCGTATATATTTAGACATAACATATATTTTGGATTACTTATTTTTTCTCCAGCTGGCTAATCTACACGTATTGCCAATAATATTGCAAGATCAGATATAACGTGAAATTAGCCATTTAAAAAACTGATTATGAAATCACGTTCTGGCTCCAGCAAAAAAATTTAACAAAATTGTAGTATAAAACTAATATATTTGGGATGTCCCATAAAGAAATACACGGATAACACAAATTATTCGATTGAAAATAATCAATATTCGGACCATTACAAATATATATTGCTATTTATTGTATCCATGTAATTAGATAATGGTCAAAGGTCCATGCGCATAATGGTAAAAAATATGATTTAAATCAGGTTTATTACTTACGGAAAATGACCTTATTTTATATTTTCACAGCATCAATTAAAGTTCGAATAATAAAATTGTCAATATTAAAGTTTAATTGTTTCGAAATACGGTTTAAAAAGTGCTAAGTACATTCGATAAGGAATTCCAAATGTAAAAATTTAAAAAGCCATAAAGATTCTGTATTGCGAAAATGATATTTGCAATAAGCTCTTGAGTGGACGATTTATCATAAATTTGTTTACATTATGAAATTTCAAATAGACACTGACGATTTATATTAAAAATCAAAATTTTTTGACAAACTTTAATTTAATAATTGACAAAATAATGGAATAACAAATATGAGTTTGAATTTTACACTTGTATTTTATTAATTTGGTTTGAAAATTTTGTGCTTGTATATTTGATTAGTTTTTTTAAGTATAAAATTCTGATTATACATCAATTCATTTCAATGTAATTGTTTCGTAGGACGACTTTAATTTTCAATTTAATTTATTTTAGTTTAAAAAATAAAAACAATATATAATAAACTAGAAAAGTGCAAAGAAGTTTATCAAAGTTGTAGGATTTTTTTTTTTGAATAAAGTTGGCATGGTAATGACTTTCAAAATCCGATAACTTAAAGCAAGTGTTTTTTTTTTAAAAAGATAAGGGTTAAAGATACTTTCCAACAATAAAGTCCTACAACTCTATTAAATCTTTCTGATTTTCTTATTTTATTCTTGTTTTTTTTTTTTTTGAAACTGTAAAATTAAATTGAGAAAGTCGTCCTATGAATGTTAAATGTTAAGGCATTTGCACTTTATGCAATCACGAACAAATTTAAACATATATCATTCATCCTGATTTAATGTAATTAAAAGTTTGGAAATAATTTTTCGATATAATTAGAACAAATGTCGGATTTTCAGAAAAAAAGCTATATTTGATTTTTTCAATTTATCCCTAAATTCTTATATTGTTAAGTAGATAACCAATTTTATTAGGATACACTATAAATTAAATATCATTGCGTCGTTGTAATTATAGAGATATGATAACAAATTAGGTCTCTATATCTGTTATTAAATACAAATAATAGGAGCCCATTTAAAAGTTAAGTATTCAAAATTTATTGATCAAAATTTATTTAATAAACAGAAATTTAATGCAAAATAAAAAGTAACAAAAAGAACATTTACACTTTAATCTAATCATATGTAAGGATTCTATATAAACAACTTCATAATTCTTTGCAAGATTCCATTGTATTTTATCTCAAAGCATAATTTAATATTCCATATTTTACTCTTCGTCGATAATACCCGGTACTTCCAATTCATAAAAAGTACTATTTATAAAAGAATTAATAAAACGATGCTAAAATATAATTTAATATTTTTTAAACAAAAAGCATTATAGTTACCTTGATAAACACTATTAAATGAAATAAATTTACTTTTATAAAGTGAATCAATATTTATTTGCATATCTTCATTTTTTATATTTAGTATTTTTTTATCAGATTCCGATAATTCTATTAAAATAGTTTCTTTATTTTGCCAATCTGCAAAAATTTCGTAAACTTCCTTTGCTGTTGGTCGTTTTTCTGGTTCTGTGTGCCAACATTTCTTCATTAAATCTACATAGCATATTGCTGTATTTTCGTGAACAGGTGGTCGTAAACCATCACATACTTGGAATTGATATTGTACTTTAGATTGCAACTTGGATTTTAGTTCAAATTCTACAGGTTTACCATATAAAATTTCCCACATAATTATGCCAAATGAATAAATATTTGATGCTTTAGTATATGGTTGCTTGTTTAAAACTTCAGGAGCAATGTAAGGTAAAATTCCATAAATTCCATCTGATTTTGATTTTAATTCAATATTAGCTGTTATCGAAAGTCCTAAATCTGCAATGTATGCATTCTTATAGTCATCTTGTAGTATATTTCCACTATGTAAATCTCGATGAATAAGATCATGTGAATGAATTATCTGAAGATCTGACGTAATGCATTGTAACAGATTTATTTATCTTTCCATTCCATTTTTGCTATGTCATGTAGATTTTTGCGCAAACAACCTAACGATGCATATTCCATGACAAGAATATAATCTTTAGAAGCTTTATCTCTTGATATACCAAAACATTTTAAAAATGTTGGATTCTTAAGCCCAATATCACAATATGTTTTTAACTTATTACGTATTAAAATGAAATATATATTCATATTATTAATATAAATGAAATAACGATAATATAATTAATAGTAATATTTCATAAAGATTACCTCTCTTATAAATTCTTCATTATAATTATTTGATTTATGAAGTAATTTAAGCGCAACATTTCTGCGTAAATTTTGACTTTTATCGTACCATTTTGCACTATATACAGTTGCAAATCCACCTTTACCTATCTCTTTAATCTTTTTAAATTTATCATAAGAAAACCAAGATATCTGATAATTATTTTCTATTAATGCTTCTTTCAAGTCGTCATTAATTTCTAAATCATGCATCCACTCGTTTGAGCCTATTATTTATTTATAAACATTATTCTGTAAATAATTTAATATCAATAAATTTTATAAAAATTAACTCTGCTATAATACCTATTGTTAAATCTTTTTCCCTAATTCAGGATTTAAAGTAGTTATTAAATAAGTATTGTATGTATATTGTATATATAGATATGTAATTAATGAGTATTATAATTTGTTGATCTGGAGACATCAGATCAACTAAGCGAATACCAAAAGCAGGCATAACAATCTTTTCCTATAACTTGAAGATACTCTTATTAATTCATCTTTCCAAAAATTTTAGAACATTGCTCTTATCTTATTTAACTTTATGAATCTAAAGTATATGCACTTTGTTTTCACTGATCTTATGATTGGGTTGTGATCATCTCAATACATTAGACCAATTATAAATTTTATATTTACCTCTGATACCAGTATTTGGCTTTATCTAGATCCCTTGTTGTTCCAATTCCATTTCGATAACATTCCGCAACTTTTAACATTCCCCTAGCGTGTCCCATTTCTGCAGATTTTTGATAACAAACGAATGCCTTATGTTCATCCTTTTCAACTCCTTTTCCATAACGATAACAATCTCCAACTTTTTTTGTTCCAATTACATGCCCATCTCTGCAGATTTTTGATAATAAACAAATGCCTTATGTTTATCCTTTTCAACTCCAATTCCCTCATGATAACAATTTCCAAAATAAATATTCCATTACCGTTTCCCATCTCTGCAGATTTTTGATAATAAACGAATGCCTTATTTTCATCCTTTTCAACTCCGATTCCTTTTTGATAGCAATATCCAACATTATTTATTCCAGTTGCGTCCCCCATCTCTGCTGCTTTTCGATAATAAATGAATGCCTTATGTTCATCCTTTTCAACTCCAATTCCACGACGATAACAATATCCAACATTATATGTTCCACTTGCGTCCCCAACTCTGCTGATTTTTGATAATAAACGAATGCCTTATGTTCATCCTTTTCAACTCCATTTCCATCACGATAGCAATTTCCAACATTATAATTTCCAACTTCATACCCCATCTCTGCAGATTTTGATAATAAACGAATGCCTTATGTTCATCCTTTTCAACTCCTTTTCCATAACGATAACAATCTCCAACTTTTTTTGTTCCAATTACATGCCCATCTCTGCAGATTTTTGATAATAAACAAATGCCTTATGTTTATCCTTTTCAACTCCAATTCCCTCATGATAACAATTTCCAAAATAAATATTCCATTACCGTTTCCCATCTCTGCAGATTTTTGATAATAAACGAATGCCTTATTTTCATCCTTTTCAACTCCGATTCCTTTTTGATAGCAATATCCAACATTATTTATTCCAGTTGCGTCCCCCATCTCTGCTGCTTTTCGATAATAAATGAATGCCTTATGTTCATCCTTTTCAACTCCAATTCCACGACGATAACAATATCCAACATTATATGTTCCACTTGCGTCCCCAACTCTGCTGATTTTTGATAATAAACGAATGCCTTATGTTCATCCTTTTCAACTCCATTTCCATCACGATAGCAATTTCCAACATTATAATTTCCAACTTCATACCCCATCTCTGCAGATTTTGATAATAAACGAATGCCTTATGTTCATCCTTTTCAACTCCTTTTCCATAACGATAACAATCTCCAACTTTTTTTGTTCCAATTGCATGCCCCATCTCTGCAGATTTTTGATAATAAACAAATGCCTTATGTTTATCCTTTTCAACTCCAATCCCTTCATGATAACATTTCCAACATTATATGTTCCACTACCGTTTCCCATCTCTGCAGATTTTGATAATAAACGAATGCCTTATGTTCATTCTTTTCAACTCCTATTCCATGTCGATAATAATATCCAGCATTATTTGTTCCATCAGCGTTCCCCATCTCTGCGGATTTTTGAAAATAAAAGAATGCCTTACGTTCATCCTTTACAACTCCAATTCCATCATGATAACAATATCCAACTTGATTTGTTCCAGCTACGTCCCCCATCCTTGCTGATTTTTAATAATAAACGAATGCCTTATGTTCATCCTTTTCAACTCCAATTCCAACTTCATAACAACATCCAACATTATATGTTCCATCAGCGTTCCCCATATCTGCTGATTTTTGATAATAAACAAATGCATTGTGCTCATCCTTTTCGACCCATTTACCATAATGATAACAATTTGCGAGAATGATTTGAGTTATAGGATGGATTTTATTATTTAAACAATAATTGATAATTTCGTTTGGACTTTGCTTTTTCTTTATTAGAAATTGTTCTAATATGTCAAGGATTAAATTTGAATCTCGGGTTTTTGATCTTTCTTCATTATAAAGATTACACATTTCGTTAACAATTTCATTAAAAAAGTCCTGTGACTTGTTATCTTCTAAATCTAGTTGGGTAACATTATTGGTTATTTGAGTAATATCTGAGGAATTGTCGATTTTTTCTGAATCCTTTTCGAACATATTGTTGTAAATTGACATCTTGCTGCAAGAAAGGTTGCGTTACACTACATAAGAATGCATCAAATTTATTGAAGATATGTATCACGTTGCACGTACATTTACATTTTTAGACGCAATTGCTGCATAAAATTGTAAAATTGTAACACATGTACGTACATGTACCCATAGAGAAAGATAGTATAGATTTTATATTACAGTATTAATTATTTATACCTTTCAAAAAAGAAGGAAAAAAAAGAGGAAACGTAATAACTCGATTTTATCTATTTTAATTTTATTGAAACTAATCCTGATATGTAGATCGTTTGAGGGCGAATTCTCGTTGGATTCATTGGTAAATCATAATATAACACATATTTATTGAAGTTCATTAATCTGCTACCATTTGATTTTTTTCTTAGGATTATAGCACCTTACAAATAATTATTGTTTTTCTCTAGGTCGCATAGGTACTTACAAATTGTTATATTATCTAAGGGTTGACGAATTATGCAGGGTTGCAGTGAAAGTCAACCTATTTAAACCTTTGCCAAACGTAAAAGGCAGCATAGTGAAACTGGCGGTGGGTGGCGAAGCTGATGAAAGACATAAATGAATATAAACGAAAGTGAAAGTAAGTAAAACTATAAAAGATACGAAATGAAAATAATGCAAATATTTACTATCAAAATTCTATACCAAATTGGCAATTTGTGTTCTTTATTCTTTATAGAAGTTTGAAGACTCGACATAACAAATTAAAATGTTGGTTCATATTAGAAATTGGAATCAGTTTAGTCAACTAAAATGTCAATCTAATCAACTACAATGATTAATCAACAAATTAGGCCATAGTAGTTGACTAAATCAATTTCAATCTTTAAAGTTACACGATTATGTACAGTAATCTTAATACAAAAAAATTTAAAAAAAATTATCAAAAAGATAATTTGAAAGTTGTTAAAAAATGGAATGGCCATAATTTGGCACTTTTTGTAGTGAATGAAATTTAATTTTTTTGTAAATCAACATGACTATAATCGCATGAATTTATTCAAATGTTCAATACTTCATAGATTATCAACAAAATTTTGGACATTAATTGATCGAAAGAGGCTTAAAGCTTGGCTATTATATTATGGCTATATATAAGTGGTTTGTATAATAAAATTTCTCAAAGAAAACTTTTAGTATTAAAATGTAGTTTTTATGTAATGGGTTGATTTCTTTTTTATAATATCACTAATGAGACATACCTGATTACAAGCACGACTATCGCAGCATTAAATTAGATAAAATCTAATGAAAACATAGTTAGAAACGGTTTCTTATGAAGTTTAAAAGATATAAAATATGCTTTCATTGCATTAATTAAACTTTGAATAATAAAAATTCTCAAGGTTGAAGTTTAAATGTTTCAAAGCAAGTTTTAAATATGCTGAAAATTTGGTGAATGAAACTCCAAATGTAGAAAAATTTAAAAGAACATAAATATATACACAGTGAAAATGATGTTAGCAGAAAATTCTCGAATGGGCAATTAATTTGCTTATAGTATGAAATTTTTCAAATAAGTTTATTATTTAAAATCAAAATTTTGGGATTTACTAATTCTCCCAGCACTTCCTAAAGGACGGATGAAATTTATTTCTTATTGGTTTCATGTAGTGATACGGGTCGATGAAAAAATCGTGGGCCGGGGTCGATCCTAAAAAAGCTCGGGCCGGTCGACCGGGCCGACCTTTTGCTAGTGTAATTTTTTTCTGATCAAAATCAGTCAACATATCATATTAAACGCGCAAAAGGCCATCAGGAGTTTCTTGTCGAACTCTTGTGATATTAAACGATTTAATTTTTATTCTGTTTGTCCTTGAGAAACTTTCGGCACGTTAGCATTTTATGTTGATTGATTGTCTATGCAACCGAACATTTCTGATCCTTATATTATATTTGCTATTTGCCAATTTATCACCTAAATAAGCCGACTTCTTTTACATTATTATAAACGACTAGCCGAGTTTATTCAATTTCTAGTCTGAAAATATGCTTAGAAGAAAAATGATTCTAACACTTCTCTTATCAACCGGGCCGGCCCACAAAGGTGCGGGCTGAGGGTCGACCCGCCCATCGACCCGGCCGTCGGGCCGGGGTCGACCCGTATCACTAGTTTCATGAGATTAAAAATAAAATTAAATTACATTTTTTAATTAATTTTTAATTGATTTTTTTTTATCTTAATTAATTTTTATTGTGCCTAAATAATTTTAGTAAAATTTTTCATTAATGTTCCTTTCACAATTAGTGCATGTTTATTATTAAAATTTCTTTAAATAGCTTTTCGTTATTTAATATTGTCCCTATGGAAAATAGTTACAAATAATAAAAAATTACAAAATTATACTGTATATAATATATATGGATTATATTTATTAGATGCATCAATATCGATATAAAATAATACCTACTAAAATACACTTGTACTCTTTTATTAATAAAAGTAACCCATAAAAAAGGCTCCAATAATTTTTAAAATTCAATATTAAAATATTTCAAGATTCAGCTGCCACACTTATTTGTTTTTTTTTTGTAAGATTATCGATATACAAAATTATTAAATTCAGAATGTAGCTAATTATGAGTATGTTAGGATTTCATCGTTTTTCTAAGTTTGACCGTACGTCAGTTCTCCGCTTTGCGACACAACATTTGCATAAATGGTTGGGGTGTCACAAGGACTAATTAATCAAAACTATGTCCGATAACTATGTAATCTATCATAATTCAGATTTTTATCTGTAAAATTAAAATAAATGATCGAACATAATTTTACTTTACTTAATTATAAAGAAAAGTGCAAAATTCTAAAGGTATCACATAAATATTGTACTTATTTATCTAATTTTTTTTAATTGAAAACTGTTCGTCAGAACTGTTTCAAAGTAGCTATGGTTGATTTTTGCTAAAGTTCTAATTAAGTTTCGATTTATATGTTCTAATGTAACTTTTTTCGTCCTAATTAATGAATTTTCAAGCACTCTATAAAGTGAATGTTCAAACCCACATATTAATAGAAAAAATAAAACCATAGCTTTATTCTTTGACTTTATATAAATAACTGGTGAAAATTTCAAGGCGATTGCACGCCTATATAATAAGTTGATACATTTTAAAATATCTAAAATATCGATTTTCATATGAGTTAATAAAATCCGATAAGGTATATAGAAGTAAATCGATTTGCTTTGTAAAAAGTCTGCAATATGATAAATCACATAGTTATCGAACATAGTTTTGATTAATTAGTCCGTGTGACACCCAATAAATGGTGCATAATTTTAACTATAGCCAATTATTACACGGTCATACTAGCTTTAATTCGCATAAAAAATCCACACAAATGTTTAGAAAATTAAATAGGTGACAATTTTACGTTATACCTATTCTTGAATTTTGACTGGTTAAAATTAGAGAACAATTTTATAACAAGTCATTGAATGAAGTACAGTATAGTCGATCAAAATCAAGGATCTGTCCACATTTTCTTTTTTTATGCAGACTTAGATTTAATTTAAACAACCTTCTATTGCTAACAATAAAAAATTGTTGCAAAATTTTGATACATTAATGTCCATTAGCTAATACTTTATAAAGAATGTGATATGTAAATTGATGCAAATAGGCTCAGATAATAAAAGTTTGAGGAAAATTAGTAAATTTCCATGTGTAAACGGCGATGATACTATGTAGTACTATGATAAGCAATAAAAAATAAGTGTTTCAAATTATAACATTTCACGTATGCTTAAATGGCATATCTATAGTCGAACTAAATCTTCTGAAGCCCTTGAAATTGGTAAGTGAAACCACTAGTGCAATTACTAAGAAAATGAAGCAACAGTTATGAAACTCTCGAATTTTATAGTTAATTCACCTGTGTAAATCGTTTAGTTTAATTACTTTATATATTTTTATATATTTTTATATAAAATTTTTCTTAAGGATTTTTTAAAGAAAATTCACAAAATTTTCAATTATACCGGTAATAAACAATGTGTTATAAAGATTCTTTAAAGAAAATATATATTTTCTTGATTTCAGCTAATAAAGTAATTCTTACTATAAAAATGGAGGCCTATTATTGAAATTATATAAACCTTTCTACATCAAGACTTATTAATAACTTCATTTTAACAAGTAGATTTATATCAGGAACTTCTTACATCCAAAGTAACTTATATTAATCTACATCAAGACTTATTAATAACTTCATTATAACAAGTAGATTTATATCAGGAACTTCTTACACCTAAAGTAACTTATATTAATAAAAAATTTTATTACTGCATATATAAGAAGATTATGTAGGAAATTTATTCTATTGTTTTAAAATAATAATTATTCACTACAGTGTTTTTCTTTTGCGAGTATATTCGAACATACCTTGAAATAATAAAGAGTCGACTACATTCGCACTTACAGATCGTCGAATTACAATTCATAACTTATACATTCTTGTTTTCGGAGAGATAATTTAATTATCACCTAATTCTAAGTTAAACGTACTATGTATGTAATAAAAATTTTTGAATTAGATATGACGGAACAAAAACTACGTTTTTGATCTATCTGAAGCAAATATTTTAAGTCTGCATTCTTGTTTCTTTATTACTGGTAGAATTTTGGAACCGAAACATTAGAGATGAATTTCTGCTTAATAGATGGTATTATATAGCATACCAAAAATACTGAAATTGAATAAATATTTATATATGCGTATTAGATATCTATTCTATATATTTCATCAATTTTATATTTCAATTCCAAGTTTCTGGAGCATTAGTAAAATCTATATATTTTAGTATTAATAATAAATAATCGATAATTTTATTATTTTGAAATTAAACCAATTCACCTAATTTAATCTTCTTCGAGTAATTTCCTTTTTCTTTTATCTTTTTTTTTTGATGTTTATTTCAACCAGACCATTATCAAAAACTTTTTTTTTTATCAATACATTCAGTCTCATCGATACTGCTTTTCTTTTTCTTTAAAAAAAAAAAACATAGAAAATAAATGAATTATATATTTCATACAAGCTAAACTATAAAAGCTCTAAAATTCCGGACGCAATCATATATTAATCTTGTATAATTATTACATAACATTGTAAAAATAAAATATCACTACACTGGAAACTATTTGAATAAAAATAATAAAATTAATGATTAAAAATCTCGCCTTTTGTTAGACCAATGAATCAATGTTAGATAGTAGCTAATCAGGAGCGTTCAATTTGAGAAAATCTAAATTTAATAAATATTCATAGACAAAATTTAACTTAAATAAATAAATAAATAAATAACACTTGACATATGATGCAATTTTAAAGTACCTTTAATTAAACATGATATTTCTCGTGTGTTAATAAACTTACTAGTATACATATTATTTTGATGTTTTCTAGAGATAATTGGCAATATTTTAACTACTTTATCAGCATCCAAAAATTGCTTTTTAATTTTATCTACATCAGCATCATCTGAACCTTTCACACATTTATTCCATTTGTAAAGTTTTTTATGGACTTCATTGGCAGTGGGCCGTTTTTGTGGATCGGAATACATACATCGCTTTGCTAATTTAACATAGCAACTAGGAGTCTTAGTAGCAAATCGTGGTCGTAGTCCTTCACGAATAATTTTGAGTACAAGTTTGGTATCAAATTCATAACCATCGAAAGGACTTTGTCCAGTTGACATTTCTGTTATGATGATTCTAAACCCATAAATATCGGCGGCTAGTGTAAAATTTTCACGACAAAACTTCTGGTGCGACATAAGGCATGACACATAAATACAATCAGATGCATTCTCATCTGCTTTTTAGACAGTCCTAGATCCGCAATATAAGTTTGCATAATTTCACTAATGTTTTGATCTTGTAAAACGTTACCACTGTGAAAGTCAGCATGAATATATCCTGCGTAATGAATTTCGCGTAAATCTTCTGAAATGTCTAAAAGTAGGTTTAATTTAATTTGCCAGGTATGTTCTTGAAAATTTATTTCTAAATATTTATTGAGACTTCCATTATTTGCATACTGAAACACTATCAAATATTCATCTTTTTCCTTGTTGTAAGTTAATCCATATATCTTAAGCTTACTACCCCATATGGTACATTTCATATCAGATGCAATGTTTATTTGATGATTGTAATAAATGAGCACTAGTACGATCACTCACTAATAACATCGAAAATGATGCATGTCATAAATTGCATATTTGAATCTTCATGTAAATCTACATATGCTTGAGCATTATCATGATCATTTGCTAATCACATTGAGATTAACACTTGAGAGCGACTAGTATTTAGCTATATCTAAGCCTCTTGGTATTCTAATTCCATTTCAATGACTTTCTGCTACTACATCTCAGCAGATTTTAGATAATAAATAAATGCCTCTCATTCATCCTTTTCAACCCAATTCCATTTTTCTAATAATCTAAAATTATATGCCCCATAAATGTGACCCATTCCTGATAATACAGCATAACTCATCTCTGCAGATTTTTGATAATAAGTGAATGCCATATGTTTATTTATACATGTGTGCTTAAATTACCCTCTTAATAAAAATTATTACGGCATTTAATCAGTCAAAATTAGTCTTTCCTAGTTCAAATTACTTTCATCTTTGCCGAATTTCTTGCCGAAATATTCTGAACTCTTTTCATCAAAATACATCACCTAGTATAATTATTTCAGAAAAAAATGCAGCAATGCCGAAATATTTGCAGCAAATACTTTATTTTAAAACCAATTTAGGCACATATCTATTCGTTTATTCTTTCAACCCATTTACCATAACGATAACATTTAAAAGAAAGAACTAAAATAAATGAATGTTTTAATAATCTATTCAAAGTTTAAT
>QKWP01000188.1:67538-88517 GCA_003550325.1 Gigaspora rosea | reverse complement strand
CAGGTTTATTACTTACGGAAAATGACCTTATTTTAAAAAACTGATTATGAAATCACGTTCTGGCTCCAGCAAAAAAATTTAACAAAATTGTAGTATGAAGCTAATATATTTGAGATGTCCCATAATGAAATACACGGATAACACAAATTATTCGATTGAATATAATCAATATTCGGACCATTACAAAGATATATTGTTATTTATTGTATCCATGTAATTAGATAATGGTCAAAGGTCCATGCGCATAATGGTAAAAAATACGATTTAAACCAGGTTTATTACTTACGGAAAATGACTTATTTTATATTTTCACAGCATCAATTAAACTTCGAAAAATAAAATAGTCAATATTAAATTTAATTGTTTCGAAATACGGTTTAAAAAGTGCTAAGTACATTCGATAAATGAAGGAATTCCAAATGTAAAAAATTTAAAAAGGAATAAAGGTTCAGCATTGCGAAAATGATATTTGCAGAAAACTCTCGAGTGGACGCTTTATCAAAATTTGCTTACATTATGAATTTCAAATAGACACTGACGATTTATTATTCGAAATCAAAAAGTTTTGACAAACTTTAATTTAATAATTGACAAAATATGGAATAATAAATGATCGTAGAATATAAGTTTGAAAATTTTATGCTTGTATTTGATTAATTTGGTTTGAAAATTTTGTGCTTGTATTTGGTTCGTTTTTTAAGTAATTAGGTTTGAAAATTTTGTGCTTGTATCTGGTTCGTTTTTTAAGTAAAAATTCTGATTATACAGAAATTCCGAAAAATTGGTTTAATTTCAATGTAATTGTTTCGTAGGACGGCTTTAATATGATTGGCTATCTTTTCAATTTAATTTATTCAGCCTAAAGTAATTTTTAAAAAATATCAAACCATAATAAATTAAAAAAAAGATTATACAGAGAAGTTTATGGAGTTGTAGGAATCTTCTTTTTTGAATAAAGTTGGCATAGTAATGACTTTTCAAAAACAGTTAAAATAAGGAATTATTTTTTAAAAAGATAAGGGTTAAAGATACTTTTCAACAATAAAGTCCTACAACCCTATTAAATCTTTCTGTTTTTCTTATTTCATCATTTGTTTGTTTTTTTTTGAGAAAATACTTTAAATTATATAAATAATGTAAAATTAAATTGAGAAAGTCGTCCTACGAATGTTAAATAGTTAAGGCATTTGCATTTTATGCAATTACAAACAAATTTAAACACATATGATTCATTCCTGATTTAGTGTTTATAATTAGAAGTTTGGAAAATAATTGTTTCAATATAATTAGATTTAATGTCGGATTTTCTGAAAAAAAGATATTTTGATTTTTCTATCTACCCCTAACTTCTTATATGGTTAATTAGATAAGTATACAATATTGGGCAAAAATTGTAGAATAACGGTAATTTGGCAAATGATCACGTGCTGCTCTGCGGCACGTGTAGCCAATCATTTGCCAAATTACTGTATTCGACAATTTGCCCAATATTGGTGTTATCCGGTGTTACCCTTGCATACCGATCCCCTGCCGTATATAATGATATCTCACGGGACATGTCACGGGACTGCTGCGCTAGATGTACCGGATGTGCAGATGTGCCACATGTGCCTCATGTGACAGAAGTGTCACATGTACCGGATGTGTCACATGTTGTAGTTAAGGCATAAGTGGTAGAAGTAGCATAGGTGATAGATCGGTCACTTAAGACACAAAGGCCACATGTGTTTATTAGTAGATAGTTTTATATATATATGGGCGATATTCGCTCCACTTTGTAGGCATGTTTTGCCATGATATCTTATTAATATAAATAAAGGACACTCTAATCGATTCTATAAAATACATCACACACTCTTTCGAATTGCCAAATCACTATAAAACATAAACCCTCTCTCTTGTATAAATACTAACAACTACGATACACCACTGCACAGTTTGTGTCTCTGTGCTCACGTGACTCCCTGTCGATAGTTGCTCCGTTAGCCTCGATTTCCGAGAGGTATTTCGAAGGTTAACACCGGCAATTTATGGCACCCGGAAAATGTGTACCAGATTTGGTCCGGATGGCAGGTCGGATGGTGACCGGAAACTAATTCGGATCATCACGTTATTTTTTTGAAGACGTTTTTTCGAGACAATTATTTTTTTGAAGACGTTTTTTTCGAGACAAATTTTTTATTTTCGATGGTATTTTTTTTCAAAGCATTTTTATTTTTTCTATCTAATGCATACAACACAATACGGGGGGCTAGGTGCTGCGAAAAGGGACCAAATTGACAAAACAAAAGATCTTCAGAAAATCAATTTTTATGTTGTAAATCTTATTATTAATCATAAGAAAGTGCAAACTTTAAAGAACAATATAGCAAAATTTTATTAATACAACTACTTTTGTGTTTTAAGTAAAAAATGAACCTAATCTTATTCTAAACTGATTTATGTAAAAAAAATATATTTTGAAAAATTTTCAATTTGGTCCCTTTTTGCTGCACCTCATGTAATTTACAAGTACGGCTTATTTTTTTTAAAACTTTAAATCTAAATTATTTTTGATCTACTTGTCCGTTTTAAATGATTTTACTACCAAAATGTTCGTCTCTTTAAGACGATTCTAACGAGCTCAAAATCATTAAAATCCAATCACTGGATCGCGAGATAATGCGCTGTCAAATAGTGACGCACCTAGAGGGTGGGAGAAATGGGTTAGGCATAGGTCTAACCCATTTCTTCCACTCTCTAGGTGTGTCACTATTTGACAGCGCATTATCTCGCGATCCAGTGATTGGATTTTAATGATTTTGAGCTCGTTAGAATCGTCTTAAAGAGACGAACATTTTGGTAGTAAAATCATTTAAAACGGACAAGTAGATCAAAAATTATTTAGATTTTAATTTTAAAAAAATAAGCCCTACTTATAAATTACATAAATCTGCCCATATGACATTGTTTTTATTTTTTTTTTTGTTGTTAAGGTGAGGTCATGCCTCTAACTTTATTGAGTGTATATTAATCGTTACAATATATTGCTTACAATTATTATACTATCTACTAAGTGTTGAGACTTGGGCTATTTTATCCATAACCTAAACCTACCAGAGCCTACCATATTCCTATTTATACAGCTAGCCTGGTTTTGGACGTCCCTTTTCCCCAACCAACAGTTAGTATTCACATGTCCACCACTTTACCCACATTTCCTACTATCATTACTCCCAATTTAGTGTATGTGATTCCAGGTAGGCGCTTGCTGCTTCCAAATTGGTATACCTGTTTCCTTACTAGCGTACTTCTCGGGAGTTCGTATCTCAAGCCATGCAGCTGCCTCTACCACATTGGGTAAGTATCTCAAGCCTGCATGCTGCCGCAACTAGCCAATTTTTCTGCGACTTGGGACCCAGAATTTAACATTCCGAATTTGGGAATGTGCGAACAACTGTACTTTCCGCTATGGTGACGAGTACCCAGGCATGTTTTGCCAGAAGCTTCCAGTCCCGATATAGTTGGATGGCATCATGAGGCTCGGCCACCTGATTGTACTACTACATGCACTTATACCAGCTATACCTGTTACTGGTGGTCCCAGATCCTCTTAGCGTCCTAAGACTCCCATTTGGGTGCACCCAGTGCTCCGTTGGGCTTTGACACGTACACACCTCCATGCCTCCACTTCTTGTTGGTCGGTCAGTTCCATCTGCCCTTGCAAAGTTCTCTAAACCCAGTACCCAGTCAGTCACTTTTTGGATTCTTTTCCCCAGTCATTCCAGACTACCAATCCAGTTGGCCCGGAAGGATCGGTCTGCGAGGCTTTAGATGCCTAAGGTCTCACTTTCCTTGGTTCATGCTTCTATAACACATGACCTTTTCCTCTGGTGCGACTCCGGCGGCCAGTTGGTGGGCCCCCTTTGCCATAGGGGCTCTTGCCCATTCATATTTTCCGGTCAGTCCCTGCCAAGATTCTTTTCCCCGGTACCATCGTAAGTCCAGCTACCTCTCTACTTGGGACTTGCCAAATGGGTTTCAATTGTTCTGGTCCCTTGAATTTGTCTATGTAACTTACACAACTACGCCAAAGCTCCCATTCAAGTTAGTGGTACCAAGGTTACAAGTAATATACCCGACCGATCGATGAACAAATGTTACCGTAATACAGGTCTATTTTCCAATTTGTCTCCAGTGGGATTTGAACTCTAGACCTGCCGCTTGGAGGGTAACAACCAGACAGCTTCTCTAAGTCGCCACACCCATGACATTTTTTTAATGTCTTCGGCTGATAAATATGGTTAATAAAAAACAATTTGTTTTCTAATTTTGTTCGTTCCTTAAAATATTCCTGGATAAATTATGTGCCCTTTTGGTAGTTGACCTTTTTTTACGCATTTTCATTTCAGTAGGATCAACGTTTTCTTTCTTTGTATGAAGTTTTCTTCTCTGTACCGACGCAGGCTGAACCTTAATTTTTTCTCCACTTCGAACGGTTTCAGCTTGTAATGTTGAATTTTGTTGAGAGAGATAAGATGATAATTTGCCCATTGATATAGATTCCGATTTTTCATACCCTTTTTTAAAATTCTCGATGCCAGCAAAGATCTGACCATTATTCTTAATATTATTTAAAATATGCTTAAAAAAGTTTTCAAACTGACAGAATACGTGCAATCATATCATATTCGCTATTATGTCAATAATTTGAATTTTACGAATTATATAGTAATTGTCTATAAAATTTATAGCATTAAAATTTAAATTATTACCTGGCGTCAATATGTTCTACAGGGGTTTCAATAAGCTTTTCAATACCTTGATGACTTGATTCAATACCTTGATGACTTGTTATGTCAATGCCTCATTTGTTTGTTATTTCACTATTTTGTTCACCAGAAAAAGCCCGTAGTGGCACATAAAATGCTGGATCTTCTGCGACCATGCCTTTAGCATATTTATAGTATATTAATAATTAGTATTATTATATATTATATATTTTTTAAATATAATTTTTTTTAAAACTTACCACATGCAATATATCTATAAGTTACATAATCATCAAGTGAAAGGGCAGGTATAATGTTAAAAGATCCCGCTTGATATTTAATTGCGACTGCAGCCTAGAGTTTGCAAGGAGTTCCACCAAGTGCTGCAAGACATGTACACGTTCCAACTGATGGATCAACAATATAAGACTCGTCCGTATTTGCACTAGGTACAACGTACGTATTGCTTGAATTATCAAAATATATTTTTTGTTGATCAATCTGCTGCCATCCAGGACTAAGAAACTATTTTGATAGTTCAAGATGGCCAGGATGACGGTTTGCAATAGCCATTAATCTTTGTTCATAAAAACGTTCCATGTTTTCCGTAATAAATTGAAATATTTGCACGGCATTGTATGCCTGAGTTCGAGCAAAGACAATATCCTTGATGATACCAAAGCTCTGTTCAACATAATTATTGGTATGATTTCCATGAAGTAGTAAATACTGTCGATATGATAGTGCCCAAGCTTCTCATCGATCCCAAAGGCGTGTGAGATATGTAGCGAGTTGTGAATATTTTGTAAAATATTGTTCTTTTAAAATAAAAAAAATCAAGCTCTGTTTCAGAAATTGTAGGTGAGTATAAAACTTTTTTAAATAATAACATAATTGGCGATCTATCATTTTTGTGAATTTTATGTTTGGAATCATATAACCATCGCCAAAGTGCCTGTAATATATGAAAAATACATAACAGTTTAACACAATTAGGCCAGCAGAGCGAAATAGCATTATGCTCTGCATATGAATCATCAGTCATAATAACGGCTGGCCCAAGTTGTGGACCGCGTCCATAGAATGCATTATTTGGCAGTATCGTCTTTAATAAATTAATCGCATTTTCAATAGTAACTTCAGCCTCATCTGAAGTTAAAAATAATCCTAATAGTAGCGCACCGGCAACACAATTTGTATAAAGAAGTGAAATTGATGTATTCAGTGTGTCAAAAGAAGCAGATGCATCAAAGTAGCATAATTCACCAGCTTGATGAATTTTTTCGTGAATTCTCATCATCAAATTCGTCACAACGCATAAAATAAAAGGACTTTGTGTAGTTGAATTATATATTTGAAGTGCAGCTTTTCCTTTACCAGAATTATTATAAAAGGTAACAACCTCTTGCAATCGCTCAACATTCCTTTGCCATTTCGATCGCCCAACTGAGTAGCACGAAACTTACTATAAAGATATTTTAAAAATCATTATCCGGATTTTTTGATCTATCTGCCAACAATTGTGCAAGTTCATTATTATTAGAAGCAGATAAATGTTACTCATCTTCATTGACATAACGTGCACTGGCTGCCGAATGCCCCATATTAAATAATTCAATGTATCTGTTTTGAACCCCAAGTTCTACTGGTCGAAAGCTTAATGAAGCCTCTTAATTAGGTAGGTGATTGTGTGTAAAACGAAGATTAATTTCGAGCAAATTGTTATTTTTTAATCGAAGATTAAGTGTTGCATTTCATTTTGTATTCCTATTTCGCAAACTATATGGGTTTTTAATATCACGGTTTTTATTTTTTTGCCTCACTAAATGACTGTGAATACAGTGCCGTATCTCTCTAAAAATGACTTTGTTTCCTTTAACAGGGTAAGTTCGAGTTAGACGCATAGTAGTTTTTGATTTTTGTTGAAACTCTTCAAGCCACTTCAAAGCACCATCTTTAGTATCAATATTTGTGAATAAATCAACGATGATTTGTCCAATTATCACACTTTCAGAAGTAATTATGGGTTCTAATTCACTATAGTTTTCAATCTGGTATAGGTAATTTGATGGAAGTATTTGCTGAAGTGGCGTAGGTAAATTTGATGAATTAATTTGGTCCTGTATTACATAATTTATTAATACCTTTAAATTCTCTAAAACATTGTTCATAATATTATATACGCGCCTGCAAAGAATTTTGCATCGCTACTTGTAAATTCTTATTTTTGGATTTAAAAAAAGAGAAGATAAACATTTATTTATCGTCTCAATAATAACAATACATAATTAAATTGATTAATAATAATGATAATTTCAACGTCATTCATAGGTACGTACGTCAATAAACTATTGAATTTCCGATCCGACCAATTTCAGGTCGATCATCTGGACTAGTGATACGGGTCGACCCCGGCCCTGCGGCCGGGTCGACGAGTGGGTTGACCCTCGGCCCACACCTTTGTGGGCCGGGCCGGTTGGTAAGAGAAGTGTTAGAATCAATTCTCTTCTAAAGCATATTTCAAGCTAGGAATTAAATAAAATCGGTAGTCATTGACAATAATGTAAGAGAATTGGCTTATTTAGGTAATAAACTGGCAAATAACGAATATAATCTAAATAACAGAATGTTCAGAGGCATAGACAATCTATCAACATAAAAGATTAACATGCTGGAATTTTTCTCAAGGACAAAAAAAATAAAAATTAAATAATTTAATATCGCTAGAATTCGACAAAAAGACCACATGATGGCTTTTTGCACGTTGAATATAGATAAATGTTGACTGATTCTGATCAGAAAAAATTACTCTAGCAAAAGGTCGGCCCGGTCGACCGGCCCGAGCTTTTTTGGGATCGGCCTCGGCCCACGATTTTTTCATCGACCCGTATCACTAGTCCGGACCCAACCTGGTACACATCTTCCGGGTGCCAATTTATGATCATGATTGATAGGGAGTTGCTCGCTGAGTTTTAATTTAAATAAACATGTTTACATCATAACACATGAAAAAAATAACAAGAAGAAATAAATTCATGTTATCGTGCAAACTCATATGATCATGAAAAAATTTCTTATTGTTATTTTTTTCTATGTTATTACCGTAATCACAACAATCCCAAATTAAAACTCAGCCAATCAGAATTTTTAAATCATGATCATAATTGCACGGTAACATCGATGGAACATGCGATGATAAATATCACAAAATTTGTTCTGTCGGAACAAATGATTGGTCGAAACGTGCTGCGTAGCGGCACGTGTCAGCCAATCATTTGCACCGACAAAACAAATTTCATGATATTAATCGTTGCATGACCAATATCTTATAAATCATATGAGTTTGTCGGATAATGAATTTTATTAGGATGTACTATACTTAAATATCATTGTAGTTGTTGATATTATAGTGATATAATAACAAAGAAAGCGGCAAATTCTTTCTCTATATCTTGATTAATTAATCACAATTAATAATAAGAGTCCATTTAAAAATTGCATATCAAAATTTAATGATAAATTTATTAAATAAACTGAAATTTAATACAAAATATCAATACAAAGAATTGATATCAACAAAAAGAAAATTTAAACTTTAACCTATCAGATGTGGGGTTGCTATATAAACAGCGTCATAATTCTTTGTAAGATTCTGTTGTATTTCATCGTAAGCATAATTTACTCATTCATATTTCTGTTCTAAAATTACTCATTCATCGTAATATCCGGTACTTCCAATTTATAAAAAGTACTATCTATAAAAGAATTAATTAAACGATGCTAAATATAATTTAATATTTTTTTAAAAAAAACATATAATTACCTTTATAAACACTATTAAATGAAATAAAAGTACTTTTATAAAGAGAATCAATATTTATTTGTATATCTTCAGTTTTTATATTTTGTGGCTTTTTATCAGATTCAGATAATTCTAATAAAATACTTTCGTTATTTTGCCATTCTAAAAAAATTTCGTAAACTTCATTTGCTGATGGTCGTTTTTCTGGTTCTGCATGCCAACATTTCTTCATTAGATCTTTATAGCATATTGCTGTATTTTCACGAACAGGTGGTCGTAAGCCATCACATACTTGGAATTGATATTGTACTTTAGATTGCAACATGGAATTTAGCTCAAAATCTACAGGTTTACCATATAAAATTTCCCACATAATTATACCAAATGAATAATTATCTGACGATTTAGTATATGGTTGTTTGTCCAAAACTTCAGGTGCAATGTATGGTAAAATTCCACAAATTCCATCTGATTTTGATTTTAATGATTTTAATTCAATATTAGCTGTTATTGAAAGCCCTAAATCTGCAATGTATGCACTTTTTAAGCTATTTAATAATATATTTCCACTATGTAAATCTCGATGAACAAGTTCCTGAGAATGAATTATCTGAAGATCTGACGTAATGCATTGTAACAGATTTAATTTATCTTTCCATTCCATTTTTGCTATATCTTGTAGGTTTTGGCGCAAACAACCTAACGATGCATATTCCATGACAAGAATATAATCTTTAGAAGCTTCGTCTCTTGATATACCAAAACATTTTAAAAATGTAGGATTTTTAAGGCCAATATCACAATATGCTTTTAACTTATTATGAAAATGAATTATATATTCATATTATTAATATAATGAAATAACGAATAATATAATTATTAATTATTAATTAATAATAATATTTCATAAGATTACCTCTCTTATAAATTCTTCTTG
The DNA here is from genome assembly GCA_003550325.1 of Gigaspora rosea. Classification (NCBI taxonomy): domain Eukaryota; kingdom Fungi; phylum Glomeromycota; class Glomeromycetes; order Diversisporales; family Gigasporaceae; genus Gigaspora; species Gigaspora rosea. The sequence continues at coordinate 79,027 of QKWP01000188.1, read as the reverse complement.
ATAATTATTTGTTTTATGAAGTAATTTAAGCGCAACAGTACTGTTTAAATCTTGACTTTTATCATACCAGTTAGCAGAATATACAGTTGCAAATCCACCTTTACCTATCTCTTTAATATCTAAGAATTCATCATAAGAAAACCATGATATCTGATCTTTATTTTCTATTAATATTTTTTTCAAGTCGTCATTCATTTCTGAATTATGTACCCACTCATTTGTGCCTATTATTTATTTATAAAAATTATCCGCAAATAATTCAATATCAATATATAGCGGGTGTCAGTAGAAAAGGGACAAATTATTTTTAATAATTTTTTTTTTTTTTAAATTAATGAGACAGTTGCAAGATATTTAAGCTTAAAGTTGAGAAAAATTTTACTTAGAAAAAAATTGACTCTTTTCTACTGACTGCCATCATATTTTATAAAAATTAATTATGATAAAATACCTATTGTTAAATCTTTTTCACTAATCGACGATTTAAAGTAGTTATCAAATAAGTATTATATTATATATACAGATATGTAATTAACGAGAACTATAATTTGTTGATCTGGAGACATCTGGTCAATTAAGCGAATACCAAGAGCAGGCATAACAATCTTTTCTTATAATTTGAAGATACATTTAGGAATTCACCTTTCTAAAAATTTTTAGCATCGTTCTAATCTTATTTAACTCTAACCATGAATCTAAAGTATATGCACTTTGATTTCAATTACGCTTTATCTTATGATACGTCTCAATATATTAGCTCTAGTTTAAATTTTATATTTACCTTCGATACCAGTATTTGGCTTTATTTAGATCCCTTGTTATTCCAATTCCGTTTCGATAACAATCTGCAACCAAAGACATTCCACTAACGTCTCCCATTTCTGCAGATTTTTGATAATAAACGAATGCCTTATGTTCATCCTTTTCAACTCCAATTCCATGAAGATAACAATATCCGACATCATTTGTTCCAGTTTCGTCTCCCAACTCTGCAGATTTTTGATAATAAATGAATGCCTTATGTTCATCTTTTTCAACTCCAACTCCTACTTCATAACAATATTCAACATTATATGTTCCACGTACATTCCCCATTTCTGCTGATTTTTGGTAATAAAAGAATGCCTTATGTTCATCGCTTTCAACTCCAATTCCATATTGATAACAATATCCAACACCATTTGTTCCAGTTTCGTCCCCAAATTCTGCTGTTTTTTGATAATAAATGAATGCCTTATGTTCGTCTTTTTCAACTCCAATTCCTTCTTCTTAACAACATCCAACATTATATGTTCCACGCGCGCTCCCCATTTCTGCTGATTTTTGGTAATAAAAGAATGCCTTATGTTCATCGCTTTCAACTCCAATTCCATATTGATAACAATACCCGACATCATTTGTTCCAGTTTCGTCTCCCAACTTTGCTGATTTTTGATGATAAGCGAATGCTTTATGTTCATCTTTTTCAACCCGGTTCCTTCTTTATAACAACATCCAACATTATATGTTCCACGCGCGCTCCCCATTTCTGCTGATTTTTGGTAATAAAAGAATGCCTTATATTCATCCTTTTCAACTCCAATTCCATGATGATAACAATATCCAACATCATTTGTTCCAATTGCGCTCCCCAACCCTGCTGATTTTTGATAATAATTGAATGCCTTATGTTCATCTTTTTCAACACCAATTCCACAATGATAAAAACATCCAACATTATATTCCACGCGCGCTCCCTAATTCTGCTGATTTTTTGTAATAAAAGAGTGCCTTATGTTCGTCCGTTTCAACTCCAATTCCTTTATCATAACAATATCCAACATTATTTGTTCCAATTGCATCTCCCATCTCTGCTGATTTTTGATAATAAATGAATGCCTTATGTTCATCCTTTTCAACTCCAATTCCATAATGATAACAATATCCAACACTATTTGTTCCACTCGTATTCCCCATCTCTGCTGATTTTTGATAATAAACAAATGCCCTATTTTCATCCTTTTCGACCCATTTACCATAATGATAACAATTTGCGAGAACGATTTGAATCATAGGATTGATTTGATTATTTAAACAATAATTGATAATATCGTTTGGACTTTGCTTTTTCTTTATTAGAAATTGTTCTAATAAGTCGAGGATTAAATTTGGATCTCGGTTTTTTAATCTTTCTTCATTATACAGATTACACATTTCTTTAACAATTTTATTAAAAAATTCCTGTGACTTGTTATTTTCTAAATACATTTTGGTAACATTGTTGGTTATTTGAGTAATATCTGAGGAATTGTCGATTTTTTCTGGATCTTTTTCGAATATATTGTTGTAAATTGACATCTTGTTGGAAGAAAGGTTGCGTTACAGTACATAAGAATGCATCAAATTTATTACAGATATGTATTACGTTGCACAATGTACATTTAGCGGCAATTGCCGCATACAGATTGTAACACATTTACATTGAGAAAGTGCCGATTTATATTAAAATCTAAATGACACCTATTACGTTCGACAATAAGCTAATCTAAACAATATGACAAGACCGAAACTCCAAAAATGGAAGGATCGTTCGAGGCGTGGAAGAGTTTATACGAGCCTTTTAGAGTATAGGGCCTTGTGGAGTCAATAACGAAGTCTGATAAGCACTCTTAACATGTTTTGGGGGATACCTTGAACGATTATTCGGCAAATTCAATACTAATCTTTCTTCGTAGGTTCTGCACTTAATCCTTGTCACGTGTCACAAGGTTTTGGTTACGACGTTGATCAGGCTCCGATTAATTTGACGTCACGTGGATTGTGTAAATCAATAATATGAACCACTGGGATTGTGTATTGTTCGATTTATTAAGTGAAGTAATCAATGTTCTAATCACTTATAACTCATACATGGGGGTCACCAAAATGGGCAATGGACTAGGAAAACCCGTCTTTGATACTTTTTTATCAATTTCGAGATTTTTGATTCAAATTAAAGTTCTGGTTTATATCTATATGTATTTCACTTTTTATCCTACGTTAATATAATATTTATCAAGATATTTTAACTTGAATGTAAACCAATTTTTTAACGATCGTGTTCTAAAAATAGATTTACAACCAAAGATTGACGACTCAATTAAATTAGATTGGTCAATCAGTGTTTATAATCACATGACATTGTTTATTTAGTAATTGATATCTAAAAATAGGACCCGGACATCTAGTACAGAGGTCATACGTTACACATTTCAGCATAACCCCGGAAGCAAAAAAAAAGATTTTTGGCAATTATCTTGCATCCAATGGTCCAATTTGGATGGACTTTGTTTTAAAATGAAGCTCTTAGTGATGCGCATCTAACAAAAAAAAGTACATTCAATTATGATCACTGGATCGGAAGTTATTTAAACAATTATAGTTTTGTCATTTTTAGCAAAATTATGCCAAAATTGGCCAAAGTCCAGTTATGATCTATATGAGAGATGTCTGGGGTCCTCTAAAAATAAACAAAAACTCAGGGTAAATTTTAGGTTTCATAGACAAATAGTTGCCATTTTCTCAAAATGGAAACCCTTTCAAAAACAGGTTTGCCTAGTTCATTGCCTAAATTTTACTTGGAATATCGAAGTGCATCAGAATCATGATCGCCTTATAAGAAAAGTAGTTTGGGATTGCACAAAAAACAGTGTATAGGCACATAGTTGAGTGGTACATGCTATGGGCCAGGTTGCATATATATTGTTTAAGATGGCACGTGAATTGGCAGACCATGTTGAAGGCATGTAGTCAAGTGGCACATGCTATAGAAAAGGTTTGCACATGCATTGTTTAAGATAGTATGTGAATTGGCAGACCATGTTGATCCATATACCTGTGCCAATATAATTTAATATTACATAAATCGTATGAGCCTTTTGTAGCAGTTTACTAAGTCAATTGGTACAGAAATTATAGCACATCATGAACCAGATAAGTAAATATAAACTTATGAACCACTTTTTAATAGAAATTTAATTAGAAGAGGACCTGATAATAGTTGGAGTATATACATATCTAGAAACTAAAGCAGCTACTAATGTGTAAAATCTTGCAAGAAAGCTTTTTCTTAAGATATTCAGAGAGGTTTATTTGTGAGTTTTTGAGATATTGCAATTTTTTTAAAAAAAATTAGTTGAGATCCTTTGCTCTTAATGTACTTTGAGAAATGAGCCAATACGTGTTACTTTTAACATGCGCTATTCTATAAAATAAAAATATGCCACCTGATACATGCTATTCCATATGATGTAATTATGAAGCTTCCAAAAATCAGCTGATTTTTGTTTACTATGAGCCTACTCCACCCAACCACACCTGATACCCAATTAGCCAATCAGATTTTACAATTATTGAAAAGTTAAATATAACATTTAATAGTAAATAACTTTTGATCTTCTGGACCAAATTTGATGATTCAACTACCAAAATAATTCCCTCAACAAGAGGATTCTAGTAAACCCAAAATTGTTAAAATCCAATTACAGAGTCCTGTAACCAAAATAGATTTGTGTTACTATAAATGTTCTATATTTATTAAAATTACTGAAACTCACTGATTGTTGACCTTTATTATTGACACCAGTTTTTTCTGTTATCTCACCTTTTTTACTAGAGATTTTTACTTCTATTTCTTTATACTCATATTCTACCACTTTTCTATTTAAGATTTTCTTAATTCTTTCTCATCTTTTTGTTATATTATATTTGCCAATTTCTTAAAATCTAAAAGGAAATTATAACTGATTTTATAGTAATACAAATTTATTATGATCTTATGACCCTGAGATTGGATTTTAATGATTTTGGCTTCTAGAATTCTCTCATTGAAAGGATCATTTTTGCAGTTAAATCATCGTAATTGGCCTAGTAGATTAGAAGTTATTAATTTAATTGTTAATAACTTTGTTCTACTAGGCCAATTTCGATAATTTAACTACCAAAATGATCATCTTAATGAGAGGATTCTAGCAAGCCCAAAATTGTTAAATCTAATTATAAGATTAGAATAAATTGTGTTACTATAAATGGGTTATAATTATTTAATAAATTATAGAACTTTATAGTAATACTAATCTATTCTGATTACAGGATCCTGTAATTAAATTTTTATAATTTTGGGCTTGCTAAAATCCTCTCATTGAAAAGATCATTTTGGTGGTTAAATTATCAAATTTGGTCCAGTAAATCAAAAGTTATTAATTATTAAATATTATTAATAAATTGATAATTTTGGTCAAAAGTACTTTTGCAACATTGGCTGGAATTATAAAATTCTGGCCGGAATTACACCTAATACTTCAGATAAACCACCCACTCAGAAATCAGCTGATTTCTGGAAGTTTTTTTAGTAATGCGCTATGCGTAGTACTATATGTATTGCATACTGTATGCTAAAATTTTTGCTGATCACTTGTTTCAGCCAATTAGATACCAGAAAGAACTATATGTACTGTACATACTGTATATACTGTACATTAAAATTTTTCAGATTTCATATAAAAAATAGCATATCACTAGATATAACTTGCCACCATTACTATAGTGTTCATGTCATTTTTAACTATGCTATTCTGTAAAGTATGCATATATATATCACATAATCCATACTATCCCATGCATATACACTGTTTTCCTATGCCATACCCTGAACTACTTTTTTTATAGGGTTAGTTAGATCAGAATTGATTGATTTTCTCCAAGATTATAAAAAATTTTACTAATGAAATCATATCTATTCATTAAGTAAAAGTGCCCAGTTGATAATTTTGCCATAGAACTAGTATTCTGAATTGGGTCAGGTCAACCTGAAACCTGACCTAAAATTTTGGATCAGGTTTTAATTGTTATTCCACATCATTATCATGGTGGCACTAAATTTACATTTATTATCTATGCTAAATCCTATGCTAATTCAACTAGTAAACTGCTACAAAACCCAAAACATTTACGGTCAAATTGGCATAAGCATCCCAGTCTCACACAGTTTACTAAATCTGTACCAATTTGGTACAAATCTGGATCATGAACCATGCCACAAATACCTGTGCTTATCTAACACCAATCGTGTTATATGGATTGTTGAGACAGACTGGGTCCAGGTGCATAAAAAAATGAATAAATTAACACAAAACAGATACAAAAGCACAACTAGCTAATAAGGAGCATGCTATTTATTATGTAATTTTTACTATAGATACATGGTCAGAGGTAGTAATCATGTCTATAAGTTATATTAATCAATCAGAATTAGATAAAATGATCATACCATACATGGATAGAGGTGCTACTAAGTAAAAAATATTACATAATAAATGGCATGCCCCTAAGGCCAACAAATAGAAGTGTATTGATTTGCAAGTAAGGCTTTATTGGGCTTATATTTAATTAGCTTTTATTTAATCAAAAGAAAACAAAAATACAGATTTATTTTTAATACTTTTGAACACTTTTGAACTATGAATGAACTGAACCATCTTATAACAGAACAAATTTTTCATCTATTTATAAAACTTAAAAAAACAAAAAGAAGAAAATTGAAAAAAAGAAAAAAAGAACTTTATAACATTTTTTTCACCTTTTCAATTAATTGCCAATTTGGTCTAATTTCTATTATAGATATATGCACTTAATCTGATTTTATTGTAAAAATTATAATATGGCCTCACACTATACCCAATTTGACCTTGCATGTAAATTAATATTAATATCACAGTTTTAATAATTTTTTCTATTTTTAGTATATTTTAATCATTAGAACTAATTTGGTAAACAAAAAGCACATTCCTTCTGATTATTCTCTTAATGCCTTATTATTATTAATTGATCCAGAACTATTACATTCTTGATATAATTTTTCTTCAATCTTTTTTCTTGCTGATTTCGTTACGATTACTAGTAAAGCATTTATTTAAATTGAGACTTAGGGCATAGGGCTTGGGTATAGTACTATGGAACCTCTTTGTAGTACCAGGTGCAAATAAGATTTTTTTTAAAAAAATGTGACTGTCTCAGTGCAGTCATATGATTTATGAGTTTATGGGATTTTGGTCTGCTGCCAACAATTCTCTCATCTTAATTTTTTATATTCTGTAAAAATAACTTATACAATTTCTCTTCTCTTTTTCAATTTTACTAAAACTAAAAGAAAAAGTTTTCAAAAAGGGTTCTCCTTGTCATATGCTCCTTAGTTCACATATAGCTATTGCAACTAACCACTTTTACTATAAAGGCTATTTAGTATTACAGTAAAAAAATTTATTTTCTATAATCTCTGTATTTTTAATTTATACATGATCATGGTATAACCTGTTTATCCAATTTATATATCCAGTTGATAGTATGATAAAATCCTTAATTCTCTTCCAATTATCCTTTTCATGATATCTCTTCACCCTGGTAGTACTTATTTACATGCTAGTACCAGGCTATTTGCACGACTTACTGGTCCCTTAAGATTAATATTCTATTCCTAATTTTTTTAAAAATTCAACTTTGACCTTTAGCAATCTTCCAATATAATCATTTTTATTAGGTTATGTTTTGTTAGGCTTCCCAATCAGAAATGTACTTATACAAAACCATATCACAATACATGGGCTAGCGTCTCTTTTTTTTTATATAGGCATTCAGATCAAATAGGTTTATATTATTTTCCTAACACAAACTTTCCCGACAATTCATTTGCCCACCAAACCTTTTTCAGACATATCACTTTCCCAACAGTGCATTTTTCCTGACAGTATTAGATGGTTTCCTGACATATCATTTTTCTTATATATCTTTTTCCCAACAGTATTATTTTCCTGACAGTATTGTTTTCTCAACAGTATTCTTTTCCTGACAGTATTCTTTCCCAACATTATTCTTTCCCGACAGTATCTTTCCTGACAGTACCTTTTCCTGACAGTATCTTTTTCTGATAGTATCTTTTTCCGACAGTATCCTTTCTCCAGATGCATGAAAATTATGCAATTTAAAAATTTTGATCCTATATCAACCTCTAACATGAAAAAGTACAATATTAACACTCACCCTAACCCTAACTATTACTAAAATGTTTGGGCAAGAATAATTAATTCATGTATATAACCAGTTTTAAGATACTGTCAGGACAGAGTACTGTCGGGAAGGGTACTGTCGGGAAAGGTTACTGTCAGGATGGTTACTGTCGGGAAATACTGTCGGGAAAAGAATACTGATGAGAAAAGAATACTGTTAGAAGAATAATACTGTCAGGAAAAAGATATATAAGAAAAGTGATATGTCGAGAAACTCATATGTTGGGAACCTAATACTGTTGGGAAAAATGCACTGTCAGGAAAGTGATATGTCTGAAAAAGGTTTAGTGGGCAAATGAATTGTTGGAAAAGTTTGTGTTGGGAAAACAATTGGAACCGGATCAAATGCTGTACTAGCAAGATAAGTTTCTTTCTTGTAATCTTTGTATAGCTTTTTTTTACTTTATAAAATACCAAAATTGGTACCAAAATATAATGCTCAAAATTGGGAGAGCAATAATTGTGGCTTGTGCAAATTAGCTTTGAGCATTGCATAGGTTATGCAGAATGAAAGTTTTATTAGAGGATTTGAGTTCAATGATAGTTGGGAATTAAGAAAAGTATAATTATTAGAATAGAAAAAACTTTGGATCTCACAGTTAGCACCAAATTGTTAAAGGTGAACTGAAATCCAGTGCACAAAAGAAAATGAATAAATCAACACAACACACATATACAAAAACACAACCAAATAGTAAGGCCAACAAATAGAAGAATATTGATTTGGCAAGGTAGGCTTTATTGGGCTTATATTTAATTGGTTTTTATAGGACCCAAAATATACATAGATAGATCAGGTATGAGTTTACTTATTTTTGAAATTTTATGCAAATCTTTTCCATTTATAGAGGTCATCTAAAGCCAGGTGCATTCACGTGATAGAAAACGAATCAAATCTAAAATTTGATATTTATGGATTAGCCCAATGAGACAAAAACAAAGAAAAAAGTGAAAAATGCTAAAAATACAAAAAACGATATTTAAACCTGTCTAGGAGCATTAATAAAAAAGATCAGAAAGACAATTTTTCAATTTTACTTATAAGTCAAGCTCTAATCCTAATCCCTACTATCCCTTACCCTAATTTTAATTAAATAATTAAAATCATATAAATGCACCTGGCTTTAGCCATCCCCCATTTATAGTAATTTTTTTGCTTATTTTTGAAGTTTTTCTGCAGATCTTTTCTTTTTTAGTAACCCTATAATTAGCCTAACTATCTATATATATTTCGGGGTCCTGTTTTTATTTAATCAAAAGAAAATAAAGGTACAGATTTTTTCTTAATACTTTTGAACACTTTTGAACCATGAATGAACCAAACCACCTTACAACAGAACAAATCCCACATCTATTTATAAAACTTACAGAAGAAACAAAAAAAAGAAAATCAAAAGAAAAAAGAAAAGAATATCACACCATTTCTTCCACCTTTTCAATTAATTGCCGATTTTGCCTAATTTCCATCATGGACATATGCACTTAATTGCAGATGAATCAATATTAAAATCATGATTTTAATAATTTTTCTATTTTCAGCATATTTCTATCATTAGGACTAACTCATTAAACAAAGAGCGAATTTCTTCTGATTATTCTCTTGATGCCTTATTATTATTAAATTGATCCAGGGCCATCATGGTCTTGATCTAATCCTTCTTCGATCTTCTTTTCTTGCTGATTTCTTTATGATTAATGGTAAAGCATTTATTCAGATCATGGCTTAGGGCACGGGGCTTGGGTATGGGACCATTGGAATTCTTGTAGTACTGGGTGTGGGTAATATTTTTTTTAAAAATGTGACCATTTCAGTGCAGTCATATGATTCACATGTTCACGGGATTTTAGTCTGCCACCAACAGAATAAGAATACATTATGGTAGCTATGCGATGCAATCGTGCTAAAACCAGGACATTATATAAGGAATCTTAAAATTAAAATTTTCTGAAATAGAATAGATATTTACATTATTTTGATTTCTTTTTAATGATAAATATAAGTACTATTTATACATGTAAAAATGATTACCCTGTGATCCTTTGGATCTTTCGCCTGCCAAATAAAACAGTTATTGGTTGCTACACATCCATTAACTATATAATATAATTAATATTGTAATAAATTAATTTTTGAAGGGGTTAAAACCTTATTATTCATGTGATTAAATTATATTGTGATTCTTTTTAAATAAAAATAAAACAATCGACACATAATAAATAAATGAACCTGCATCTGTATTATTTCATGACAAACGCTTGTTGAAACTTAGTTCATAGATAATTATTTTACAGATGATCACCAATATATTACTGACAATTTTTTTTATAAATTGCACCAACTTTAACCCTAAACTTAACTCTAACGACAATGACTAGAATTAATTTTCCTACAAAATTAGCTTTTGAAATAACATTTATGTAACGGAATTAATCAATTACAAAATAACATTTCCTGAAATTAATTCTCTGCGAATTAGGTTTTCTGTGAAGTAATTATTGGTGAATTGATCGAAACTGAATGAACCTGATACAATTAAATAAATATTATCTAAAAAAACTCAATAAAATCGAATTAATATATCTAAATAAAGTTAAAAATCTAAAAATATATATTTATAAATAAAAAGCGAATAAACTTTAATTAATATATGCTCCCTAAATATTAAATGCTAGCTAAATCTTCATACATAAAAGAATACATTCGAATATTCATTTTAAAGAAACTACTCTAAAAGAAACTACTCTAAAAGAAAAGAAACTACTCTAAAAGAAATAAAATTCAAACACAAAATGAGTGAGAATTCAAAACTTGATAATTAGTAATTCGTGTCAGTTAATTATTGCATATATATGTAAACTACTTGCAAGCAATTTTAATAGAACAGGGTGAAATCTGAGTTGCGAAATAGTGAAATCCGCTTTGTAGATCGGGTTAGGGTGAAATCCGCGTTTTTTTATGATTTTATTATATAAAAGCGGATTTCACCCTTACGTGATGATCATAGCAGGTTTCACTATTTCACAACTCAGGTTTCACCCTGTCGTATTTTAATTTATTTAGTAAAATCCGAATTTTGTACCTTGGCAAAAATGTTAAGAATATGCAAAGGAATTAAAAAATTACTATCTTTGGTAGCTAACAGGTATATGCCCTATGAAAACTCGATACACGGGAATGCATGTAAAAATACGAAATTGTATGCGGGTAAGCACGGATTTCATAATCACTCACGGAAACTGCACGGAAACTGATCATCCAAAAAATTTAATACACGTTATCACACGAAATATTGAAATCCGTGCACTATCGTGCATAGTATTATAACCATTTATTGACGTGTATTAATCTTAATGATCACATAATTTCCGTGCACTAACGTGACAATCGTTAAGATTCTTAACGATCATAAA
>QKWP01000188.1:18939-66508 GCA_003550325.1 Gigaspora rosea | reverse complement strand
GTATTTTCTTATTTGCATGTAAATTATTAAATTAAACTATTTGTATTATAAAATTTAATTAATAAAATAATTAAATAAATTAAGTTATTTAATAAAATGCAAAATTTAGTTAATAAAACTTATAAAATTTAGTTAATAAAATAATAAAATTTAGTTAATAAAATAATGCATATACGATATATGTTATTATGTATATATGTATGGACATATGCTATTATATGTTACCTGCACGTAAATATGCACGAGACAATGCACGAGAAAACACATAAAATTGCACATAAGTATGTGCAGCGTTGCACGGAATCCGCGCCCTTTTACGTGCCATGAACATGCTTTCCCGTGCATTGTCCCGTGTATATTTACGTGCAGGTTTGTGCGGTCACATATTCAAACTTTTCCGTGTATTTCAGTATTATTCCGTGCTGTAATTTCTCATAGGGATGAGAACAGATACGTAGTATGAATTAATAATACAGAAAAAATGTAGTGACAGAGAATAATAGATAATGTATTATTTAAGAATAATGTTTTAAAACATTCAGCAGCCGAAAACATTTTAGGCAGCCGAAAATATTTACGGTTTAGACTGCCTAAAATATTTTCGGCATTATGGCATTACTGCAAGCCAAAAACAATTTAGTATCATTCGATCATAAGTCTGATTAGCCTAAAAATTTTTTTTGCTGTTTAAAAATGATATATATTCGAAAAAATTTGCTACACAATCAGACAACAATCAATGATTGTCGTATGGACTGTGGTTTGTAAATTTGATCAAGATACATCAAGGTATATCATTTAGTAAACAGCAATGTAAATAGTATTGATATACGATTGAAAATGATTATTATTTTAGAATCATCAAGATAAGTGTTTATTATTACTATTTTTTTTCGTTTTAGTTAATCTTAAATGAATATATATTTGTCTTTATTTTAACTAATCTTGATCAATAATTAATTCTAACAAACTTTTAATACATTTAGATCCAAAATCATTTGAAAACGAATCAATAGTTTTAAAAATATACTTGTTAGTGTTGCAATAATGAAATTGAGTTTACAGAAAATCGTCTATCATCATGTACAATACAATTATTGTATCTCAAGAATTGCCGAATATTTTTCGATAATTTTTGGTTTAAACGGATATCAAGTATAAACTAATAATGGAAAATGTATATTTTGCGGAATAAATGCGCATTAATAAGAATTTTAGCATTTTCGAAATCATGTGCATGAAAATATGCACTAGAAACTATAATTGTTTGCAAAACTCATTGGATTTGGGATTTGTTCATAGGCAAACATGGGCAATGGAATTGTCCGGTCATGTTTGAAAATCCCGCATGAATAGACGAATTCCAAATCCTAAATCCTAACCTCCAGTCAAATCCCAAATTTCATCCAAATCCCGTTCCAAATCTCAAATCTCATCCTAAATCCAACTTCGGCCAAATCCAAATTCCACATAAGTCTCAAAACCAATAGTTACATATTATTTATTCTAATTAGAGCAACCCATAAAGTTTGACAACAATAATAATGCAAATGCACCATTTATCCTAATGCATTAGATGCATCAATATCGATATAAAATAGTAAATATAGTACGTACAATAAAAATAGTTACATACAAGGCCTTCCAAATAGAACTTTAAGACTTATATCCGAAAAATTTTGATAAAGTAAAATGCCTACTGTAATAGAACTTGCTGAAAGGATCATTTAATGTTGGAGACTGTTATCGGATTTGAGATTTGAGATTGGAATTTGGGATTGGTATTTGCCAGAATTGGGATTTGGGATTATGACAGCTTAAATGGGATTTTCCAGTTTGGGATTTATCCAATTGGGATTTGGTTTGGTGGTTTTAAAGAACAAAAGAAAGCTTTTTATAATATTCATTTATAAGTAAGGCTAATATATAATAAAAATTTGTGTTTTGGCTAGTTTTCAAGCTTTCTATGTAAAATTTTGATGGGATAAAATGCTATGGCCTGGAATCATGCACATGAATGTGCATTAATGCGCACGAATTTCCAAACATGCGGATGCATGAAACCTGTATCCAGTTCAAACCGTTCATTTAAATCCAAATTATTAATAACTGCTAATCAATTCGTGGGTTACTGGATATTGGTGCACATTTAGTGATGTGCCGCGTACAGTACTATACGTACTGTACTGTACGTTGTGGCGGGCAAAGCTATCGGTCTAAACACTAAATATAACTAACAACACCACTATCTATCCAAAACAATGTCCTACAAGCGTGTAAGACTCTAGATCCTCGAATTGGCAGGCAGAAAGAGGCGTGGTTGATTTGGTCCGGGTCTCGAGGTTCTTTGGGTCTTGCTGTAGCGAAGCAGGAAACGATCGTTAAGTGACTTAACGGTGCCACGTGATCACGGGATTAATCTGACACGATTTCGACGTATCGGGGGGGGGGTAATTATCGGTTTATGCTACTAACAGTTTATAACAATTCGGGTTACTGACGATTACACTTCTACTCTAATTTCGAAGGTTATCACTCTATAACGTTGAACTCTAAACGAGTTACTCAAATTTGAACTCTTTCTGAGTTAATTCTTTATTGAAGCGAAAAGGGAGGAGGTTTATATACTTTTTACCCTCTTAATAAATACATTAATTTTAGACTACATTTACTAACTCTACTAAATTTCTATAGAACACCTCTGACTCACAATGACTACATTTTCTTCAATCGAAAGTCGAAGGGGCTTCCTACGCCTCGAGGCGTACTTGGGACGGTAAAAGGCTTCTTGGGCTTTTCGTTTGTGCCGGAGCCAAAATTCATGCGCCAGTACCATAATATTATCGTTACTAAAGACTAAGCTAATTACATTGTTTAACGAAAAGGGTGTAAACAAATATTGGATACGGAATGCCATATGCGAAACCGCGATAAATTACATGGCTTAGCGGACGAAATGGGAATAAACAAACATTGGCAGAAAAACCGCCACATGTAAGAACCGGTATGTGCTTATTATTTAAGGAAACAAACAAACACCAGCAACGAAATGTCATTAACACAATCCAGTTTGTGACCTTGGCATGCGCAGTTAGCATTAATGATGCCTGACGAATGACGAAATATACGTCATTGATGAATGACGAAACCATTCGTCAGGTAATTTCTGATTGACGAATTGACGATTGACGAAACCCCTGACGATTGACGAAACCTATGACGAATTGACGAAACCTATGACGAAATGACAAAACCTATGACGAAACCTATGACGAAATGACGAAACCTATGACGAATTGACGAAACCTATGACGAATTGACGAAACCTATGACGAATTGACGAAATCAATGAAGAAACCTGAAAAGTTATATCCATACAAAATAGAGCGTTTATAAAAAGTTAAGAAGTGTTTTAATAACGATAACGATAAGAGCTAAAAAAAAACGATGTTTTAAGGGATAATGCATAATTAATAACAGCGATAGAGAATCAATATAGGTTGCTAAGATAACCAGTGCATTATTATTATCGTGATTTTACTTATTTACGAAGGAAGAGACACGAAAATACTTGAAAACCAATGTTTAGATCGACTTGGTGCACTAATTAAAAATGACGGAAACGAAATTTTACAAATAATGAGCACCAATATATCGTTGTAGTCTCCAACACTAACACTCTTGCCATAAACTTCTATCTTTACGCGCTTTGTTTATTTACAAAATTTAATTTCCTTTTTTACGTGTTCGGAATCTATTTCGGGTTGATCCGGAATTGACGAAAATAAACGCGTGCACAAATTTTGACTATTCCGGATCAACCCGATTACCGGTATTTTCGACCGGTATTCCGGATCAACCCGACATAAATGACTACCGGTATTCCGGATCAACCCGACATATATTTGAACGTGCGAAAGAAGAAAAAAGAAAAAGCCAATGAAAGCTTATAATGAAATATCATTTTTTTGAAACATTAAGGTTTAGTGTATCTAAAGATCATTATATAGAAGCTTGTTGTTTAATTATTGGCTGAATCGGTTGCAATGTTTCATCAATTGTTAGAGGCTTCGTCAAGGTTTCGTCAATATGTCATAGGTTTCGTCAATTCGTCATAGGTTTCGTCAATTCGTCATAGGTTTCGTCAATCGTCGGGGGTTTCGTCAATCGTCAAGGTTTCGTCATGACGAAACCATGACGACGTCATTCGTCATCGCAAAAATAATTTCGTCAGGCATCATTAGTTAGCATGTGCTTGTCCCCAATTTACTACGTTAAATTGCTTGTTCTATTTGGGGCTAAGGTGATTCTACTATCTATGTTTCGTAATAGGAGAAATATTACGATGTAAACAAACGGAAAATCCCCTAAGGTACACAAAAAAAGAAAAGTCCAGTGACCGGAGCCCTTCACAACGTACTGTACTGTACGCTAAAATTTTTGCCGATCACTTGTTCCAGCCAATCAGATGCCAGAAAAGAACTATACGTACTGTACGCTAAAATTTTTCAGGTATCATATAAATGGCACATCACTATGCACGTTTATTTAAAATCGAATGAATAGTAATCTTATAATGCTGATTTATTAAGATGGTAAAACCTTCTTTGATTTAGTTTAAATGAATGCCTCAACTTGTAAATTTATTTAAGCTTAAAATCATTGAAACAGTTTATTCATTTAAGAAATACATAAATGGTTCAGAATTTTGTCACCACGCTAGTAATATAGACCCACGGCGTAATGCAATAGTTAAAGTAGGATTTTATAAAGAGTGAAAGTTATCCTATGCTTTAGGGCTTAAAACGATCATTACTTTATTTTCAGATTTTTATGTTTTTTAAAAAATTATCTAGAATGCTACACTTGGCACATACATCCAAGCATTCTTTATAAATTTCTTCCCTTTTTCTTTTATTGACTAAGTCAATTAGAATTTTTTTGGAAAATCTATTTTTTTTTTTTTGTACATTAAAATATATATATATATAGACCTATAAATTACGGATAATTAATCCCATTATTTATTAAAATATAAATTTTTTTCGTAATAAATAAATTATAATAAAAAAATTATCTAGCAAGTATGTGACATCAAGCAGCTTATGCAAACCAACTGTTCGAATTTGACTAATTATCAATTTTGGTGATCAAATTCTTTTTTTGCTATGTGCGTACGTACGTATATACGTCCATTGGTTTTTGGCAGTGATTATCTTTTTCATCAGTCTGATGGAACGAAAAAATAAAAAATAGATAATAATCGAAAAATAAATATATTGCCAAAAGTGCAGGAGTGCCAAAAAGTATAATGTTAATCTTCACTCTTTTTTGAAGTTTTTATGTCAATTTTTGTGTTGTACATAGATTTAAATACAAATTTTAGATAGAGATGAAACTACTGTATTTTACTATACCAGTTTTATTCAACGATGTCTTTAATGTACTGCAGACTACACGAAATGTACACACTTATGTGGTGTATTTGCTTTATGTAACCACTTAAAAATATTTTTAGTAAATTAGGCCTGACACTGGCCTGACCAATTTAATTCGATGGTTTACATTACATTCCTTTCACAAAGTGAGGAGGGGGGTAAAATAGATTGTCTATATAATTAAATTTAATGAAATGGTTTTCATTCGGAAAATATCGGCTTGACCTTGCTCGTCTTTTATGTTCATTCATTTTTTTTCGGAATTTTTCAGACTCCTAATAAATAATTATGCCCAGCATTATACATTCCGGTCAAAGTCATATGTATATATTCCAAATTTTTTTTTTTAATAAGATGGAGAGGGACAAGGGTGAAATAAAGGGTAATGTAAACCACCGAATTGAATTGGATCGACCTTAAGAAGTTAATGTAGAAATTGTATCCATATAAAAGTCACTCATGTTATCTATGCAAACGTTTCTCCGACTTCATAACTCCGATATTCGATAAGACAATTTGAATTTTGTTCATTTCACCAACAATCATTTTACTTACAAAGAATTCCGGTCATTGTTGTTAGGGCCATGTATAGAAGTAGAGTGCAATTTTTTAAAAAAAAACTTGAAATAATTGTTATTGAAAAAATTTATCGTTGTGAAATGATATGGAATCATTTATGTCCTGTTAATAAAATGGGGTTTCAGTGTTACGAATTTGGTGAAATGATATTTTAGAAAAATTGGATTTCGGGAAGTTAGACTGTAACCGTATGTAATGTGTTACATTGCATTGATGCAACAAGCAAATAATCTTATGCAAGCTATCCGTTGTTTATTGTTATGCATACGTATTTTGTTTATTACACCAAAAAAAAAACAAAAAAATAAGGAAAAATTTTAACTAAAGTTATCTAGTGATATGCAACGTACAGATTTTCAAGTGTTTGGCTGTTGGTAAAATATAAATTCTACGAGTTTTGTTGACCAAATTCGGGGGTCGATTTGATTTCAATATGTGATCGACATACTGCATAAGCTGCATCCTTGATTTCTATATATGAAAGGCCATCTAAGTGCATCAAAAAAGGTCAACCTGACTCTAGCCCTTTAAATTGGCAAAATGTTCTATCTTTGATATGATGATCGAGGGGTAATTGCAACATAAAATATTGTACGATTTCTGATCTTGAAATTTGATTTGTCAAAATCGTACAATATTTTGTGTTACTTACACCTTTCCCCTTCGCTCACTCAAGTAATCCATTTGGTAATTTACCATTCGAATTGTCTAATCAAGAAGATTCAAATGTTACCAAAATCATTCAAATCAAATTGCTAGATCAAAAGATATTGAAGATGGATCAAAATAGAAATTTGCAACATTATGAACTCGAACACGATTATACATATTATTTCCTATCATACATGTTATTTATTATCGCCATTTTGTGGCAGGTCAATTTTGACCTGAATCGAAAAAAGAAATGTGTTGCCAAACAAATGATTCTGTAATGAAGGTGTACTCCTTATTATGTTTTCACTACAACCATCGTCAAGATGATCTAGTTAACATTAAAGCCATTAATGCACGTTTAACCGAATTAATTGAAATTAGATCCATTTACGTTTTGTGTTATTCTTTGAAATTCTATTTATTCCTGTTATCTTTGTTGACAAATTAAAATAAATGATAAGTAAAATGCTTTGGCGTACCAACCATCTAAAAAATTTAGGATTTTGATAAATTTAGCAGGTTGCGATATCGCAGGTTAATATTTAAAAAAAATTAAAATGATTATTAGTTAGGGTTAGGGTCCGAACTAGTATTAATATTAGATTAGAGGGTGCATATATATGTGCAAAATTAAGTGCTAAAAACTTTTAATTAGAAGCCCAAGGCTAGTTTACATAATGAAATTTCAAGCTATTTAAAATTTTTGATTTTTTTTTGTAATTTTTCCTAATTTTTCGTTCGTTTTGTTACACAAGATCCTAAATTGGCCAATCATATTAACCTGCGATATAGCAACCTGCGATATTTAACAACCTCCAAAATTTATTATTGGAACTTTTGTAACGCCAGATCTGCACTGAATACAATAAAAAATTTTTGCAATTTTATATGAGAATTATATATATATATATATATATAAAAGCCTTTTCACCTTTTAAACCTTTTATAAAAGATTAAAGACTACGTTAATGATATAAACACATATCCACCGATTTGATTTGAAATTATCCAATCATGGTTAAGAATTATTTATCATTATTTATCATTAAAAATTTATTAAAAACGAGTTTTTAAAAAACGGCCTTTTAAACATACTTCGAATCCATAATAAAGTGTATAGAATATTTTAATATCAACATGGTTGATTATTAGCCGAAAGTAAGTTAAAAGGCTATTTTCCTGAAAATTTGCATCCGAATTTACCCCTACCCATTTAAACCAATCGTTCAATAACGAAACCAATCCTTCACTACCTGAAAATACCCGGACACTTCAACAACTAGTGACAGTGTTTTCTTTTACCGCTTAGCGTAACCGTATTTTTATTGCTCATTATCTCCTATAGAGGTCAAAAAAAAAAACATTTTTATTCGATGTTATCCTTCACGTCACTTAATGGCAAAGTTTGTGTAACATTATCGAAAAAAAGACCTTTAAAAATTAAATCAGTGAATATGAGTACAATTTGTTGCTCATAACGAGACATAGAAAATTAGTGTTCTCTGAAATTATAACCAAATTAGAAATATTGGGACCATTTAAACCTATTTATCCGGCAAACTTTTATGATCATAGATGTATTCCCTCTCGTTATTTTTTTCATGTGTTATTATGTAATAATGTTTATTCAAATAAAACTCAGCCGACAACTCCCTGCTAATCTTGATCATAAATTACCAGATAACACAAATACAGGCAAATTGTCGAATACAATTATTCGGCAATTTTTGCCCAGTAGTGTATACTTATCTGTTATATAAACATAAAAAAAAAGATATAAAGTCTAGCTTTTCCATTCACCTTTTTGCCAAAAAATTTTTAAAAAATGAGTCAATCTACAATCCAAATTGGCGCTCAATCACAAAATAATAATGGCCAACTACAAAGACCCCAGAATATTGGTTGGCAACAAAACGCTAATGCCCAACTTCAAAGACTTCAGAATACTGGTGAATTTATTGCCACTCAGCAACATACTGATCTAGTTAACGGTACATATCCATTCACTAAAGTACAAGATATAGAAAATCAAACACAACAGAGCACAAAGTTTTCAACAATGCTGCTTTCGGGGATTCCCTTCCCATAAACATAGCACGAATAAATAGTTCTTTCTCTTAATTAACGTTTTAGCTACTATTTTTTTTTTATTTTTTATTTTCTAAACTTTTGCATTCTAAATATAATTACCTCTAAGAATTTGTGTTAAAATATTTCTGAATTGCAAATTTATGTAACATTTTCAACTTTTTTTTATGATGTCAATCTAAGCACATAGATTAAAGAATATAGTTAGAACTATAAACCTTTTTCAAAGGTATTATATTAGAATATTTTTATATTGAACATTAAGTTATTCTAAAAGTTTTTCAACAATAATAATCAAAAAATATTAATAGAAAAAAACTTAGAATTTACCATCATTTCAAATAGGAGTTTTATAAAAACTTTTTAATAAAAAAAATAGAAAATATTTAGAAAAACATTAAAAACCTAGATGTTGGCTATATGAGATATAGTACCGGGTTGCATAATGCAGGGCTTGCGCATACTGAAAATATGTACACACAAGGTTGTGCTCCGGATGTACACGTGCCAGTTCGAATCGATTAAACATTTTCATAAATTTTTGTTTCTAATAAAAAATTGAATGATTATTCGGCCGTTTCAATGAGTTTGTGATGATGATCGTTTACGTAATAATGTATATATCTTTTTGTTGTGATAATGTGCATTGATATTATTTTTTTTATCTTTGCGCCCAGATAAGTTGGGTATTATATTACATTCAGTCCTATCTAAATGCACCCTCTATAAGTGTACACCCTCGCTAAATTCACACACAAGTTCTGGCCCAAATATTTACTTGACCTCTATAAATGCTTGTTAAATGTGGTCCCAAGGGCGTGCATTTAGAGAAGTTTAACTATATGATGTTGCGGATGATTTCGGAAAATTTTTAGAATAAACTCACCTCTTATCTTCCACCCCCGCTTTTGTGAGAAGAATGCAATGTAAACCACTGAATTAAATTGGTCTGGCTTAATAGAATTACACATCCGATATAACAGAGTTATCGTTAATATAATAGTTTGCTATATTTTAACAAAAAATTGGCAAAGAAATAATAAATACAATCGCACAGTTTTTTATCATATAATTTTTAATAATCACCGAATCAAAAAATTTCATCCTTAGGCCATGCAAACTAATAAAATTGGTTCTCATAACCCAGCCGGGTCAGTTTTTTTGAAAAGTTAAAAATTTTTGTTATAATAAAATTTTTTTTGAAAAAAAAATTTATAAAAATTTTTATATTAGAAAAATTTTTAAATATACCATTTTTTGCCGACCGGCCGGATCCTATTTGCTTGCCCCATGTTATGAGAACCAACTAATTTAATTTGCGTGGCCTTATAGCAAAATTGCGGTAATTCTACAACTTAAGGCCGTTTGAAGTTAATTTTTCGGTTAACATCAACCCCCCAGCTGAAGTATCCCCCACCTCCCCCAAAAACGAACAGCCAATCAAAGCGCTGGATGACTCTCGCCAGTCACCTGATTTATATCAACCAATGAAATTGGCCTTTTGTTTATTTTTATATGTTCGTTTCATATTGTCACAAATTTTCAATTTGTGACAGTGAAATTTCGATCTCTATCATTTTTCCCAAATAAGTAGTATTCTTGTAAAACCCGGTTTGGCCGGATACTCCCATGTGAATCTCTTACTTATTTTTATTAAATTGTAATAGCACGTCAACGTGCTAGCACGCTTGCGTGTTAAGGGGCGCAAGGTTCGAATATTCTCAGTAGCACGTTAAACGTGCTAGGCTTAGTTGTGATGGCACGTTAAACGTGCTAGGCTTAGTTGTGATAGCACGTAGCGTGTCAAACAGCACGTTAACGTGTCTACTAATTAATTCGAATGTATATAAACGAACCAATTCAGCTTCAATAAAGATATAGTCTTTCCATTAGTCAACCTTTGTTCAATATATAATGTATGCTCTCCAAAACCTTCTTTAAATAAAAATACATTCTTTTTATAATAAATGCCTAATAAATCATAAATATCCGCATCCCCTAAATTATTACCAAATTCATGCGACCTTCTAAAGTCAACCATCGGAGTTAAACTCGGCATGAAAGTACCAAGCTCTCCCATTACGATGGTTACAATATGTTGGTTTCATTTTACCCCCTCCCTAGTGATGTGCCATTTACATTATACCTGAAAAATTTTAGCATACAGTACGTACTGTACGTACTGTACGTATAGTTCTTTTCTGGCATCTGATTGGCTGAAACCAGTGATCGGCAACAATTTTATGTCAGTATATACCGTACAGTACGTATATACTGTACGCAGCACATCACTACCCCTCCCCCCTCCCGAGAGTCCTGGAAAAGTGATGTTAACCGAAGAATCAACTTCAAATGGCCTAAGCGTAGATCTTACTGAATTAAGTGACTCATCTCGACTCGTTATCACCCTTATCTACAACATTAAAAATAATCTAGTTAACCTGCGAAATACCTCTCGGAAATCGAGGCTAACGGAGCAGGGAGTCACGAGAGCACAGAGACACGGGACTGTGCAGTGGTATATCATAGTTGTTAGTATTTATACAAGAGAGAGGGTTTATGATTATAGTGTGATTTGGCAATTCGAAAGAGTGTGATGTAGTTTATAGAAACGATTAGAGTGTCCTTTATTTAATTAATATAATAGATCATGGCAAACATGCCTACAAAGTGGAGCGAATATCGCCCGTATATATAATAAAATATCTATTAATAAAAAGATATGGCATTTCTGCCATAAATGATCGATCTATCATTTATGCTATTTCTTCGATTTCTGCGATTTCTTCCGATATGCCATAAACGGCTGATCTGTCAGAAATGGCAGATCTGACATTTCGGGCGCAGCAACCTCGTGAACTATCGACAACCCGTGATTTCCAATACCAGGGGCCCAGATTAGCTTGGGTAACACCGTATTTTCTAGAAATAACGTTCAGGGATGTAATTCCAATTTAAGATTAATTCGGAGTTGTAACTAATAACACCTTATTATTTCGAGATTTTACACTAGTAGGATCTCAAAGATTAAAAGCTCCTCTGATCTTGACCAAACTTGGCTTGTATTGAGCTTTTTTATGAAAACGATTATTAACATTAGAAATTAATTTGTAATATGTAATCTGACATCAATTGAATAGAGGAAAATTTTTTTAAATAAGCTATATATTTACAAATTTATTTTGCTTTCAATTTTGTGAAATGGAAGTTTCTATTCATAAATTCGCTTGAAAGCACCTACTTATTTGAGTACGCCATTTTTGTGTAATTTTAATAGATTATTTTAAAATTGGACTATTTAACTATCTATATTAATGATCGAATATTAGCTTAGATTTCTAGACTCGACGATCACATAGACCGATAGACTAATTTTCTATTCGCTAATATTCCTAAAATTTTATAAGATGCATGCATATTTGTTTAATAGTTGATATGTGCGCCTTATTTTGCTAAAATGGAAATTATCTTATTCATGTGATTTGATACGATCTGCCGTTCTATATAGGAAAAGGTAATTTAAACTTTATAGTAAATTGATAATGAAGGATTGTTATAAGACTTATTTTTTTATCAAAACTTTTACAGATGTTCTGGGACAACTGAAAATTTCTGATGTCCGAATTCGATAAGTCAACAAGTTAGAATCAATAGGTAACTGGTTTCAGCCGAACTCAGAAACTTATAGAATTCGGTCATCAGAAATTTTCAGTTGCCCCAGAATTTATGGGAACAGCTGTAAGAACAAATATACGTAAAAATTTTTCTAGATGGTATTGTAACAAAATGATAACGCCTTGTATACATGTTTTACTCTACTGTAAATCTCCGGATACAAAACCATCCCAGAAATCAGTTTCCCCTCATTTTACTAAATGTTTTATTTATTTATTTTTTTTTTTACAAATTAATTTTTTTGTGAAATGTAAGAGACCCGAGACTTGTATCGGGCGATTTACGGTTTCTTTTATTACCTTCAAATTTAGTAATTAAACCATTAATAAATTTTTTATAATTGTTTTGACCTTTTAAATCAATAGCTACATGATAATATTTATTTATAATTAATGACACATAATTGCTATTTTTTTCTATTGTTGAATTTGTGTCTTATTTAAACCAATTTTGCAAAACATTTACATTTAAAATGGGATATTATGGCAATATTTCTAAAAACGCATCTTATAATGGGTGATTTAATCAAATTAAGCACATTTTATCAAATTTGTTAAATCATGAAATCTTTTAAATTTATAAACATATTCTATTTAAAGGACTTCTTAAATGAGTGCTGTGAAAGGATATATTGGATATATTTTACGGACTATTCATTGAATAACACAAAGAAAGTCCTCAGCATTTTATGAATTCGGTAAGGACGCATTAAAGGATTCAATTTCCGATGGGCTTTGTTTATCGTTAAATTTTGTAAATGGATATTGAATCTTATAATGTGATGTTTGTTTCATATGTTTGTTTCATTTTATCCATCTGAGAGTCCTAGAAAGTGATGTACCCGAGGAATCTACTTCGAACGGCTTATTCTGCGAAGTAATACTCGAAAATTGAGATTTCATATTTTTATTAACTATAGCTAGACCTTAAGTGTACGTTCCAAAAATGTACTCGCATAGGCTTTCTAAATTCAAGATGCTTTCACAAGAGCTTTATACATTTTTTCTCTAATGATGCATATTATTTTTAATTCGCGTTTCACTATAATTCTGGAGTAGTATTTCGGCCTAAAGTCAACCCATTTTATCTTTTAGCTTCGTCTCATCTGAAATCAAATTGAAAATAGTGAAAGTTCCAAAATATGGTGAATTTAAAGAATATAGCGTGCGTTATTTAAGATGCATACAAATGTTATTTTGAAATTTCTAAACAAAATCACAATATTGTTTCGTCATGATATAAACTAGCCTATCGCAATCTTGACAATTCCATGTTGCCAAATTTCATTTTGAAAAACTTAACTAAAATATAGTGTCCGAAAATTGTCTATTAGAAGTCTTAAATGACTTTTATTTATTTATTACTGAATGATTTAGGGACTGATCCGCCAAGAAAATATTTACAACATTATTAAATTACTATGCATTTTTTGTGGTTGTATAACAACGATTCATGCTGGAAAATTTTTATAAATTTTTAATATCAAATTGCATAAGGTTTTTCTTCAATGCATCCTACAGAATATATAGTAAACGATTTCTTATTATCCGGACAGCCAATATGTGTTGCCATTATTCTGTCAATGTCCATGGTCCGTATACAATGCCGGATAACAATGTATATAGACAGAAAGGATTTCATAGTATTCCCGCAAATTTTATAATAGGAACCTGTGGCACCAACGTTAAACTTTCTGTCAGCGTTCACATAGTACCTGACCTTAGAAATTCCGAAGAAATACAGTAATTATTGATTAAAAATACTCTACCATAAAGCTTTATAAAGCATGAGCCTAGTTAGCCATTCGATCTTGAGTAAATTATGGATATGTGTGTTGTGTTGTGTGTAACTTAGTTACACACAGCATGAGGGAAATTTATTTTGATTGGTTACATGACGATCATATGACGATCATCCGTCATTCAGAAATAGCCAATCAAATTATAATAGATTTACAAAAAATGCGACTTTTGAAGAAATATCGCTCATATGATACAATAACGACGCATCGAATTGACTTAACGTTGTTCATACTACAAGTTCTTAAGTATTTTTTATTGCGTTTGAAAACTTTGGATCGAATGGGATCGAATGTTTGGCCAAGTTTTCATAATACTAATTTTTCTCTTTTTTTTTACATTTACCAACCATTAACAGCATTAAGTGCCATTAAAAAAGCGTTGGATTTCTCTATTTTCACTTCTTCCGCTACATCGTCATCCTATTCAGATTCCTGTTCTTCTTTTTCTTGCTCTTGTTCTCGTTTTTCTTCGTTGGTAAGTGTGTTAGGTCCTTTTTTTAAATGCTTTATGAAACTTTCAACATTATAGTAAATGCCTTTCTTAAAATATTCTTTACAATGGCGGCAGCAATATTCCATTGTTGCATAACAGCTATAATGATAGCCGTGACCACAAACCAGGACTTCACCATCATTTAAAGGCTTATGGCAGTCTTCACACATGTTAGGTTTGGGTGGAAAATTTGAACTATATTCTTTAATTAGGGTTTATTGTAAGAAATATGGTTTTTTTTTTTAAAAAAAAAAAGTTATTTAGTTTATTTTTGTGATGTCAAATATTTTATTGATCTTATACGAATTTAATTATTCTACCTGTAGGTAAACATTTGGTGTCTACGACTTCGTTCATAGTAGCTAAATAGTATTTAGATTTTTTTTTTGATGGATTTTGCTTTTCCCACGATTTTTAAAAATTTCTTGTAAATGATTAAGAAGAAAAAGTCCAGTTTTTTAAGTTAAAAAATTCAATTGTGATGGTGTATAAGGATATCATTTTGTTTTAATAAAAGCATCCCGCAAGTTTTCATTATCTTGCATATCTAAATTGTAAATTTAGTTAGTGTTTTAAATAAATAAATTATTGAAATGCATACCAATTATATAAGCTTGTTTTATAATATTTTCTGCTATAAAATTTTTAGAAGTTTGTGCATGAATTTTGCTGTGAAAATTCTCGACATAGTATTCATTGAAATTTACTAATGAAAGTTTAAATGCTTCAAAAAATGGATGGTTAGTATCTTGCCAATAAAATATATCAGATAAAAATGAAAGTGGCACTTTGTTATAATTATGTCATTGCCATCGTAACATAAACATCCAAATTTGAAATATCATTTCCAAATATTTATTAAATGAGCCAGATCAAAAAAGAATGGCATATATTTCTAGCACAGCTGGAACCAAATTATCCAAGATATCAAAGACCATGCAGTATTCAATATCTTTGCAAATTGACCCAAATTTTGCCATAATTTTTCTTTAACTTTACACTACCCACCATGTGCTAACTCTTATAGTAAGTTAATTCGCCACAGTTTCAGGTTTTAGCAATTTTTTTTTTGGCTGAAAACAAAATGAAATAATTTTTTAAAAAAGAATAATGCACAATTACAGTTTGCTCTTTACTATTCAAGGAATCATGCAATGTAAAGGAATAAATGTACTGATTTCAGAAGGAATATTAAAAGAAGAATTATTTAAATTCATAATTGCTTTACAAATGAAAAGCTGGCCTGGCCAGTCTGCTACAATAGGTGCTACATGATTATCTAAATGCTGTGTATCCTTATTAATTTTTAATATCATTTGAAGTGCATTAATGTAATCATATATTGAATGTAAACTTTATTCTTAAAACCCAATTAGTTGAATATTTTTAGTAGATCATTCCTCCTTTCATTCATTTATTGCATCGTTATAAACATGAACTGTTAATAATTCAATTTTATTAAAATCAAATTTTAAATCTCAGATGCAATCCATTGTAATTTTTGTATTCCATATGAAATATCAAAAATTCTACTATACTTATATAATAACCTAAAACAAATATTGCTTGCATCAATATTCTGTAGATTGTGAATATTTATATTATTAAAAATAAGAGGAATTGGTGCACATAATTTTACGGGTTTGCAAATAAATGTTGCCAAATGTAAGGCTGTTGATAGTGTTGTTGCATTAGAATGTCTTTCTTCATGTATGTTATGATAGTTGTCTAGATTATAAACAAAAAAATATTATTTTAAAAAAAATTCATTTAATATATATATAACAATAACAATATAAATTATTAAATTATATAAAAATAATTACATTGTTTGTAAAAAATTTTTGAATATTTTGATAATGACCTTAAACAAGTTATTTTTTGTAATTATTGATTGTTTTACTACAAACTGTAACACCCAAATTATGTAATGTATCAATAGCAGCAGATGATATTCCAGATATAGAGAGATAAAAAACAACCTCTAATTCAAAACCTTTAACAAGCATATTTCATATATTAGCCATCATGTAACAAAAACTAACTACTGTTTTTTTTGCTTCTATTTTTTTGTATGCAGATCTTTTATTGGGAATTAAAGCCTTAACTATTTATTAAAAAACCTGTGCAAACAAGCATCAGCATTTTCTATCATTAATTGAAAGCAAATGGGGCTAAGTTCAATAAAACTAGATCTATTTTGTTGCAATTGATAAAGAACTTTCATTAGGATTTGAAACTGATTTGCAAATATAAGACCTTTTTTGGAAGAAAGCTTTTGGGTATTACAATATGCAACTGGTTTATCATTAACATTCATTTCTTTTATTTCAACCAGGGGTTTTTTTTGTTTGTATGATGATCGGGTTCTACTATATCTAAATAGTGACTATAGCATTTTCTTGCCCAATTTTTAGATCACTATATTGCTCTAATATTCCTTTATTTTGTGCATTATTATATGTATTAGAAGTAATTTTCCAAAAAAGAGTAAAATTTCTACTACAATTTTGTATAGAACAGGAACCTTTATTTTTTTCATAATAAAATAAGTTAGATGGCAAAAAAAATAACACGAGAGACAAGTAATAACAAAAGCACATAAGTACCCACAAAATTTTTTTTATTAAAAAAAAAGAATTATACTTTTTAGTAATAATGATTAGTACCATAAAACGTATTACCATATTTTTGTGTTTCGTTCTTCCATATTCTTGCAAATACCAGTAAAAAATGAAAATACCGCATCGGATGTCCTTAAAATGTACCCAGTACAAATCAAGGTACTTTATACGGTGTTTTGCGATTTAATGATATTGGCCAATCAGAATAAGCCATCGATCATTGACAATCCTCGTGATTACATCCAATCAAAATAAATTTCTCTCAAGCAGTTACACAAGGGTTCATATTTAAATCACATGGCTGAAGGCCACGTGACTACTCTTTACTAATAATTTAAACTTTTTTAAGTCGCTATTATTTTAATTTGTTCGTAGAACTTTATCTTAATTATCCTAACTTTTATTTTCTCTTTTTAAATATCAAGCAGCAATTCTAATGTTTTTTTTGTTGCAACAATGAAAAACAATTGGCAAAACTGCTTTACGATTGCATTCAGAAAATAGAAAATCAAAAGCTTTTTAACATGTAGAACCAATTCGATGAAATATTTTAATTTCTTTTTTTGAAATTTTTAAGCAACCTTACAAGGAAAAAAAAAATAGATTCAAATTTGAATTCAAGATTATAAGAGCTTTAAGACCCATTAATTCTTCGCCCAATTTAAAAATTTTCAAAATCTCCATTATGAAAATTTAAAAATACCAAATATAGTTTTCGCTAGCTATAAATATTTTAGAATAATCTAACTGAATGAAGTCTTCGCACGGTTATAATAACTTTAAAATCGTTTAACCAATATAGTCTTATCTCAACTAAAAAATTTTAAAATAACCTAATAAGTTTTTCACCAGCTATGAGAATTTTAAAATGTTTGACTGAAATATAGTATGAGGATCTTAAAAATGACCCAACAAAATAAAGTCTTCACTCTGCTATAAGAATTTGAAAAATTATCAACAAACCAAGCAGAATCTTCACCAACTATAAGCATTTTAAAAACAACCAATTATTAGAATTTTAAAACCGTCTGACTAAAATGTTAGTCTCATTTAACGAAAATAAAGTTACATTCAGTTTTATCTTTTATGAAACATAGTCATTCGCACGGGTATATTGAAAATATATACCATGCGAATAAGTTTTCAAAAAAAATGCAGGCTGTTACATAAGACCTGTACAACCAGGCGTACCAAAAAATTAATTGCAATTAATTTTACTATATGCGTATACAATTAGCAATTAATTAAAGATTATCAAAAACTAATTGAAACACAATTAATGATGAAATAATTGCAACTAATTGCAATTAAAATTTTCTTTCAATATATCGCGTAGAGCACTGTACACAGTATCTAATGTGACACAATTTTTTTGCATAATGAAAAAATAAAAACTACATCGACATGTATTAATAAGGTGATCGTACCTAATTCCGTGGATCATCCCTAATTCCGTGGATAACACATTCTAACCTTTTATAGCCTTGTTGTCAGCTAATATTTGTAATATACATATTAAAGTTTGTTACATACCATATATATATGTTCATAAGACTATTAGCGAACAAATTTTTTTTCTCACGACTCAACTTTACCTTAATTTTCAAAATTATTGTCGCACAATATTTAAAAACTAAACTTTTATTACATTAAAATTTTGACAAAACCGATAAAAAATAGAATTTTATAATTTTTTATTTATTTTTATTTTATTTTAAGTAGTAATGGAACTCAACAAAGATATTAAGCCTAAAAAACATGCAGTTTTTATTTGAGATACTTTATAAAACCTTTATTAAAAATTTTCTTCAATTTACTATGCAAATTTATATTAAATTAAAATTTACCTAAATCAGCTAGTCAACACGATCGTGTACAAATTTAAATTCCTTAAAAATTTTTTCTTGTTTTTGTTGTTTTTCGTGTTTTTTGTTGTGTTTACAACACACATTTTATTTTGCTTGTACCTGCACGAACATAATATGAATCAAGTAATATCGGCAAAAAAATTAACAAAAAAGAATACAAACTCCCGTCAAACTTCTATCCAAGTGGCTTTAAATTTTCTTGAAACACAAAAAAAACTAGTTCAGCTCTACCCTTAAGTATTCGTCAAGTTGCTTTGAATTATGGAGTTGCTGAACAAACACTACGTGATGCTATAGCTAAAGGTGCACCAAAACGTCCAGGTTCTTCTACGTTACTTATGCCTGAAGAAGAAAATGAATTAGTAAGGTATTGCTTAAATATGCAAAGTTTAGGGTTTGGACTGACTAAAGAGGCCGTTAATACGATAGTTGTATAAATGCTTGCTACAAAAAATAAAAAAATTTAACTAAAAATGGGCCTAGTAACAAATGGTGGAAATGATTTATGCGAATCATCCACAAATTTCTTTTCGTGTACCTCAAGAGCATACTCAAGCACGAGCTGCTAAGGCAAATCCAATTGTTATTGAAAATCATTTTGCAACACTTGAAAATCTTATTTGTGAAAACTGTCTTACACCTAACAGAATTTGGAACATAGATGAAAGCGGGTTTAATATCTCTGCACGGTTAGCAAAAGTAATAGCTCAAAAAGGCATTTGTCAAGTTCACAAAACTGCAGCTGGAAGCTCAAAAGAGCATATATCCGTTTGCCCTACTATTTCAGCAGCTGGAACGTATATCCCCCCATTACTTATTTATAAAGGCGTTAGAGTAATTGAAGGTTTATTAACAGGCGTATCAGTTCCACTAGGCACCGTCACTACATTTACCGATAACGGATATATGCATGAAGATATTTTTAGAATGTATATAGAGCACTTTAGTAATTCGATTCTCCCTACTCGCTCTGTCTTGCTTATGCTCGATGGAGCCACTAGCCATATAGATCTAACTAGTATTAAATATTGTCAAGAAAACAATATTCTTCTTTACGTATTGCTGTCAAATACTACCCATATACTTCAACCGTCTAAGATTCCTTTTAAAAAACTTAAATCCGAATACGATAAGGCACTGGATCATTATCGCATTAATAATAATCTTGGAGTAGTTACAAAATATTTATTTGCCCAAATTTTTGGTGAAGCATTTCATGAAACGTATACACCAAACACGATTAGACATGCATTCGCTGCAACTGGCATTTGGCCCCTGTATCCTAATATAATTAACCCTGATCATTTAACGCCTTCATTAGCAACATTTCAGCCAGTTATTTCTACTCCAAAACCAACTCATAAATGCAATACAAGAATTAATAAACTTACCCAGCTTGAAAATGAAAATAAAGAATTGCGCGAATATATTCAACGATTAGAGCATCCCGGGATGACTTCTTTGGCTTTGATTATGAAGTATCCACAACCACAACAACAATCTGTTGTGAAAAAACCCCAAGCCAGACCCAAGACATTCAAATTTGGGACTCTTGTAACTGCAGAATCGATTATAAAAGAACTGGAAGAAAAAGAAAACTTGAAACAAAAAAGGATTGAAGATGCTAAAGTAAGAAAAGAACAGTGGATTCTAAATAAGATGAAAAAGCAGAGTAAAAAATAATAGCAAAAGTAAAAAAAATATATTGTTGAAAGACAATATATTTTTAATTACCTTTTAAACCGTTGTTAAATAGCCCTACAAACTGTTAAAATAAATAAATAAAAATCGATTTTTTTTTATAAAATTAAAAAATCGCTTTATTAAATACGATTAAAACTCTATATAATAAACTGGATTTTTTTAAAGTAAAACGACTATTATATATTTAAATATTTGTTTATCATAAGGAATTTTTCGTAATCTAAATTTTTTGTGAAATGTAAATAAACCATTTTTAGTCGGAAAATCTATTTAATTCTAATAAAAAAAAAAAAATTTTTTTTATAAAATTTTTGACCGATATTCAAATGATTAGATCTATTTAGAATATCGGTCAAATTTTATAAAAATTTTAAAATATGTATAACGTAATACCACGAACCTGTTTTACTAATGAACTTTAATCTATTTATCGAATAAAAAATCAAGTTCATTATGTATCCACGGAATTAGACCCGTGGCTTTAAAATTCTCATAAATTATACGGGTTGTAACTTTTAATATTAAAAAAAATTTTTAGTATATAATATATAAAAAAATTTTACAATTAAATAATAAATTGATTGTATATTTTATATATTAAAATTTTACAAATAAATACAATCGTTTGACGAACTTTTATATGTGCCAAAAAAAAATCCACGGAATTAGGTATGATCACCTTATACATAATAGTATAAAGAATATTTTAAACAATTAATAATATTATCTGCTGTGGAAGAAACACCAAATTCAGTACATTGCTGGTAAATCAACTTGAAATGTTCATGCTTCGCATCTAAAAGATTCATTAAATTCGTATAGCCAGTTCCTTTTTTTTGGGTTATTGTCTGAGATCCGGGAGGACACAAGTTACATTGATGCTTTCCGTCATCTATAGGGCTAAACAAGGCCCCGACATAACACTTGTTTGAAACTTTTGCATTCATTGAATAATTGTAAAAATGAAAAAAATGAGTGCACTATTTTGACGTGCGTGTCTTTAAATATTGTAATTTTCTTTTGTTATGTAAATTTATTTAACTCGATTCATTATACATGTTTGACGCAATAAAATAATATAATCTTGACGTGCATGTTTTTAAAATTGTAATATTCTTGTGTTATATAAATTTATTTAACTCGATTCATTATTCAAGTTTGACGCAATAAATTATATAATCTTAGCGGCGAATATATGAAATGCAGACTAATTACATAAAAATTGAAATCGGCCAGGTTGGCTCTCCAAAGTGCTATTACACAATATAAAATTACAATCGACAAGTTATCGATATTGATATAGATAACTTGTCGATTATAATTTTATATTTTGTAACAGCATTTTGGAGGGCCGACTCTAAAAATAGCACCAATTGTCCCCGCGCCACCAATCAAATAATTGAGTTCGAAAAATTGCAATTAATTACCCCACAATCATTTATTCGGTAGGCGGCCTGCATACAACTATAACTTATACCGACAAATATGAAATTTCGCTACCAGTGGCTCTTATTCTTTTCAATTTTCATAATTTTCACTTATCCTTGTGCCTCAGTTCGTCAACATATTAAAGAAGGAAAATGTATAGAAATTTGTGGTTCCTACTAAATGCCCCATTAGCCAATTACACTTGCTTCAAAAGATGCATGGCGCTCGAAAAAGTTCCATATTTAGATAAAGATCATGATTCAGATAAAGACCATGATTCAGATAAAGATCATGATTCAGATCGAGGACAAGATTCAGAAAAAGATCAAGATTCAGATCAAGATTCCGATAAAGATTAGACATCATGAATAAAAACTCTATATTTTAGTATGAGTTGTTAAGTTATTAATCTTATATCAGTTCTTGCGGACTAGAATATAACAAAATAATGATTTTTTTGGAGTCGTTTCAAATAAAATTTGTAAATTATACCATTTCAATAAAGAATATGCGAATCTGAATTTATGTCTTAAAATATGAATTACCGTACTGTGCATAATAAATTGTTGCACAATGCAGTCGCGCTAAACTAGGAGGGGAAGTATGGGATTTGAATGCGAGCTTTGAAATTAAGTTGTGTTAGGCCTTTAAGCGCAGACATAATGTCATAACTTGCCATAACTTTACAGAAATTACATAATGCATTTTAATAAAATGCCGCGGTTGAAGCCGGAAATTGTAATGATTTTAATATGGAATTTTCCAAAATTTTTGGGTTATAGTTAGATTAGGGTTTATGGTTACTTTTAATAATAAAAGAATATAAGTGGATTTTTTTTTTTTAGGGTTTGTATTTTTAAATCGAGGTCTCTAATTTCCAGTTTCAGCCGCGAAAATAAAACTTCAAATAATTAATAAATAATATTAAATTGCTTGTAATAAATTTGCCAACATAATAGCCTATTAACAACTGTCGCTTAGTTAACAAATTGTTTATGTTTAATTTTACAATAATTTTTTGATTACCGGTAGAAATAAAAACCTTTTATCAAAAACGCATCTATGAGGTTTTACACCAAAGTACACCCAAATCTTCTATTAAGTAAATACACATTCAAATTCTGATCCAAATATATATTTGCAAAGTCATATGATAGTGTTAAGTAACAATTTAAATAGTATCGTTGTTAGCTATACAAATATAAAAAATTTGACTTCTTTAAATGAATGCCTCGTTGTTTAAGAATTCTTGTATTGCAGCTACTAATAATAGGCAAAAATCATCCAGGACGGCCATTAAAAAACGCTGTAATGTAATTAGGCAGTTGACCGGCATTAACTAAGGGTGCCTAAATTAATAGGTCGAAACTCAATATTTGCTAGTGGAAAATAAATTCAGTAAAATGAGCTCATTATCGTGGTGGAAAAATGATGGTCAAAGACCACATATTTTATTATAGAGTTGTGCTAGTTGACTAAATTTAATATCCGCATTTGCAATATAAATTTTTTGCAACTTGCCGCAAGGATTACCGTACCTCAGTTAATCGTATGATAGTACTTATGCACAATCTCTATAACTAACTAAACTAACTTGAGAACCACATTGAGAGAGGTGCTTAAGAACACCCTTAATTTGGCCGATGATTTTCAACAAACAATATTTTGTATAATTTGTTCAAATGCCATAATTCCAGCAAAGATTACTTAAAATGATTTTTATTGAAAGCTAAATTAAATAACTTTTTCCTGTAGAATTTAGTGTCTTTACGCTTCATTATGCTATACTGGATTAATATTTATGCAAAAGCGTAGATTATTATATTATTGTAATTTACAACAAATAGTTCCATGGTCTCTTACATTTCAAGGTCTTAACAATTGATAAGTACCCGGGGATTATTTAAATTAGCAAAATTGACGGTGAACGGGTACTTTAACAAGAGGTACTATTTGCCGCAAATCATGGTACTTCTGCTGCTTTCATGCATATGCATCGAATACATATGTTTCTGTATGACACAGTTATGCAAATACAATTATTTAAATTATACATCCAATCGGAGTATCATTTTGTGATTGAATTTGGGTCTAACCATACCGTGCATTTTTGTTTAACTGCATTCCTGATACATACAGTAACTATTGGTACTGTACTGCATGCATCTTTAAAATTTTTAATCGACTAAAATTAGTTTTTCATTTCAAAAAAAAAATTAATTTGAATACTTTTTATTTTAAATCTTTATTATTTTCTTTTTAAGCTGAAGACTCAATTTACTATGTTTATAATTTGTTCAAGCAACTGGAATTAATGGTTACACAGACTTTTTCTTTCAGAAAAACAGATTATCCAAGAATGTACAAAAAATGGTTTAATGGATAAAGATCGAAGCTTTTCGAATTTTACGTATAGCGATGCTATATACTTATGTACCTAATTAAATTCGTATTTAATAAAATATTATTTATTTATATGCTCTTAAATACTCGAATCTTGTACTATTTTACATGATTATATATGTACCAAAAATTGTACAGTTACAAGATCATATTCGCATAGAAGGTATTGATTTTTCATCGATTTGGAATATAAATAAACATATACGCACATTTAAAAACAAACCTACCTCAATTTTAATCCAATAATGCCAAATACATAAACTTTATCATTTATCTTATCATTTATCCTATCATTTATCTTATCACTAATCTTACGTCTCCTCTACAGATGCAATATCGGTGATGGCCGGTAGGACTTAAAATGTACAGTTAGTTATTTTGATGATCTGATTGACTAGTAAATGCGATCAGCAAAAAAATTTTGGCATTACAGGACGTGCAGTATATATTGAAGTACCGTATGTGGCATGCGACTCTGATAAACGAAATAAAATGGCCCATGAGCATGTGCTTATTTGTACGACGTTTCTCAATCAATCCATTAAAATAGTGATATAAAAAAAAAATGTGTTAAACTGATCTTGAAACACCTTTTTATTGACATGAATGAAATATTATTATTATTTAGCTAGCATAATGACTCGAGCCGATTTTATAATAAGAGATTGTTATGCAACATTAAGAAATCGCCAAATCCGAAAGTAACCATACTAATACAAGCAATTTTGATGTAACACCATTTATTTTGCAAGCCAGCTCGAAATTATCTCCTGAAAAATTTTTAATATGTTGGGCTTTAAAATTATGCATTAATTTATAGGGAGCTTATAACATTAGGTATAGTTTCACTCCGAATCTTCTTTATTGATCAAGAACTAAAAGTATTAAAATTCTAGCTTTTCACCTTTTATTTTTTTTTTTAAAAAAAAAAAATTTATTTTAGTTATGAGTCATTCAAACCAAGCTTAACTGCAAAATAATAATAATCAGCTACAAAGACCATCTAATATTCATGGTCGACTTCAACGAGTTCCAAATACACCCATACAGCCTCTAAGACCTCCAAACACTACAAATTTATCCATAGATGTTTTCAATGAAATTCAACAATATATTGACCTAGTTGAAGGTGTTAAAAGCTCCGATTTATTTAAAAGAATGCAAGGTGTAGAAAATATAACACTACAGGACGCCCAATTCCCAACTTCGCTGATTTTAGGTTATTCTTTCCCATAAATATAGCAGCAAAGCACATTTTTCTTTAGCCTGGCACTTTAAACGATGGAACAAGCATTATACATTTTATGTTTAAATATAAGGTTAACTTTATGAATATTAAATCAGATAAAATTTATTAATTGTGATTAACAGTATGGACTTTAATTGCGCCTAAAATTAATATGCTAACTCACGTTATAAAATTTCAATAATTTTAATAATTTTTTATTTTATGTATAGTACTAATTATCGGTACAAAATTTTTCTTTTTGTGATAAATTTTCAAATAGTTTTTATGTTACTATGAACCTTAAAAGGATTAAATAACGTTTAGATCACATAAATTCAAACTTTAGTTAGTTGGCTGGTTTGTTTTTATCATAGTTTTTCTTTTAGTCTTATTAAGTAAATAACCTATAATAATAATTTTGTTTTTTTATAAAAGAAATTAATACACATTTGAATTTTTAATTAGCAATATAAATACTAAATTTGTTATACATATCATTTTCTTATTATTTAGAATGAACATTTAACAACCAAGGTAATTTATTTATTTTGTTTTATGTTGGTCTGTAATAAGTTTTAACTTTAAATGATTCTGGAACTACAATAAACAAAATAGAGTTAGATGTTTGTATAAGAAATGAAACAAAGTAAAAACTGAATATGTAAACATTTAAATAAAAGTAAATATTGTAGGTCATGAAACCCAAAAAAAAAAGTAAAAAAAAAATAGATAAAAATTTAATAGCTGCCAAAAAAAAAAAAAAAGATCAAAAAATTTTTATAAGTGAATAAAAAAAGAGCAAGATGAAAACCAAAAAAAAACCAAAAAATATTTTTCAAAAAATTTCTCTAAGCTAGTTTTAGGTAGATTTCATTTTGAGACCAACTTCAAACTTGTATCTATTATAATTTTTATCAGGTTATTTTTGATGCAGTCGTCCGTTATTGATATCAACCCCATTAATATCAACCTAAGCTTTAAAATGAATTTAAATATAATAATATTCTCTCATATATATATGTTTCTTCATTATTTTCACTATCAACATAAATGAATATAAAACGATTCAAATAGTTGATATAAATGAGGGACGACTGTTCGGCGCTAAAAGATTTGATTTATAACTTTAAATTTTTACTCGGAATATATTGATAATCTGGGTAAAACATGGTTGCATTTTTAATAGGTTTCCATAAAAGCATGTTCAATAACTAATAGATTTAACTAAAAAAATTTGCTACGCCTACTATTTTGATAGACGAATTTTTTAAAATTTTGATTAAAGTCATTTCGTCAATCGTCCGATCAAATTAAATGAGGATTTTTTTTATTCGAATTCTATAGATTCGCAGAATTCGAATAAAAAATTTTATCCTAGGTTGTTACTGAGATACTTTAAATAAAATTAAAGAAAATTTTGTTATAGCTATTATTTAGGGTAGATTGAGGAATAGTTATCTCAGTGTTATTTTCGCTATAATCATATCACATGATTAACATTTGGCCTAAGTTAGGGTAAGTGTTAGTGTATAGATGCCAGTAACATTATAGTTCAGGCCGATATGTTAGCGCTAGTAAAACAAATGACGCCATTGAACAATTTCACGTAAACGATTATCACTAAATTAACTGTTCTTCAAGCGTCAAAATCGAAGATTTTTTGAAATAATGCGCAAGCTGCACAGCCTGCATGGGCCTGTATTATGGCTAATACGGGTAGTTAGCGAGAAATTTTAAAAATCATGATTACAGCAATATTTCTCCGATTACTTGAAAGATTCTGTACCAGGTTTGTTGGCCATTGTGGCACAGCAAAATTTTTTAAAGTTCATTAATGTTAGAGTTAGCTTTAGAATAAAGTTAGAGACTGAGTAGTTATAGTAAAACCACTCAAGGAAATTTTTAGTTAGAGCGCTAAAAATGATTTTTTGACAAAATGAATGAACTTTCCTGATTGTGTTATATTACCGATTTTCATGATTTTTTTTTTTAACTTTAAATGAAATATTCTCAATAAGGCAGTTTGAAAGTTAATTTTTCGGTTAACATTTCCCCTTTGATGCCTGGTAAAATGAACATACAAAAAAAGTAAAAATTAAAAATAATAAAAATACTGTATAACTACGAAATACACAATGGGGTGTGGTTTCGAATTTCGGCCTAAATTAAACTTAATTCAGGCCGAAATTCGAAATAACTCCCTATGCTTTATTTCGCGGTTATACGGCAAACATAAAATAAAAAAAATAATTTGAAAATAAAATAAAACAAAATAATTTAAAATAAAATAAAAAAATTAAAAATAATTTAAAATAAAATAAAATAATTTAAAAAACAAAAAATAATTTAAAATAAAATAAAATAAAATAATTTAAAATATAATAAAAAAATTAAAAATAATTTAAAAAAAAATAACAAAAAATAAAGCTAAAATTTTAGTTCCTATCTGGCTGTCCTCTTATATATGTTTATTTCAATTTGCGATGAAATGATTAAAGAAAAACTGCTGAAAAAGAGCTTCCGATGTGTTTTTTATTCGATTGTGAAGAGCAGAGACCAGTATTAATGAGCATGAAGAAATATTTAAATAAACATTTAACTTTTACGGAAATAACAATTACAAACCAATTATTCGAATCGATATTTTTTTAAATTAATTTTTAAGCAATCCGATTAGTGATTTATTTCATTCAATGAAGGACAAAATTTGCATTCGGCCAATAGGAATAGTCAGCCCAAAATTCTGATCTGTTGCAGATCTCACACTAGATCACAAGAATTTTGGCTCTAAAAATTGTATGTACGAAGTTCTTTTTCTCGGATGAATACATTACACATTTATTTATTATTTATTTATTTATTTATTAATTTTTATTTATTTTTGATTTATTATTTATTTATATATTTATTATTTATTAATTTTGCTCCTCTCGTTTATAAGAGGAATCTAATGTTAACTGCTGAATCAAATTTATCTGACCTAATTAGCAACTCAACTAGAATCTCTAGGCTAAATTTAACTTGAAGTCAATTCGTTATAATAGATTTACTACATTAAAAATGGTTTGTTCATTTTGTATGCTCGTTTCATTTGCCCCCCTCCCTTCCCTCTTCCGAGAGTCCTGTAAAGTGATATTAACCGAAAAAAGATAACTTCAAACGGCCTAATTACTAGATCAAGCACAACACAGCTTTTTTATTTCAATTCTACAATCTTGTAGAATTAAAATAAAAATTTTTATTAAGTTTAATCTAGTGTTATAAATCGAAAGTTGAAAAAAAAATCGATTGATTAATTTATTGAGAACTAATCAATTTATCATTAGTTGCGACCAATCGATTAATTGATTAATCGATTAGCTATAATCTATCATCTGATTGATTAATCAATTAATCAAAACTTATCAATTAATCGATTATTAGTTTAGTTCAACTAGTTTTCAACAAAAAAATATTAACCAATATCGATTGAAAAATTTTAATGATTTGTAACACAAGTTTAATCTCATAGTTGATAAGAAACCTTTGTTAGAAGAAATAAAAATTTCAAATTTTTAAAAAGGATCGTTCATTTTGTTTATATAGTACAGCCAATGAAAATACTGGGGTTCACTTAATCAAATCAGATCACTATCAATTATCATAATAATATCGGGGGTAGCTATTATGTAACAATAATAAAGATATAGAAATAGTAATACAACAACAATAATGTTCTGCGCCATTTCACAATTTAGATCGATTTCAAATTGGCCCTAAGTCATTCTTAAATTTTAAAACGACATACGCATACCCTATTGTTCCAAAATAGTGATTTGAACCGGTTGGGCTATAAACAGCTAACCGACCCGGACCGAATAAATTTCGGGTAGCCCACTGAAGAAAATTTTATTGGCTCAAATCATTATTCCAAAATTTCAGTCGGAATTTTTTTTGATTTACTGTAAGTTAATAGATTGATGTTCACATCTAAAGCCACGCAAATTTAACAAAATATGGAATGTAAATTTTTTTTTTTTTTACCGGAACAATTACTAACTTCAGAAAATTAAAATTACTATCGGGAAAAAAATTAAATTAAAAATTAAATAAAATTAAATAAAAAAAATTTGGTCGGCGGGTTATGCAAAATGAAAAATTAACTTTGTGTGCCCTAAAAACGAAAGTATAATCAGCTATTAAATTTTTTGAATATGTGAATAATGAATTCGCATAAACTAAATTTTTTTTTTTAGGTGGCAGT
The DNA here is from genome assembly GCA_003550325.1 of Gigaspora rosea. Taxonomy (NCBI): domain Eukaryota; kingdom Fungi; phylum Glomeromycota; class Glomeromycetes; order Diversisporales; family Gigasporaceae; genus Gigaspora; species Gigaspora rosea. The sequence continues at coordinate 36,282 of QKWP01000188.1, read as the reverse complement.
TCCAATGCTAATTTTACTCCTAATTCTATAAATGGGTCAAAATTAACTTTTAGGAAAAGTTATCGAGGAAATAAAATATCCACCAAAAATTTAATAGATTATAAAAATATATAGACATGTTTGCAAAAAAGGAGATTCAAATATCCATGTATGTACTGTACGTACTTTGCATACGTTACTTAACTGTTATCACAATTAGTACATACTGCAACAGGTATTCGATATTAAATTCGTTTATTAGTAAACTCAAGATACTAGCATAGAGTAATATAAGTATGAATGAAATTTAAGACAGAGACACAAAAAAAAAATAAATACAATATCGTTGGGAACTTCGAGTTAATGATATTTTTAATTGTGATATAACTAATGTTTTTATATGCAGTATCTTGATAAAAGTACATTGATTATTCAACATCGTTTTATATGAACATTTGCTTTACTAAGTATCTTTCGCTTCTCATCATTCTCCAAATTAATGCATAAAAGCGGAAACGTACAAATTTGCACAACCGCATCTTGACAATGACCGGGATCAAATCCACCTTCCATGAGATCGGGATTCACTCGATCATTATAATCAAACCAGACCGGCGGACCAGCCATTTGTTCTTGAACTTTCAATCTGAAAAAGAATATTTTAATAATATCACGAGCAAGTTTTGTGGCAGTGTCATCGAAACTCTTCATTATTGTAGGTTCTATTACAACTCGAAACATGTTCACCATATGTATTAACACTTCTTGGATACGACTAATAAATGGATGATCAGTAGTGCCTTCAGGCGATACAATTGGATTGAACCCACGATTGTCTAAAACACTATAAATTAGTTGTCTAAGTTTTATTGGTAAGATTGAAGTAACATTATCACTTCCTTCGCGAGATTTGGCGAAAAGACCCATCAAATTTAACAGAGTATCCGTGTTTCGAACAATCTGTGCTTCAAGTTCTGAATATACTAAATGGCCTGGGTTTGAAAAACAATCTTCAATATATTTAATCGCTGATTCCAGAATATATCTTTGTATAGCAGCTTGAAGTAATGATTTGTAATGCTCATCATTTATAAAGATTGTACATTTATATTGCTTTAAAAGATTGTCTGCTCTATTTTTAATAATATCAAAATCTTTAGCGGGCCTAACGACAGAGAAATTTTCAAGATTCTCTTTCAAAACCTTGATATCTTCTTTAAGTTGACAGACGTTGTTGAGATCGTTATCGCCTAATCCAACACTTATTGCCTTACCTAATTTTGATGCCTCAAGTGTCAAGCGTTTAATAGTTATTTTATTGCTTTCGACTTGATTTTCGAGTTCCTTGTTTCGATGTTGGATTCCTTCTAATTGTTTTTCTAGCTCCTTATTCTTAAACAACAACATATTAACAATCTCTTGTTCAGTAGACATTTTTGTCTCCATTTTATTATTTTCCATTTAATGTTCGAGTTCTTGTTTTATTGTAAAAATTTTTGTTACAGAAAGCTTATTCACTAATACAGTGACTATAAAAGGTGGATAGGATATAGTTAGTTTACTTTGATTAGAATTATAGAATCATAATATCACAACAAAAAGTTCGTTACAAAACTTACGTGCTATTCTATTAACACGTAGTATGTATTTAAAGTTGAATTTGTTTTATTAGTGCTTTTAAAAAATGTGTCTGCAAAGCGAAAGCCTGGAATTTTTGATTTATAAAAATTTCACTTCAGAAGCTGACTTATAAACAATTCTCAGGTTTTTGTAGGTAATAATATAGGCAATAATTAAATATTTTTTTGTCCATACGTATTATTACTAATTATTGCTTATGACGAATGATTAAATTGAATTTGGCATACATCATGGTTCTTTTACTTATCATTACTTATTACGCAAAATATTAGAGAATTAATTAAGAAAAAAGTATGTAACTAACTTTGCACATCTCTAGGTTTTTGCTTTTGCGCCACTCGAATCATAAATAGATGACAACTGAATTACGTACGATATTGTTATGCAGGAGACTATTTGACAGTTAAGACGTAACTCTAATCAATTTTAATGTGTTGATTGGATCGATTACGAAAAATGATGATATAATAGACAAAATGTTGTAATAATTACAAATTTGAATTCACGGGATGATAATTTAATTTAACATTTATATAGAAACTGCCATGTCATACTTGACTGGATATTAAGTAAGTTCAATCTAAAGATGCCTGACGAAACTATTTGCCTTGAAGCCCCTATGTTTCGTTAATGACAAAATGACGAAACTGCATGGTTTGTCAGGTCACGTGAATTTCATTAGGCATTATTAGTTCAATCGTATGCATTGCATTAGTAATTCATAAAGGACCAACTTTGAATTATTTTTTGATTCATAATGTTTAATTATTCTCGCTCGGATCAGTTTATTGAAAACACATAATGGGAGTAGTGCCTCGCTGCAGCTCATGTCCCATCAATTTACAAATTTATAATTGACATGTTATTCTCTATACCACACAGGTTAATCGGCCTATACCACACAGGTTTCACGGCCTATACTACACAGTTTTCACGGCCTATACCACACAGGTTTGACGGCCTACACCACACAGGTTTGTTGTCCTATACCACACAGGTTTTACGGCCTATACCACACAGGTTTGACGGCCTTACCTCTACTCTTACTACACCTGACTTATGCAGATCATCTGGCGAAACCTAGAGAGAATCGGTACCTGCATATTACGCTTAACCGAAAGTTTATTATTTTCTTTTCTCTCTTTTTTTTTTTTTTTGGAGGGACCGGGTGGGACCACTCTGCGAAAGAGCCAGACTAAAGTCAGGCAGCGAAAGAAAAAGCACTTAATTTTCCACAAACTTTCGTTTTACCCTTAAATATCCTTAAATTTCCGTTTTACTCTTAAATATCCTTAAATTTCCGTTTTACCCTTAAATATCCTTAAATTTCCGTTTACCCTTAAATATCCTTAAATTTCCGTTTTACCAATTTAGTATCACTATGAACTTACCCTTTACCTTAATTTTACCACGCTTCACAATAATGCTTTACCTTATTATTCCATTAGACATTTTACATGTGATGATCCTCGCGATAATAACCTTAGCATGACTATCGTCATGCATCAGGTTATTTCACGTATCGATAATTTTTTTATTCAAAACGCATAATGATCACATTATGACATTAATCAGTAAAATTTTATAGATTACCAGATAAAGATTTCGGATTATCAAAAAATGTCATAATACTGCAATTCAAACATATGATATTCATGATGAATGATGTTAAATCATAGTAACCAATCAAAACCGTTTAAATGAATTAAATGGGAGCTAGTGATACGGGCTGATCCCAAACGTTTGGACCGATCCGGCCGACAAAATTACTCGGGCCGGTCGATTAGGCCGATCATATTGTCAGCCGCAGGAATGTACATCGGAATCACGCGGTGGGCGCAGCATCGATTCAACGGTTATGTTGAACTTTTATCAAAAATAGGTTTCCCTGTAGTATACGTTGCATCCTTGTATTCTTGTAAATAGAGTATCGATTACATAATATGTATCGGTGATATCAATGTATCGGTGGGATATCATGTATCGATGGTATATCATGTATACCATGTTTATGTTATCCTAAGTAATTAAAAGTATATAATAAAGGCTTTGCGCCCGAAGAAATATTATCGAATTGTTCGTCATAATTAATAAACCGATTTTTCTATTAACTTCACATTCATTAAATAAACTAAGTAATTTACTACTAAGCCCCTATAACAAATTGCAGCACGAATGAAACTGCAATACACGAAAAAGTTTGGTTATGGAACCACACGAACCTGGACGTAAATCTATACGAGACAATGTATGGTATTAGAAAACGTCACAACATGTAATAAGGCACAGATTTCGTGTAACAGTGCACGTACTAACATGCAATTTTTTTATGTGTTTTTTGTGCATTTCTCATGCATATTTACATGCAGGTAACATATAGCATATATCCATACATATACACATAATAATATATATCCATATATACATTTATATGCAATATTTTATTAACTAAATTTTGTAATTTATCAATCAAATTTGACTTTTACTAAAATGCACCTATGGGTTTTTACATCTATGTATATATTATTCCAAAAACTGGCTAATTAATTGTGCAAGTTGTTCTAAGTAAAAATGCTTTAAGCCCCTAAAACCCTTAACAATAACCCTAATAACTAATGCTAACATGTAAATTTTGTGTCAAAAATTGTTATATTCAAACCTTAGAAAAATCTAAAAAACATAATAAAACATATGATAGGTGCAAAAACCACCATAGGTGCGTTTTATAATAAATAATAAATTTTATATTTTATTAACTAAATTTTATTATTTATAATTAAGTTCTATAATACAAATACCGCATTTACCTGACATGTATACCCACTGTGGGCTATACCCTGCAGCAATTTAGAATGCCAAATTTTGATTTATACTCTGGTATATAAATATGAGGATATTCTACTTATATACAGTGGCTTACCATATTATTGTGGACACTTTTTAAAAATTTATACAGAGCTAAATATGTAAGATATTAAGCTAGAATTAAATTATAAATTCTTTAAATCTATACCGTTTAAATAAAAAAAAGTTTAAAAAATTTTATAGTACAGTGTTTAAAATAATTAAATTTAAGTAAAATTTTAAATTTTTATGTTTGACTGGTTTTTATTGTTATACAAAATTAATTAAAAAAATAGGCGAATCTATTTGTAACCGTGGTTACAGTTCTGAGCCAATCAAATTGCTAGATTAGGTATAACAAAAAAACTTGAAAAATTACAAATCACAATAACTTCAAATTGTGCCTATGAAACCAATATTTTTTTCTAACTAAAAATGCTTCTTAAGATGTTTTATTATATAATAAACCTATCACTAACTCTAAAACTAACCCTAACCCTAATCGGGTTACTGTCACTACTAGTGACAAGCACATTTTTTCTAAAAAAATACCTGCATAGTAAAAATTAATTTTTTATTAAGCTAATTGAATTCAAAAATAAGCAAAATTATTCAGCATAACATATTTATATAATCCCAAAATTTTTCAAAATTTTATAAAAATTTAAGACAGTTATTATTTCTATATATAAAATTGCAATTTTTAATTCAAAATTATATCAATTACCAAATATAGAGGATGACTAAAGCCAGGTACGTTTATATTTTTTTGATTATTTAATTAAAATTAGGGTAAGGGTTAGTTAGGGGTTAGGGTTAGGGCTTGACTTATAAGTAAAATTGTCTTCCCGACATTTTTTATTAATGTTCCTATACAGGTTTAGACACTCGTTTTTTTGTATTTTCAGCGTTTTTCACTTTTTTTCTTTGTTTTTGTCTCGTCAGGCTGATCTGTAAAGATCAAATTTTACGATTTGATTGGCTTTATATCACGTGAATGCACCTTGCTTTAGACGACCCCCAAATATAGTAATTTATTACTATATATAGTAATTAACTAAATTTTTTTGAAAAATTATAAAATTTTAAAAATATGTGCAATTTGTTATAACAAATAATTTTATTTAAAAAAATTGCTAGTTTATTAATAAAAAGTTTAAGTTATCTATTACTATATTTAGAATTTTAGTTTATTATAAAAACTATATTAAAATTTAGAAAACCAGTCAAATATAAAAATTAAAAATTTACTTAAACTTAATTATTTTAAAAACTGTAACATAAAATTTTTAAAAATTTTTTATTTAAAAGGTATAGATTTAAAGAATATATAATTTAATTTTTAGCTTGATACCTTATATATTTAGCTCTGTATAAATTTTTAAAATATATAGTAAGCCACTTACCCGGCATATAATAGTAAAATAGATTAAAATTATAGAAAAATTCATACTATATACTCCCTATACATATACCCCAGGTACTAAAATGGGCTAGAAAATACCACAGGTATATATGGCAAATAAATATGGTACTTTAATTTAATAATTTACATGCTGAATAAGAAATAATTCTAATTACTAAACTATTAATTTAAAAATAGCCCAGCAACTAATAATATCGAAAAAACAAAGTAAAGCAATAGTACCAAAATGAAAGGTTCAAAATAAAAATTCAAAATGGCTACTCTAGCAATAACTCCAATAGTAACAACTCCAATTGCAGCAACTCCAATAACAGTAACTCAAGAGAAATATTAAAATGCAATAATATAATATGGGCCAGTGCAAAAATGTAGATATATGAAAATTGTTACCTAAAATGATTAATAATAGACAGTTGGACGATCACGCTATATGGAGATAAAATTTGCAAAAAAGGTAAGTATAATCGATAAACTTTATTTAAGGTTATTTTTTTTTATCAAAATGGATAACTTGAAACAAGCACAAACTTTAATAAATGTAGGAAGATTATTAGTACTCACCAATACTTTTTAGGTTGTTGACAAGGCCAGAAGCAATGAGAAGACATGCTGCTACGCAAGCTTGTTGTCACAGTGTTTTACACAAGTAATTGCCAAGTGGAACAATAATGAAAATAAAGAATTAACAGAATGTAAGACATCTGGTCACCCCAAAAAAGAAGCCAATCTAAATGTTGCAGAAGTTATAGTAACATAGTTATATCTGCGAACACCTTTGGCACTTTTCTTTTTGCACCTGTTTTACGAAAGAAACTTAAAGAAGAAGGTCATTACAAGATAATAAATATGGGCACAATTTGTTTTACACTCTAGACTACTATGAGCTTCAACTGAGCAAAGGGATTTAGACCATTGCAAAACAAGAAGTTGCAAAGATTAGTTCGCACCCAAACCTGCTTTCTATTCAAAACAAATTATTTGAAGCACTTACTGAAAAGGTTAGCTCTAAAACCATTATGGTTCTTTGGCAAAAATCACTTACCAGGGCAAAGGAATATAAAAAATACGATGAATACGTTATGTTGGTTGAAATTGATAATGAAGATCTTGAAATCGAGAAAATTGTTTCCTAATAAAAATTTTTTTTCAATATAAAATTTTAATAAAAATTATATTAAAATAAACTTAAAAACCAAAGCAATAAATTAAAATTTTAAATACTTTATATTAACTTTTTTAAAAAAAATTTTTATCAATACTGTATCAGTGTATCTACATTTTTGTACTAGCCTATAATAAAAAAACAATACCATGATACCTCCAAAAAATGATGAAAATATACACATAAATGATAGTGATTCCAAAAGAGCAACTTTCAAGTAAATAACTCCAAAGGATAACTTCAAAAACAATAAATATTAAAAAAAATTGTATAAAAATTAATAAGTTGTAAAAAAAAATTTTATAAAAAAATAAAAAATAATAAAAATTTTAAGTTTAAACAAAAAAAAGTATTTATTTACTTACAAATCAAATGTAATTTGTACACAATATGCACAGAAATTATTATTGCTAAGTAGAAAAAAAAAACAAAAAAACAACAAAGTAAATATTTATTTAAAGCTTTATGTGCATCAATGCACAGAGATTAAAATCATTAAGAATCTTAATGATCATCGCATCAATACATGAAATTATGATTGTTAAAGATCTTAATAACCATTATCTTAGTACATAGAATTATGTTCATTAAGAATCTTAACTATGCACGTCAGTACAAAATTTTGATTGTTAAGAATTTTAATGATTGTGCACATCAATGCACGAAAATTGTGATTATTAAGAAAATTATGATTGTTAATAAACTTAACGATTGTGCACATTGTAAGGATATAGAATGTTTCTACTGAAAAGAAATAACTATAACTAACTACTTTTCTTTTCTAAACTACTAATACTATATATCCACAAGACTTAAATTCTAATGATAGTAGGTGCAAAAGAGGCATTGATTGTCACAGATCATAATTTAAAATGAAATCTACATTCTATACTTAACCTGCTAGCCTTCTAAAACCCATTAATACTTGTTTATTATAATTTTTTAAAACTAACCCTAACCCTAAACCCTAACCCTAAAAAATGTACCCAAAAAAATTTAGTTTTCGAGATTTTATACTATTATTTCATTTTAATTTGGATTTCATTATGATCTGTCACATTGATTGACTTTGTCTGAGAGTTAGGGCTTAAAGTCTTGCTGCAGTAATTCCAAAATCAAATAAGTATCGCTCTTATATATTTTCCGGTATTACTTTCTTTACTTTTAATTAGGTAGTAATTAATATCTTTTGCTTTTCCTTAGATTGCAATGGTTGATTGTAATCGTGGACTTGGTCTATGGTGTTACAGGACAAGACAATTGGGTTGCTAATTGGGAATGACATAATTTCTGATCTGGTTTGAGGATGATCCATGTGTTGGTGGTATACATATTGGCAAAATCCCAAATTACTATAGTTTGGGATTTGTTCGCGCCCAAAACATCCCAAATTAATTTCTTAAAGACTTTATTAATAAGCTTTCTTTAAACAAATAGTAGTTATTCTTATTGTTATAGATAATATATTTGCAAAATTTTAAGACTACTTTTTTGATTTAATCTTTTACAAATAGCAATTGTTTTTTTGAATTTGGGATTTGTCCGTGTTTTGCTAGCAAGTATAGTTGGTGGTGTATGGGAATTAATTAGCAGGGTAGTTAATTGTACGATAAATAAGGTAATAAATAATCTAATCAATTCAGGTTTTATATAAATTGCTTTTGTCGATTACTAAGCCTTTTATTCTTTTATGTTTTTAGTTGACGAAATCGGCTTTATGATATTCTCGAAGTTACAATTAATATGAAAGGGATTTTTGGGTTATGAAATGTCAAAGTTTCAAAGGGAAGTTGTCTTAGCTTTGGTTACTTTCAAAGGAAATTTCAAGGGAAACAACTACTAACACTTCTACTCTTATTTCGAAGGTTAATCTTGAACTCCACACTTGAGTTAGCTTTATTTGGATGAAAAGAGGTCATGTATTTATAATTTTACATCACTGCGTCTTTCACAATATTGCTACGAAATTTTCAAGTACTACAGTAACTAGTTTTTCTAAACAATTATATTTGATATCTTTGATATCTTTAATATTACTGATATCTTTACTATCCTAAAGATTTCTATTATACTTTACTTGATATCTTTAAGATACTTGATATATTCGACATACTTAATTTCTTTGGGATCTTTAAGATACTAACTATCTCAGATCGTCGAATCAAGTTTAGGGCAGGTAAGGATGTACTATATCTCTAGGGCTTATAGTATTATATACTAATCTCAAGGGGTCCTATACTGTAAACATAAATAATAGTATAACGAAGGAAGGCCATATATATTTACATATAAAAAGAAAACTATAACGAGTATTTCAAGGGGCCGGGTACCCTGACGCTTCTCACAACGTCCAGTGCACGAAAATTATGATCGTTAAGAACCTGCACGGAAATTATGTGATCATTAAGATTAATACACGTCTATATATGGATATAATACTATGCAAGATAGTGCACGGATTTCAAGTTTTCGTCAATTCACGTCGTCGATTATTAATTATTATGCAATTGTAAATTTGTATTAATTTTTTGGATATCAGTTCCGCGCAGTTTCCGTGCAATGATTATGAAACCTGTGCTTATCCGCATACAATTTCGTATTTATGCATGCATTTCCGTGTATCAAGGTTTCATAGGGGCAGTAAAGAAAAAATTATATAATTAAATCAGAAATTATGCATTTTATTGTAGTTCTAGCTTCAATCGAACTTTTTAATCTCAGAGCCAATGTTTAAAATGGTGTTTAAAATGTATTAAGAAACATAAAAAACTTGTTTTTTTCAGTTTTAATTACCAGCAGAATTGCATCAAGATACAAAATATTAAACTTTGTGAGAAGATTTTTAAGCAATATTGCGAGCATAATTACATCAATATTATAATATCAAATTCTGCGAGAAGCTTTTTAGAGGAATTACGAACGGAATTGCAACAATATCACAAGTATTAAACTCTGTAGTTTGCTAGATGTGCACAGATCGTGGCGGAAGATGTGATAACTATATGTGAGGAATAGGAATAATGTAGTAATAGTGTGCAAAAGGGTTGATCTCTGTGCAATAGAAAAAGATAAAAATAAGGAACGGTTCGTGTAATTAGTAGAAAATTCTCTGCACGGAAGAGACGGAATAGAGAGGGGTCTTGTTTCAGCAAGACCATATTCGAGTTGTGTATAATTAACATATGGCATATCAGGAAAGTTTTTTGAATTGTTAAATGTCAATTATTATCAATATAGTAGAAATCGATAGTTTTCAATTATCGATTTCTGTCGACAGGGGTGTTACTAATCGGCTTCTATCTATATCAATTTCTATCGACAGGGGTGTTGCCTAATCGATTTTTATTTATATATTGATTTCTATCAATAAGCACTATAACGATAAATAATTTATTAATAATCATCATTAAACAATTAGTTAACATTATCGATTACTATTGATATGGATGCTTAGCGATTATAAATACTATCATTGGATATCGATAAATAATTTATCGATAATAATTATAATCACTACCAAAACTCGAGTCATTTACAAGCACAATCGTCGTAAATCACCGGGTAACACCGTCAATTGTATGCTACGCAGCCAATAACTTGTTTATCGGGCAGCGAATTTAATATGTGTCATTTCTGGGTCCCGAAGGGACCCAGAAATGGCACATATTAAATTCACAGCCAGATAATGAAATTATTTTACAAATAATTTCCGTTATCCGACAAACTCATATGATCATGAAATTATTTCTTCTTGTTATTTTTTCATGTGTTATGATGTAAACATGTTTATTTAAATTAAAACTCAGCAAACAACTCCCTACCAACCATGATCATAAATTGCCGGATAACACCAATATTGGCAAATTGTCGAATACAGTAATTTGACAAATGATTGGCTACACATGCCGCAGCGCGGCACGTTATCATTTGCCAAATTACCGTTATTCTACAATTTTTGCCCAATATTGTATACTTATTGGCAGCTTAGCATCCAATAACTATATATTATTAGTAGCATTATCAATATTTTTAATAGGGATGGTAATAAACACCGCCACCGATTGTTATCAATTAAATTTATCGATAATAACAGACTATCATTATTTATCAGTTTAGAAAATTTTCTGATCTGTGACGCTACGCAGTGTTAGCTCCAAGTAATTTAGATATTAAAGTTATTATTTCGCTAGAATTTTGTATAAATTAATGTGGCGGCTTATGCTGAGATGGCTTATGCTGAGATCTGGGGTCTCTATTTAAATCTATAATACCTACTAAAATCCACATATACTCTTTTATTAATAACCCTAACCCTAAACCCTAACTAAACTATAAAAACAAACACCCCTGAAAAATCCTTCTAAAATTTTATAATTTCATAATAAAATAACTTAAATTCTCAGCATAAGCCATCTCAGCATAAGCTGCCACAATTAATATTATACAAATTATTGTTGCAACCTCTAAAACTTGTCTCGAAAAACATCAATTCCGCAATTTTATTTAGTATTATCTGTTATTATCGTTAGCAATTCCTTTACATAATTCTTGTATCATACTCAATTCATGAGTCTTTTCTTGATTTGAAGATCATTTTGGGCCACGCAAAGTTAATTTTCGTTTTGCATAACCTGGGGCTTCAAAATTCCGGTCGGCGGTCGGATTTTTTTTTTTTTTTTTTTTTTTTTTTTTTTTTTTTTTTTTTTTTAAAAAAAAAAAATTTAACTTTGCGTGGTCTAAATTCATTTATGTTCACATCTAAGGTCACGCAAAGTTTTTAATTCTCGGTTTGCATAACATGGAATCAAAAATTTTTGATTTTTTATTTGACCTATCGGGTAATTACAGAAAAGTAAGGTCATCATCGGGTGACGCCGGAGAAAAAAATTAAATGGCAAAAATGGAATAATTGGCACAATAGGAATTTTTAAAAATTTTTTTTGGTAAATTGGGTCGGCTGGTTATGCAAAACGAAAATTTAGCCTTGCGTAAGAACTAAGTCTGTGCATTGCAAAGATTATTTAACTGCACACCTAAATATATAGTTACAAATTAATACTTTCGCATAAGACAGCTTAAGAAAATTCACATATGCACCCATTATCCAGATATAATATATTATAAATGACGCATAAGTCTTTTTATTAGTTGTATTTAAAATGGTAAGATCGAAAATTGCTTTTTGAGAAAAGAACATTACCATTCTATCATGGATAAATTATATGAAACAAATTCAGATTATCTGTGTTTTATGGCTAAAATAATTCAAAAAAGAAGTAACAATAAATAAATAAAAATATATATTTGGACGGATATCAAAATAAAATAAAAATAATTATAAACATATTTAGGAATTTAATGTAAATAAAATAATTCTAAATCCATTTAGGAATGAAGTAAATAGAATAAGAAAGATTGTTTCCAAAGCCTTTTTTTTTTTAAAAAAAAAAAAGAATCAGAGAATAAGGATAAATCTTCTAAGTCACTAGCCACATAATTGGTTATAATTATACTGATACTGAAAATTAAACGACGAGGAAGAAGAGTAAGAAAAAATAATAGGTTCATAAATTGAACAAAAATCTCCTGAGTAGTGTTAGCTGTGATAAGATTACAGACAAATTATTATTGTTTTTTTTTTTTAAAAAAACAAAAATTTTTTTGCATAATCTTACCTAATACATTATTATTGTCTTTATTTATAATCTCATTCACTTTATTTTTTGAGTTCTTTGGACCTCGTTTCTTTCGTATTGGATTGTATACACAAGACAATTTTTTGTCTGAACAATAATTGCAAATACGTTTCCCACTACATTTTTTATGTCTAAGCCTACAATTTTCACACGCTTGCTTGACGTAGGAGTTCCTTGAGGTTAACATCTGAGCTATTATAGCACTGTCTTGATTAAAAATTTTTACTACAATTTGATGAATAAGACTAACAATCATTCCTTATTTTTATATAAATCAACCAACAAAGAAACAAAATAATGTAATACCACCTAGTATATTTTCATTGTCTTTTTGGAATTCAATCGTATATTCTCATTTTTTTGAGCTTCAGATCCAAATACGGAAAATTAAAAGAAAGAAAAGCGGCAAGTAAATATTTAATTTTCATAGTATTACGTAATTAAGCGCATATACGATGATGCGTCTGATCATTTCGATGGCATATTTATTTTTTTTTATTACTTTTGTGGTTTGTTATACGTACTTACATATATATTGAGCACAGATTGTACATTTTTTCGTTTGAAACATTCAAATATGATGGATTACACAGCTTAAAATTCATTTATTCATCAAATTATATATCTAAAACTAGAAATATTATATACTACTTTATAATTTATGACTACATTATATAAGGTGTGTGCTTATAAAATACTTTTATATAGGTTTTGTACTTATATAACACATGCTGTATAACTTTAAAGGAACTCCGATTAATCCATTGAAAATTAAAAGTATTTTACTAATAAAATAGACATTTATTTATTTATTAGTTTTTGTGATTTTGGTATTTTTATTAAAAATAAGTTAGCATCTGTGATAGGTTATTTTTAATGGGACAACGATCAATCACTTTCCTTGTACTTTACTGCTAAAATAGGCATTTATTTACATTATTAATTTTTTACTTTTATTTTTATTTTTTATTTTTTTTTACATAAACTAGCGTTTGTGATAACTGGAAACAACGATCAATCACTTTTCCTTGTACTATTATACTATTTAAGTAAAACAAAGATGGTAAAACATTATCCACTTCCAAAATATGCGCAGTCAGGCCTCTTTAAGTGCACCTGAGTAGTGTTGTAAATTCGACTGTCCCAAAATTTTTATAACTTTGACCAGTCCCATCTCAGCAGTGTTCCAACGTCTATTTTCCTATCAAAACTAATATGGCTATATGCAAATTTATATATTTTTTATCTATTATTTATATTTTTGAATACTTTAAAAGTTGCCTTTGTCCATGTACAACATTTCCAGACTGTATTTAACATTAATTTTAAAACAATAAAGTATGTATATATATATAATGAAATTTCGGACAGCTTAAAAAAATTGCGATGACCGAATATTAAGTTATCGAGCCGGAATCAATAAGTTATCGACTACGGCTAACATCAAAACTTATTGATTCTGTCATTGACAATTTTTTCCGTTGCCCCAGGATTTATGATACATTAATACTGTAATAGTTGTAAAACGTATTTATGTAACATAAATCACGAGACTCCTACAACATAGTCGGTTCTTCTTTTAACTCTGTACGTTAAGATTTCATGGATCAATCGGCATTACGTATTTATCTTAATTGAATCATCGGATTCAAGTTAAATCTTTTGTCATTAACTGAATCCAGAAGTGTGATCACGTAGCATCTCTTCGTGATTATCATTTATGCGTAATGTAACACAGTGGCATTCAATTAAATAATTATTAAGTAATTTAAAAAGTGGCTTTAGAAACAACATATAAATATTGGTACCTGCATTTATCAATGAGGTAGCATTTTATTTGCTACTCAATTGTCGTTATTCAACTTTGTAAATTCAATCAACGGTCACATCTTACTAAAAATGCTCAGATTAACGTATTATCGTGTTACTATATTGCTGCGAAGTCTCAAGTCGTGTGACTGGTACCGACCACAAAGCATGACAATGGGTATGCTTAAAACTTAATTAAGTATACCATTATTAGAAAAAATAATTGGATCTTTTTTCTAAATTAGGTGTTATGTATTTTTAATCTGACGATCATTCGGATTATTTTTTCTAGAATAGATAAACATGAACAACATAATTACCATCCTTGTGTTATCACAGCTCAATCGGAACCATTAATCCGTCATGTGTTACAAATTAAACATTCGGGCGTCATTACAGTTGTTTTCATGACCGGAATACCCTAAAAAAAAAAAAATTTGACAAATCTTTCGGCCGAATTCGATAATTTATTTATCTCGGTGTTATACAACATATATAAGTGCATAATGCATATTTATTGTACGGTCTTATGTGATAACCTGTGCTTTTTTCATTTACTTATTGGCACGGGATTGTTACGTCAGACACCGTGCAATAAGATAGTTATTATATGGGTATGTTGAATAACCCGTTACATACACGGGTTCATATTTAAATCCCGTGCCTTCGGCACGGAATATGAACCCGTGTGTAACAATTGGTTATTCACTACAACCCATACAATAACTATTATGTACTGTTTACAAAAAACATATGCATCGGAAAATAAATGAAGTAATTGTCAGTTTGAGTACCGTATCGTTTCAAATTAAGCACCACCCGATCTACTCCAATTTTTTAATCACAGATTAGCGGAAATTGGAATGAAATCTTTGGCCGAATTACTCCCGCTGATCTGAGATTAAAAAATTGGGTAGAGGGGTGATGCTAGTGCTCGGCAAAATCGAATTAAACTCGATTTTTAGAGTTTTATTCGATTTTGCCAAGCATTAATTTGTAGTAGATAATTTTTTTTGGATTAGTAATAGTAAGAAACGAAAAAACGTTAAACTAAACATATACCTAATCCAGTTTAAAAATACTAAAAATCATTAAGTATATAGTGTAAATACTGTTTGCACTCATGTAACAATAAACTTTACTGGTAGTCTTTTTGTAACAAAAAATACTGCAGTAAAAAGATACAAAATAAATATTTACTTTTGCTTATACGCATTAAAAAAAATATTTCGATCCTGAATAGCAGATTGCTTACTTTATAATCGTTGTTCTCATCAAACACCTTGTTCAGAGTTCTTCCGATATCCTCACCGCATTTCAAGCATTTCAAAGTTTTTTTCCTTTTTTGAATCATTTTCATCTTTATGCAGTAATAAACAATATTGGTGGCACAACTAATTTCATATGAATTATTTAGTCTTGTGGAACCTATTGATATGATTTGTTGTTCGTGGCATATGGCACAGATGAGAGTTGGTAAAAAATCAAAGGCTTGCGTCTTGGAATATGAAACATACAGTCAGACCTCTCTATAGTCACACCCTATATAGTCACACCTCTATATAAGCACCCAATATTGTGCAACGGACTTAAAACATAGTAAAAAACCCTCATTACAGTCACAAATCACCTATAATCACTATCACAAAAAAATTTTCAATTTTATTAATAAAAACCCTCGTTATAATCACAAATTTTTACTAAATATAGATTATAACATCTGATTGGCCAATATTCATATTCATGTTTATTTTAAATATTCTATTAAAAATTCTTAAAGGTTTGACAACAAATAACTTTTGATGCAGTGGCCCGATTTGGATGAAACAACTACCAAAATGTTCGTCTCGATGAGACGATTCTAATGAGCCTATGATAGTTAAAATCCAATCACACGATCCTGTGATCGTTAAGGATTTGTGTCACTTTACATATTTAAGAATTGATTAAATTTAAA
The DNA here is from genome assembly GCA_003550325.1 of Gigaspora rosea. Lineage (NCBI taxonomy): Eukaryota > Fungi > Glomeromycota > Glomeromycetes > Diversisporales > Gigasporaceae > Gigaspora > Gigaspora rosea. The sequence goes on along the minus strand of QKWP01000188.1, from coordinate 19,768 downwards.
CATTTAAATTAAAAATCTGTAATGATCTTAGCATTTTGTAGCTAAATTTGGACGATTTTAGACTCTTTAGAATTGTCTCATTGAGTCAAACACTTGTTATTTTATCCAAATTGGGACACTGGATCAAAAGTTTTTCACCATCAAACATTTTAAATTTTTTAATAGTATTTCAAATATGCGCAAATATATTACTTATTTGCCTTTGGTCATGTGACCACAGCAAGGTATTTTATTTATAGTCACACCTCTATACAATCACCAAAATAGGGCGCGACCAACTTGTGATTATAGAGAGGTCTGACTGTATTTCAAAAATATTAAGTCTTTGAAAGTTAATGAATAGCATGAGAAATAATAGAAAGTCCTACATCATAATTTTTTAGTGAGCGCTTCAACATAAATAAAGATAATTTATGACCAATAAGAGATATACAGTGAAACTTGCCACACCAATTACCTGTTCATGAGTTCGAAATTAAATGTCTTCTCATCTTTTAATGGGCTACACAAAGTGCATTGTAAGAATTCGGTCTACTAATGTACGATATCTAGTAATTTAAATAAGATCCACGAATAAACGAAATTTGTAATAATAAAATCTATAGCGAAACATATAAAATATTAAAATCGGCATTCCTTACTAAGTAGAGTTAATTTTTTATTAAGCTAATATTTTGTAAACTTCTAATAAAAGTTATAAAACTAGTTTTTGAGATTCTAATGATAGTAAGATCAGTAAAATTAGTTAAATAGATAAAAAATTATAAATGTTTTAAGTTAAAAAATTTATATATTTTTTTTTTTTTTTTTTTTTTTTTTTTTTTTTTTT